>JABSTQ010009218.1:757500-1130574 GCA_013358835.2 Ixodes persulcatus
TTGATGTCAAGACCACATTATTGGTGAAGACACGCCTGCCGACATTGGATCTTGTCAAGGCTGGAACTGGCACGAAACTGCACGGAAGCGGTATCAGAAAAGCTATAGAACTGACGCCAAATAAACAAATAAAAGCGCCCCACTGCTTATTCGTTTAAGCAAATACTGAAACTAGACAAGGAGCAACAGAGGCGCACACTGATGTAGACTTCAATTTACAGTTCGCCGCCATTTTGAAATGCCAAACTCTTCGCCAGCTTCGCTATAACGCGGGCAGCACTCGCCGCACGTAGCAGGCGACGCGCGAGCGCAACGATGACGCGATGCGCACGGTAAATATTTTTTTTTTCGTCCCAAGGCCGAAGCGCATGCACTGCAGTTGGACGCCGGGCCGATAGGGTGCACTGATAATATCTGATGCCACGCGCTCCCATATTCCCTCCAAGTGTTATTAAGACTGTACATTCTATGAAATCTGGAGCGTGCACTTTCCCTCAAAGCTCTTGGAAGCATCATTCTCTCTGCAACCCTCGGAGGAAGCCAGCGAATGAGAAGGCTGAACATACGTGTAGAAAAAAGAAAAGCCGTCTGCGCTATGACAATGAACATGTCGTTTTACTATTCCAAGTACCACAGCATAGACCGTTTTGTGTAGGTCTCTAAAATGTTTTCTGCCCCGTCATTTACGGCAACCTGCAATTAGAACGCCGAGGAACAAACCCCGAAGCCTGATCAGGGTGCGTAAAAAGTCACGCCCCGCATTAAGCGCCGAGATGGTTTGGTGGCGCCCTCTTACGGTTTCTGTTCATGACGTCACGACCAGAATTTTCCTCGCCGTGATTGGCAGGATCTTAATCGACGTGAACCGGGCATTGGGTGGCCTTTATCGGCATACAGTAAGCTATGGCTTGACCAATCGCGAACTTCGACCACAGCTACGCTTTTTTTGGTCGCGCACGTCACTAATAGCTGCCTTTTCGATTTGGTGGGTCGCTTTTATTTTGTATATTGCGAGAAGGATCAAAGGGTTTTTCGCAGCGTAGCAATGAGCCGCGGGTTACAAAACGCTGATATTTCTCCACAAGGTAGCCGAAGCCAGGACGTTATAATTACAACGCGAAATTTGAACTCAATTAAAACTTTTAAGCGATTCCTGGAAGACATTTGAATTAATGGCCGCCGTCCGGCTCCGGTAGCACACGTAAGTCGGCTACTTGACACCGCGACTGATAGATGGCGTTAGCTGCCGATCGGCACGATACTTGTATATGAATGGTGTTTTCACGCGGAGAAGCTATCGCGTAGGAGGGGAAAATTTGCAGTCGCGATAGTAAGTAATCGACCTAGGTCTGCTATTGTGAGAAGATTCACTCTAACTCAATCTGCGAAAAAAAAAAAAAAACTGCGTAAAACATGTGATTCAGGTAACATGATGCTTTCGTGTCCCGCCGGTTTGCCAAGATTTCTTTCGGGTGAAGTTGCACGGTTCGGCAATGCGCGGTGGATTTTTTTTTTTTTTTTTTGCTTTGCGAAATGTATTTTAAAATAATATTTTCTGCATGGTTCCTACATTTCGAGCCTTCAATGTTTACTTGGGGACTTAATCTCTAAAGCTCACACTTTGTTTCGTCGAGTGAACGTTAAAAAAGTTCCTACATATGCCGCTTACTCAGAGCTGCTGTCGTGCAGGCTTTTCCTTCGAAATGTGCGTCGATTGAATGATCCGCTTGAAAAGTAGACTTCCTGATGATTTTTTTAGGGGAGCACATTGAATTCATAAAGCGATAAACACCGCTATATGGCTTTCAATAAAAGAAAACATGCTTTCAAACTCTAGTGACACATATCAGCAGATATCAGTCACCAATTTCTCCTTGGTTTCGTTTTTTTTTTGTAACAATATTTATTAACGTGCGTATGTACACTTCCCATTTTTTTTCTTAAGAAACAACTCCCACGTGACTTTTCAACGCTTCCTTAAATTCGTGACTTGCTTGCGAGTGGTGGTCCTGCCCATTTCCTGAAAAGGAGCACGATAATGAACAAAGTGAATACCATTGCGCTGTGGCTTCTCTATAAATTTGTTTATACTTTTTTAATTTTAGCTTTGTGTTTTTTAATAATAATAGAATACTGCTTATCTTATAGGCCATAGTGCCGAGTTTTTCCTTCAGATACCCTGTTTTTGTTTAGCCAAACGTTTCAAGGTATATTTTTTTAAAGTTATTTGAGATTTGCAACAAAGTACACCCAACACTGTTCCCTGCCTGAACCTATAGCAAACATCGTAAAACTAGCCAAAGGGGAACTCACCATTTGTTTAGTAGCCACCGCCGTGACCGACGCCGAAACCCTGAGTGCCGTAACCCTGAGAGCCGAAGGAGCCCTGGGATCCAGCGGCACCGCCCTTGAAGCCCGCGGAGCCTTGGTTGAAGCCGGTTCCGTACTGGTTGTTGTTGGACGAAGAGAATCCCTGGCTGTTGCGGTGTCCCGCCGAGTTGCTGTAGCCCTGCGTGTTCTTGTATTCGTTTCCGGACGCGAAGCCACCGCTGCCCTGCTTGTGTCCAGCAGCGCCTGCCTGGAAGCCACCCTGAGACGCGCCGGCTTGGTGTCCGTAGCCGGCTCCGAAGCCGCCCACGCCGCCGTAGCCACCGCCGTAGCCGACGCCAGGTCCCACACCTCCGACGTAGCCGGGGCCGCCACCGATGCCACCGCCGAGGAGCGCGCCACGGGCCTCGACCTCGGTCTCGCCGGGGTAGGCCAAGCAGGCACTCACGCCCAACAACACAAGGGTCTGTGGAGAACGAGACACATTGGGTAATGACTGGTCTTCCGCGGCCGATAAGTCAGCGAGACGAGAAAGCTCTCCACTTACTACAGTTTACCCCGCGAGAGTTATGGTCCTGGTCATATCGCGAGAGCCTCGAGCCATTCAGTGGCGTTCAATGACATCATATATTTCAGAAACAAACTATGTATATTTGTTCCGTATTTTTAAGCTTTAGGGGGGTCTGTTTCAGGATATAAACTTATAACAGTGTCAAACCTCGAATAAGCTGTCGAACATACTTGGTGATTCGTCGGAAGTCAAAGTACGGATGAAGTAAGTGAGGAGTAAGAAACATTGCTTTCGTAACGAATGTCATCGATTTTAAAAATATAATTGAAAGGATTAATACAGATTTTACAGAAAGAAAGGATGCCATTTCGGCCACTTATACTCTCTTTTTCACCGAATTGACCTTTGGCTTAGTTCTATATTAGGTGCCAAATTTGCAGCGACATTGCCCAATATTCAGTGGCATAAGCCGATTGAGGGCATCCTGGACTACGTTGTCAGTTTTACCTTGTTTTTTATACATTTTGTTTTCAAGTACAGCTAGTATTCCAGTGAGCCAAGCTTAAATGTGCAATTGGTACACCCTGATCACGCAGACATAGCAACTCGAAAAGAATTGGAGTACAAGACATATGCTGTGAGGAGTGCAAATAGTTAGGCGATTAAAACTATATTGCTTCAATGATATATATATATATATATATATATATATATATATATATATATATATATATAGCAACTAGAGAGATCCCCGACAACAAGCTCACTGGTCAACAATTCCTTCTAACTTGATGAAAAAAACAAAAAAACAATTGTTCCCTGTCAAAGCGGAAAACAAAAAGTGAGCCTAGCGAAAAGTGACTTGATATTGTTTTTCCCTTGCCTGTTCGAACAGCTGTGTTTTGCCCTCAAACTCCGAAGGCTCGCTTTTACTTACCAACTTCAGCATCGTGATGGGCTTTGGTCTTCGAAGGATAAAGTCAAGACGACAATAGTAAGGAATACTGGTGCTCTTGGAGACGGGCGCATGAATTTTTATACCCAACGAAGGCGCACCTCGAATGCTGTTGATAGTACCGATAAACAGACTTCCTGCGGTGCTTGAGTAGGCCTCTCCCATCTGGTATCCTGTCGGATTTCCAAGGCGACGCGCGGGAAGGCGCGGTATCTCGCAATCAGTCTTTCACAGGCGTCTTTCTCCCACTACATTACACTTCGCCAAATCGTGAAGGTTAGCAGAAGACAGAAATATGGCAACGACACATTAATTGCAATGTCCATCACCGACTTTCGAAGAAGCCGATTAAGTAGTTTGACTTCCCATTTCATCCGCTACGTCATTGAAAGTGTAATCACCTGTTTGATAGGAACGCCGCAATGAAATCGGCGGCGTTCTGGAAAGAAAACGGTTTCGACATCGCCGAGCGTGCTTTGCTTGCGATGGAGGATTAACCCAGCTGACGACGTTTTACGCCCGATGCCTTTACGTGATTTATTCGTAGGATAATTGTGTGCGTCTCCTTAGTTTCGCTGCGTTGAATGGTAATTTGTGGTATTTCAAAATCACTGCGTTCGTTGACCCGAGTAAACGTAATCTCGCCTGGTGCATTGCGTAGACGCTTTGTCTGCGTTGCACCTGCCAACTTCAGTAAAGCCGAGATCGCGCTGCTTATACATCAACCGAATGACAGTCTGCATACAAATTCGAACGCGAATCACACCGAGATCCGTGCTTCGAACGCCGCATGGCAATGAGTTCCACGAGGAAAGTTGGCACGCAGCATTCGAACCACGGACATTGCGGTGACTCGTGTAGGCAGACTGTTGTTTGTATGATGTATGAGAACAGTGTGGAACCGGCTTTACAGTGATTCAGAAACAACAAAAATGGTGCAACTCGGAACTTTTTTTTTATAATTATTATTATTTTTATTGCATACCGCGGACCGCGTTGGTCCAGGCAGGAAGGGGAACGAAAATTTTGCATATACGACCGAGGACAATATGAGCTGAAACAGCCTCCGATGTTTCATGGACTTACCTGTCAGTTTTTAAATAGACTGAAATTCAAACATGCATTGGAATGCGAAGCTCAGGTCTCAATCGTAGAACTGTTGGACCATCTGAACGACAGTAATGCGTTTGGGAAGTGTAGGAGTAGCAGGAGTCCAGATCGAGTGCTAGATCAAGCGTGGCAATTGATGCAGCGGTCCGAGGCAAACGTCACTATTTGGCGCTGCAAGTATTCTGACTGTACACTCACGCAGACATACAACAAGAAATATCGCTATCAAATCAGTTTACTTCCCATTTACAGTGTCGAATATATATGGCAGTTATAAATCATATCCTTGTACAAAGAAATAAGTACAAAAAGCATAGCCAGCAAAGAATACAAAACACGAAAGTAAAAAGGTTTAGTGGTATAACCAAATTTAGTTCACGCTTTCTAAAGACGATGCAAAAAGCGGCAGAACAAAACAATATTGTAGCGGTGCTGCCGAGGCGCGTGCTAGAACCCACCGAGGACAAAGACGAAACGCGTGGAGGCGGCGCGTGACACACTTCTAATCTGGTCTGATTTGGTTATGGACGTCCTCTTGTAAATTAAAAACGTAACATTTGGTGTCAGAAGTGGGATTTCTGGTACGGCACCTCATGCAACCCGGAAGGCATCCTGTCAGGATGAAAGTCCTCTGCGACGTTGTCGGCACCGGCGCATCGCGGCTGGATTACCTGAAGCCGCAAGTCATCGTGCCGTACATTCCATGGGCAAGTCACCACGATTTCCAAGACTATTCTGTGGTCATGAAATGAAGATCCTGAGTTGGCCGATGGTCACTTTTGCATCCAAGACCTCCAAGCAATCGAGGCGCGTAAGTGCGCGCTGGACTTGAATTCTTCGACGGTCGTTGTTGTTGCATTGTCATTGTTTACACCCCGTCTATTCGCTGTTATCAAGCCGATTGCAGTTTTCCTGTTGACGTCACCAGTCGTGGCGTTTTCTATATATCTGTGTTCAAAGCAATAAAGGGGGCGTTTCCCATACTGGCCACCACAGGAGCATGTCAAAATCGCGTCTGGCCTGGGCCGAACGGCGGAAGGCAGCTAAGACGTAACAGTGCAGACGAGCTGAACTCACGAAACGGGCACGACAAGCAAGGACAGCCCAAGAATGGCAACTGCGGCCACGGCGTCTCAAGTACCCTTCTTCTACGACGCAGAAGATAAGTGGGAAACTTACGTTGTTCGAGTTGAAGCCTACTTTGAAGGAAATGCTATTACCGAAGACAAGAGGAAGCGCGCACTGTTGGTAGCTGCACTCGGCTCCAGGCCGATTGGAATACTGTGCGGAATATGCGCGCCTCGGAGGGTCAACGAACTGACGTACAAGGAAGTTGTCGACATCCTGGGTCGACACTACGCGCCCAAGCCTAACGAAATAGCTGAAAGCTACAAGTTTTTCAATCGTCAACAGCGGGAAGGCGAGTCGGTGCAAGACTTCATCGTGGAACTGAGGAAAATTGGGGAAAATTGCAATTTCGGAGACAGCTTGGACCGCATGCTGCGGGACCGCATTGTTTGCGGAGTGCGGAACCAGACAGTCCAACGTCAACTACTGGCAAGGCGAGGCCTGACTTTGGCAGAGGCAGAAGATTTGGCTACCGCGGCAGAGGTAGCCACAAAGGAGGTAAAAAACATGGAAAGCCAGGAGGTGAAAAATGAAGCGGAGCTCCACAGAATAGCCGGGAAGTCCCGAAAACAGCCAGACCTGGGAAGGAGGTACAATACAAGGAAAGAAGAATGCGAGCGATGCGGAAACAGTTCACATGCACGGGACGCGTGTCGACACAGATTCGCAAGATGTTTCCGATGCGGCAGACAAGGCCATTTCGCGAAGAAATGTGGGGCGCATCAAGACGCTGCAACTGCAGGACGACCAAGCTCGACGATTGCAGCTGCGACGGCGTCAGAGGGCGAGGACCTGGACTTGGCATCAGTGTACATGGTACAACCTTGAACACGGGCAAGTTTTGAACCGCCGGTCCGAAGGCAGATCTCCTGGGGGGGAGTACGACTGACCATGGAAGTCGACACGGGCTCTCCTG
Organism: Ixodes persulcatus; assembly: GCA_013358835.2. Classification (NCBI taxonomy): domain Eukaryota; kingdom Metazoa; phylum Arthropoda; class Arachnida; order Ixodida; family Ixodidae; genus Ixodes; species Ixodes persulcatus. The sequence goes on from JABSTQ010009218.1 coordinate 764,449, forward strand.
TTTGTGTTATCCCCCGAGAAGTGTACAATGAGCACAAGAACCAGTGGCCGGCGCTGTCGGCAACCAAGCTGAGTCTCCGATGCTACTTGGGACAGCTGCCCATCCTCGGGGAGCTACACCTCAGGGCGACCGTCCATGACTTCACGGTGCCGGTTTCGCTCGTGGTTGTGAACTGCCCCGGACCAAGCCTGTGTGGTCGAGATGTAATCGCCAAACTGAACTTACTGGATCCTCTGGTGTCGAGCGTGGTTGCAGGCTCAACGAGAGAGGTGGAAGACCTGCTGTTGCAGTTTCAGGACCTGTTCGAGCCAGGACTGGGGACCATCAAGGGGCCACCGGTACATTTTCATCTGAGGGAGGGAGCGGTGCCGAAGTTTATGAAGGCAAGACCTGTTCCATACGCCCTTCGCGAAAAAGTGTCAGAGGAGCTGGAGCGGTTGGTAGAGGCCGGAGTTCTCTCACCTGTAAGTCATTCGGAGTGGGCAGCACCGATTGTACCGGTGCAGAAAAAGAACGGCTCGATACGCCTGTGCGGCGATTTTAAGCTGACAGCGAAAATGGCGTGCAACACAGAGCAGTATCCGCTACCTAACATAGCTGATATGTTTGCGTCGTTGCGGGGCGGTTCTTTATTTAGCACCTTAGACCTTAGGGATGCTTACAGCCAGGTGGCATTGGACGAAGAGTCGAAGGAATTAACAGTCATCAACACCCATCGTGGCCTTTACAGCTTCAATCGCCTTCCGTTTGGAGTGTCTTCCGCGCCAGCGATTTTTCAGAGGAAGATGGAGAGCATGCTCGCAGATCTGGAGGGGGTGCAAGTGTACCTGGATGACGTCCTGGTGGCGGAACAACCGGGAACCGACAACCTGAGCAGGGTGCTGCAACGCTTCCGGGACATGGGTGTCAAGCTTCGGCGATCAAAATGTCAATTCAGGAAGCCGGACATCACTTACCTGGGGCACCGGATCGACAAGGAAGGACTACATCCAATCGAGAAAAACTTGGAGGCCATCCGAGATGCACCGACGCCGTCAAATGTAAGCGAACGTCGCTCCTTCCTTGGCCTTCTAACGTATTATCACAGATTCTTGCCCAATATGTCGACCCTGTAAGCACCGTTATACGAGCTTCTCGGCAAGGATCAAAGGTAGAATTGGGGACCAAGGCAAGATAAGGCCGCCAAACAGGCCAAGGTCGCGTTGCTGACATCACCGGTCCTGACATTTTTTGACCCTAAGAATCCACTGCGACTGGAATGTGACGCGTCCCCAACAGGAGTGGGCGCCGTCCTATCGCACAAGATCCGGGGCGTCGATACACCGATAGCTTTTCGGTCAAGAACATTGACCTCCGCCGAAAGAAACTATTCGCAACTAGAAAAGGAGGCTCTTGCGTTGATCTTTGGCGTAATCAAGTTCCGTGATTATTTACTGGGACACCAATTCGTATTAGTCACGGACCATCAACCACTTGAATGTCTGCTACGAGAAGACCGGCCTCTCCCGCTACTGGCGTCTGGACGGATTCAAAGGTGGGCTCTGCTACTCAGCGATTTTCGGTACAAAATAGAATTTCGACCGGGAAGACAAAACGGAAACGCTGACGCGCTGAGTCGATTGCCACTTTCACGGCAAGGACCACCAGTGGAAGAGGACCTCCCGGAATTCGTGCTGACGTTGCACCGCGTAGACGAAGCGTTCATGTCCGCGCAGCGGCTAGAAGACTTGATGAAAACAGACGATACATTGTTGCAGGTCATCAAGTACGTGCAGAACGGCTGACCGGCTAGTCTTCTGAAGAACCAGACAGAGGTACAGCCTTATTTTTCAGGGAAGCTGGAGCTGTCTACGTGCCGTGGGTTACTTTAGTGGGGCCGGCGCCTCGTGATTCCCACACGGGCCCGGACGGACATCCTGAAGCTGCTGCACGAATCCCACCAGGGGGTGTCAGCCATGAAGAGAAATGCGCGGTCGTTGTTTTGGTGGCCGGGACTGGACGGGGAGGTGGAACAACTGAGCGGAAATTGTGACGAGTGCGTACAAGCCGCCCCAAAGCCGCCCGCGTGCTCACCGGTGAATTGGCCAGAAACAAAAGAAAGATGGCCGAGAGTGCACGTCGATTATGCAGGACCGCTGGAGGGAAGGATGTTGCTAATAGTCGTCGATTCCCATTCCAAATGGATTGAAGCTTGCATCATGCGATCAACGACGGCAGAGGCGACGGTGAATCAACTCCGAGAACTGTTCAGCAGGTTTGGTCTGCCCAGAACAATCGTTTCTGATTATGGACCTCAGTTCATTAGTCAGCATTTTGAAGACTTTGTGAAGAGAAACAATGTGTGTCACCTCCGCTGTGCGCCCTATCATCCTCAGTCTAACGGGTTGGCTGAACGTGCAGTCAGGACGATTAAGTTCGGCCTCGCTAAGTTTACTGGGGGAGATTTGGGAAAAAGGCTGGCGCAGCTTCTGATCAATTATCGTCGGACACCTTTACCGTGTGGCAAGTCCCCAGGGGAAATACTTCTCGGGTACCGCATTCGTTCGCGCCTGGACATGAGTGTACTTTTCCGGCCTGCGTTATTGTCCGACGATGTGCAGGTTCAAGGAGACTCCTGGGACCTCGGAGCACCGGTGTGGGTCCGCAACTTCGGCCAAGGTGAAAGATGGTCACCGGGGACCGTCCAGAACAAGCTCGGGTCAAGGATGCTGGTCATCGAGACTCCAGAGGGAACAGCCCGTCGACACATGGACCAGGTCCGCGGCAGACAAGGTCCGACTGAAAGTCGGGGTGGCCCTAAAGACGATTCGGAGAACGTCGGGCCGCCAGTGACACTAGGACAGCCGGACAGCCAGGAGCCACCGAGCGAGCAAGACGTGCCAGCCCCCAACGGTCAAGACCAACCAGCCTTACGACGTTCAACGCGGACACGGAAACCGATCGATCGTTTGCAATATTAAGAGAAGAAGAAATGTTGCATTGGCATTGTTTACACCCTGTCTATTCGATGTTATCAAGCCGATAGCAGTTTTCCTGTTGACGTCACCAGTCGTGGTGTTTTCTATATATCTGTGTTCAAAGCAATAAAGGGGGCGTTTCCCATACTGGCCACCACAGGAGCATGTCAAAATCGCGTCTGGCCTGGGCCGAACGGCGGATGGCAGCTAAGACGTAACAGTTGTGGCCATTCAATGGATTTCATAGGCGGCAATCTTCTCTAAAAGTCCCAGCTTCTCCTGGGTTTCAGCCTTGCTGGCGCATTTCATTTTTGGTGTTGGTGGTCAAAATGCGCAAATGTGCAGTGATGTTTGTACCGATATGATCTGTGCCGGCACCAGAGTTCTACTCAGACGTGTCAGCAGAGATGACGAAAACAGAAGCTACCTGCGGCCAGTGACAAGATTTGGCACACCATCTTCAAAAAGCGCCAATGTGCTGGGTTTTGGTGTTGCGGAAAAACAGTGACTTTGGCGTGTATGTGGTGACTGCGACAAGACGATTGGCAACGACACCTGCGAAACGAACTGTCTATCTTTATTGAAACGTGGCGAGGTTATTTAGCAGAATCAACCACCCAAGGAAGAAACATCACTAAAAACTCATATGAGAAACGCACAAATGGAAAATCTGTGAGGCTTCTTGTCAATAAACCTTCCATATTCCTCCGCAAAAAAAAAAAAAAGATCCATGATCACAAAAACAAAAAGACACATGATTTACTTAAAGAGAGTTCGGCAGCAGAGGCAGCAGAGGCACGAAGACAAGCATCTAACTACGAAATATTTGACCTGTTTACAGCTGCTGGAGCAACGTCACCCCTTACCAGCACGCAACAAGGATTCCGGCGGTGATAACGGAAGCACAGCGCAGTGGACGAGCAGGGCCGACTCTGCAGACTCACCGAGTCAACAAGAAACGCCATCAGGGTGCACCACCATCGGGCATCTACAAAAGGCCGGAGACAACGCAGGCCTGGTTCAGTTCGGCAGCAGAGGCACGAAGACAAGCATCTAACTACGAAATATTTGACCTGTTTACAGCTGCTGGAGCAACGTCACCCCTTACCAGCACGCAACAAGGATTCCGGCGGTGATAACGGAAGCACAGCGCAGTGGACGAGCAGGGCCGACTCTGCAGACTCACCGAGTCAACAAGAAACGCCATCAGGGTGCACCACCATCGGGCATCTACAAAAGGCCGGAGACAACGCAGGCCTGGTTCAGTTCGGCAGCAGAGGCACGAAGACAAGCATCTAACTACGAAATATTTGACCTGTTTACAGGTGAGGACTTGTTACGGTAGTACTTTCCACTTGCTATTCTATTTGTGCCTTGCTGCCGAACACAGCACTTTGCTTGCTTGTCTTGCTCGTGTACTCGTGTCCTCTTATCGCCCGTCATGACCAAAGACGGGAAAGAGCAAAAAGAGTATGTAAAGGCTCTGGACGACTTACGTAGAGAAATAAGGACTGAAATGCGCGGCCTGAAAGAAAGTGTAAAATTCACAAGTGACACATATGATGAGGTCAAAGGAATCACAGCCGAACTGAAGGAGCTGAGAAAGGAGGTGAAGCAACTTACAGAGTCAAACCATAGCCTACGAGCTGAGAACAAAGCACTGTCGCTTAAGATTGATGAACTAGAACAATACCAAAGGGCTAATAACCTGGAGGTAAAAGGGCTGCCCCTCACAGGTGACCCTTGCGAGATTATAAAAAACATATGTGAAGTTTTGGGGGAACCTATCCTGGACACAGACATTGATGTCTGTCACAGAGTGCCCACGGCGAAAGACAATGAAAAAAACGTTATCGTACGTTTTATTCGCCGAACAACGCGAAACGCAGTTTTGGCGAAAGCAAAGAAGAAGAGGCTTGATACCTCCGTATTGGGTCTCACGAAGGAAAGGCATCCAGTGTACGTGAACGAACACCTGACACGACAGAAAAAGCAGCTCATGGGCGCAGCACTTGCACGCAAACGCATTTCTGGCTGGAAATACGTATGGTCCGCCGGGGGAAACGTTTATGCTCGAAAAAACGACGTCGCTAATACAATAAAGATTGAATGCCAAGACGATGTGGAAAAAATGACCGCGTAACACGCCGATTTAACGGGTTCGTTTAAGCGTCGGCTCCTTTAAAATGGCTGCGAGCCCATTCGATCAATGCAAATGCTGCGACATACCTGCCTTTCAACTAACTTCACAAAAATACAAGACCTGCTTTTCTTACCTCCATATGAACATGCGCAGCATGAGAACTAAGCTAGATTCACTTGAACTATTCCTCACTTCTTTAGAACATAGTTTCGATGCCCTCATTTTCACAGAAACTTGGCTCAGTAGTAACGACCAATTACCGCCGCTGCTGGGCTACAAGGCAACGGGTATGGTTAGGGACACTAAAAGAGGCGGTGGAATAGCGATCTACGTAAAGAAAACTAACTCAATCAGTGTTATAGACGAATTATCAGTAATCAATACAGACGTCGAATGCATGGTGGTTAACACAGGAAGGACAATTATTGCTGTTGTGTACAGACCACCTACCGGAAACGTGTCATCCTTTCTTGTACTTTTCGAAAACATGTTAGCTTCTCTGGGTGCTCTGGTTTTGCCCTTTGTGATCATGGGCGATGTAAACATAGATACCATCTCTGATGAATTAGCGGCAAGGCGGTTTCAAAATCTGCTGCTTGCTTACAATTGCACCAACGTAATAACAGTGCCGACTCGAGTAACTGCGACGAGTGCGACATCACTTGATGTTTGTGTTACAAATATAAATGTCGCCGATGTAATGCCTGGCGTTATAGCTCATGATATTAGTGATCACATGCCTATTTTTTGCTTAACAACTATAAAACGTGCTTACAATGACCATAATGAAAGCAAGCACGTGTTAAGAAAAATAAACGATGACTCGCTCCTACACTTTCGTGACTTGGTCACACAAATGAACTGGCAGTGCGTTTTCGAACAGGAAGATGTAAATAGGGCTTATAATATCTTTCATTCTAAACTTCAGCTATGCTATGACACAGCCTTTCCTTTGGTTACATCCCGTGTCCAAAACAAAAAGATAAGGAAACCATGGATTGATGCTACCCTATTTAAAGAAATAAAAAAGAAAGATAGAATGTATCGACTTTTTATTAAACACCGCAATCGCGACGTTCTAGCTGAATACAAAAAAATGAGAAATAAGCTGAATGCACGTTTAAAAAAGGCAAAAAGAGATTATTACGTGCGAAAGTTCTCAAATATTTATAACGAACCTAAAAAAGTTTGGGAAGTGGTTAACAGTTTGTCTGGAAGAGGTCGCACGCTCACCCCTGTGCAAGAAATCAAGATAGGCGACTTAAGGTTCACTGGCCAAGAGCTTGTGGAAAAAATGAATGAGTACTTTACAACTGTGGGTATGTGTACCGAACTACCAAACATGGCGGAAGCCAGTCCAACAGATTTCACAACAAAATCTTTAACTTCTATTATGTTCTTTCCAACAACACCGAAAGAAGTGGATGCAATGATCGCAAACTTAAAAAATTGCGCTGCTGCTGGCTTTGATGATATAAAAGCTCATCCTATTAAGTATGTGTCATTAACGCTTAGTCCAATTGTCTCCTTTATAATTAATCAGATGTTCTTAACTGGGATATTTCCTGACCAACTCAAAGCTGCCAGAGTGACTCCAATTCACAAAGGCGGGGATGATACTGTGCTTCAAAACTACAGGCCTATTTCAGTTTTACCAGTTCTATCGAAACTATTTGAGCGTGCCATCGCACACAGACTAGGAAATTTCTTTTTTAAGCATAGTACAATAACTGCGGCACAGTTTGGCTTTCAGAAGGAGAAATCTACAGACCAGGCTCTTCTTCAAATAAAAGATAAGATTATAGAAAATATAGAAAATAGGTTATACACACTAGGCCTATTTCTAGACCTTAAGAAAGCGTTTGATACGGTACAGCACGATATTTTGTTAAGAAAGCTTGATCACTGTGGTATACGCGGTATTGCTTTACAGCTCCTAAAGAATTATCTTGAAAATCGATATCAATATGTTAAAGTTGAAAATGTGTCGTCAAACAAGTTGCCAATAAAATATGGCGTCCCGCAGGGATCCATATTAGGTCCTTTATTATTCTTAGTATATATTAACGATCTAGTCAATATTCCGGGCTCACCAAACATTGTCATGTATGCAGATGACACGAGCGTTTTCTTTACTGGGAAGACTAAACATCATCTCGAAAACATAACAAACAGATACTTGATGAATTTGTCCCATTGGCTAATAGCAAATAAACTGCAACTCAACGAGTCTAAAACCAAATACGTAATATTTAGGCCTATCAATAAACGTGATAACGACGCCGTCATTATTAAATTTAACAATGCAATCTTAGAACAAGTACCAGAACAAAAATTTCTTGGGGTTTGGTTTAACGAAGAACTAACATGGAATACACATGTAAGGCATATCAAGACACAGCTATCAAGGTCTCTTGGGTGTATGTACAGAATAACAAATTTAATACCGCTCTGGCTGAAAAAGTGCCTTTATCACTCACTGTTCTATTCTTATCTTTCATATGGCATTTTGGTATGGGGTACTACGACCATTGGAAACTATAATCAGCTTTCAGTACTACAAAATAGAGTTCTACGAATGTATGCTAATTACTCTGGAAATCTGCAGGACTTTGACTGCGAGAAACATTACACCTTACATAACATGCTAAAAGCAGATCAGGTATATTATTTTAAATTAGCGCAATTCCTACACAGAAATAAACTCTATATGGAATTCAATGAAACTCAGGACGATCGCGGTTACTCCCTCCGGCACACCAAATGGCAGATGCCTCGAATCAGAACTAACTACGGAAAACAGAAACTCGACTACCAGATAACCTGTCTTCGTAATGCCTTGGAAGCAGAATGGAATTATTTGAGCAGCTTTGTGCAATTCAAAACCGACGTCAAGCGTTTTCTGATGTGTAACGGTATTGCTTTTAGTGGGTAATGTGTTTTTCTGGTTTGCGTCGATTTCGATTCTTTTATATTGATGCGTCGCTTTGTGTTGGTGTGTATGCGTATATGACTGTTTTTATCTGTTTGCTTTTATCTGCCGACTGTGTTGACGCGTAAGTAGCTATTTGTGTGCCTGAATTATGTTGTAGTTTTTGTAGGTGCCTAATCTGTCGGGCGATATTTGATCTGTAATGGCTTTGCCTTTGACGAATAGTGTGTTCACTGATTTTTGGTTGCGTTTATTTGTTTTCTATTGATGTTTTGTGTTGGTGTGTACGCGGTATGAGATTGCTTTTATTGCTTTTACGTTTTATTATTGTTTTGGAAGGGAGACAAACGTGCTGTGTTGTGGCCTATGACTATGTTGTTGTTTTTTTGTTATTTTTTTTTCCTAGATTGCGCTACAGTTGTTACGGGCATCATAGTTTATGGTGAAATGTTTTCTGGGTTGCGTAAATCATTGTCAGCTGTTTGTGTTTGTCTTCAAACAATGCTGTACAGCTGTAACGGGCGGAGAGGGCTCGTCAGGCAGAAATGCCTTTTTCCTCTTCCGCCCTGCCGGCCATGGCCTGCAAAACCAATAAAGAAAGAAAGAAAGAAAGAAAGATACCGGATGTCGGGACACACACACATGGTACCGTGATCCCGGCGTGGGTTCGGCCACTGGTCTGTCGCTAATACACATATAATAGTGCGTTTCTTTTTTTTTTTCATTTTAACCTGTGTTTTTGTTTTACGTGAAACATTTTTTGGCTGTTTGCTTCGTATTTTGTGAAGACGGATTAAGTGAAGCCGGATAATGCGAAGCCAGATTAAGTGATGTGGCCTGCGTCGTCACATCACCTCAGTTTCCCCGCTAGATTTAGAGGGAAAATTGACGTCACGTGACCTCAACACAAATTCAATTTCCCCGCTAAATTTAGCGTACAAAATGACGTCATATAACTTTTTGTCACGTAACCTATACGCAAATTCAGTTTCCCCGTTAAATTTAGAGGGGCAATTGACGACACGTGACCTCAACGCCACTTCAGTTTCCCCGCTGCACTTAGCAGGGAAACTGATGTCACATTCTTTCATGTCACAGAAGCTATACACAAACTCAATTTCCCCGCTAAATTTAGAGGGAAAATTGACGTCTTGTGACCTGATGCCAAGTGACCTATACTCTAATTCAGCTTCCCCACCAAAATTAGTGGGAAAGTTACATTGCGCGACACCGATTGCATACCGGTGCAGCCACAAGGTGCAGCTGCTCCTATATTCTATCTTAGGAGTTGTGTGCAGCAAAGGCAAAGGCATAGGTGCGGGCACATGGCTTTCAGATTGGCTTTCCTTTCGCGAGTGCTCGTGAAAGGAAAGCACATATAAAAGCCTCGCGCTCGCGCCTGTGCTTTTACCTCTACTGCACGCAACTCATGAAATGGAGTATAGTAGACAAATTCGGATAGCGAATTCTCTGACGCACACGTGAAACACATGAAGCCATAGCAGAAATATTAATCAAAAACTAAGCATTAGATTTAGGGACACTGAAATCGGTTACGTAAAAACCCAGAAGTTTTTAGGAGTATTTTTTCAAGAAAATTTAAATTGGTCTTACCATATTGATAGGATTCGACCCGACATATCACGGGCAATCGGAATTATAAGTAGGCTAAAATATATTTTTCCGCTTCGGTTAAAGCCCCAGCTCTATTATACTCTTGTTCATTCTCGTTTAAGCTATTGCAGTTTAGTATGGGGTACATGCTCAAAGACCTGTTTATCTAAATTACTTCTATTGCAAAAAAGAGCAGTGCGCTCAATCGCCAATGTATCATATCGGGAACACTCCCGCCAATATTTCATCAAATACTCCCTTCTTACAGTAGAACAATCAATCACTCAGAAAGTGGCAATATACATGTTCCACAAAATTAAACTACACCCTGTGTTCGTGCAAGAGAATTATATCAACAGGGCGTCCACATACATCTTCCGCCATACGCACTTCCTACAGTCGAAAACACGCACGAATTATGGTAGTCAAAAAATACTTAATCAGATCGCACAATTATTAAATAACCATCCTGAAATACTGTCCATGATTAATAGCTCTAGTACAATACACACATTTAAAACCACCATAAGAAGTTTTCTTTTACGTCTAATGTAATCTGTGTCGGTATTTTTATTTGTTTCTGCTTTATTATATCACAATTTGTATATGTCACTGTGCCCTTGTGTAATGATATAATTGTATTGATTCGTTTTTTTCTGTACATTTTGCTGCTGGACTGTACAGGGGAACGGGCCCTTGTCAGGCGACCGTAGTCGCCTTTTACCCTATCCTCCAAGACGTTTGTCTGAATAAAGTATATTCAATATTCAATTCAAATATGTACAGATAGCACGCGTTAAACTGTCTGACGAAAAGCGCCGTGAGAGTATCGCTAAAAATTCGTGATGCATGCTTGAACGTTTCACGTATGCAACACAATTGCCAAGCAATTCACCTTACTTTTTTTACCTTTGGTAGTTTATTGTCGCGTGGAGGAAAAATAAACAGTGTTTTCAACATCGGACGGCTTAAAAAAAAGGCACGGTATGAAGACTGTCGAGTATATTATTATCGCTTTGCTTCCAACGAGATTTCCACATCAACCTGTAAAGATGTCGAAACAAACAATCACGAAACAAGAAACGTGGAACTCCACACCCTTCCTTTTCTTGTGCTGTGAGTAACTACACTTTGGGCTGAGGTGTGATGTCCTGCTTTGCCCTGTCTCAGTCTCCAATATTGTTTACAAAAAAAGGGCAGTTTAATCGATATCATTAATGGCTCCATCTCTCAGAGATGAAGCCTTAATCAGGAATCAGATATCGATGCGTTAAATACTCCACGTAATTTGTCCCAAATTTCGCCTATCGCGTGTATTCTGCTAAATATTCTCTTCGTCACTATAGAAGCGTGCGGAGATGCTAATATAGACATTTGATGCTATGCTTCAATCTCATCGGCATGCATGGCCATGAGCGACTGTGGATCGAAAGAAACCGCTCGGTAGAATAAAAACAAAATTAAGTGCTCGTCACCCTCACAAAAAGATTTGATTAAAACGAATTTATGGTAGCTGTCTGCATGTGTCTGATTTTGTGTGAATCGGAAAGAAAGGGGGAGGGGGAGGGTGGAGGGGTCATGACATGTCAGGAAAATTGGCTTCTAAGATATCTCGCAGGCGTCGCGTCTGTGGGTTTACTATTTATCCGCGGTCTATCCCATCAATGGGGCGACAAGACAAAATAAGATGATTTCGATTAAATGAGAGGCTAACAACGTCTACAACAATTATCAAAGGCTGCTGAAAGGGCCACACAGTGCGACAGTGTAGTATCAATGATCTCATGCAGTTTGACGTAGAGATATATAAATAAAGGTCGGATTTATTAGTAGGGCCTGGGGGCGGTTTGCAACGCCAAAGACAGATTGAATGTCTCGGATGGATCTGATACAATGGAAGAAGATCATTGCATTTCACCAAGAACGAGACATTTCTTCCTAAGCCATACTGGTGTATTCGCCGCCAAAATCCGCTCCTTATTCCGATGGTGCTCTTCTTGGTGGTAAGCTTGTAAACGCTCAGAAAGAATACTTAGAACACACAAAAAATTAATAAAGCCCTCAAATCTATCGCACGTGAAATTAAGCAATATAAACTTTCACGGAAATGTTATTGTAGCTTTTATTCCTTGGTAAGAGGTCATCACGCCGAGGGTTTAGGGTCAATTATATCAAGGCCGAAAGTTTTTTTTTTTTTTTCCTGTATTTATTTGGCTGAGCCAGTTTTGTTTTAAGCCTCCTTTTTGAAAAATTACAGGACCCCAAAGTTATTATCAAAACATTACATTGAGCGAAGCTGAAGCCCCTGCGTAAAGGCAGTTTGAAACGTGTATATTTATTTGACTTATACCTCAATCCCGCAGACATACAGTATAGGGACGTAGCGGAGTAGGGCAGTTCTTGGTGTAAGTATAAACTACGCAATTTCTTTGTCAAAGAGACAATGGAAGCCTTAGAAATTAGTGCCGCTTGAGTGTTTCAACTTACGGTGGACGACAAAGAAAAAATAAATAAATATGAAAAGGAAACTTCTACTCCTTCTCAATTCGGTTTTAAATTATAATAGACGCAGTTCAATTAAAATAAACTGAAAAGAAGACAGGGACCATGTTTGTTCATGTGGGCAGGCTTAATGGCGAACATGTTTCTGAGCCCTGGAATTTTTTTTCGGTTACAAAACTGAAAGAGCTTTAAACGTATAAAAAATATAATTATTTTTTAGGTATGAATGGCGTCTTAGAACGTACAATACACATTTAGATAGCGTTCGTCCATTTGCGACATCGGCACTTCGTAGCAATTTACCTAATTTTAGCTTTATTGCTCGCATTGCGGTGCTGCGAACGAAATGGAAAACCGAGAACGGTGCGTTGAGGCGAAATTTTACATTGTCGCCTTTTTTTTTTTGTTGCTTTATTGTATTAAACTTCACCCCCCTCCCCCTTACGTAATGCCCTAACTGAGCTTTAAGGTGTAAATAAATTCAATAAATGAAATATGTCGCATTCCTCAGTCATTATCTTGCCATTCGTGTCACACAATATCTTCTAGGACTGGTTGAAATATAATGAGCCTAACGTTACAAGAAGAGCGTCACACGAGTACCGCGGCAGCGTAAGTGAATAAATTCGCTATTATCAATTTATATCGATAATTCGGTAATTATAAGGTGGAAATAGTTTCACACCTCCCACCGCAGAAAGTTAAACCCGAGCCTTCTCGGTTTGCAGCCCGATGCTCTGCTATAGTCACTGAGCGCTTAGGAACAGCAGGGTGTTGCTTGTTATGTTCACACTTCCTGCATCGTGGTTGTTTGACGCTGCTACGTATGAGGAATCCGAGTGCGTATATATAGGCCACGGGTGGCCAGGCTGGCCCGGTCTAAGAGCCGCAGGGGGGCGGGGGGGGGGGGGAAGGGGGGGGGGAAGGCAAACTTAACTTTTGTCCAGAGTCTGACTGTACGTATGGGGGCACAAGGCTGCACGCCTGTACATATGGGAGTACAAGGCTGCCAAACCGCAAGCTGCGGTGTGCTTTATTTTGAAATCCTTTCTTTTTTTTTTTTTCTGGCGAAATCCGGAAAGGGGCGGGGGGGGGGGGGGGGTGTCCCTTTACGAGGGATCCGCGAGCCGCACTTGGACCAGCAGAGAGCCGCATGTGGCTCGCGAGTCGCGGTTTGGCCAACCCTGATATAGGTGATCGCACGACCTCATCACGTGATCACATGATCGCATATGGCGACGGGACGTAAGAAATTCTTATACGGAGAGAAACTGAAGGAAAGGAGGAGATGGGAGGGAAACAGTGCGTAGACACAACAAAGGCCGCCTGACCTTGTCCCTGCCCGCTGTTTCCCTTCGATCATAGCGAACGGGAGCGACGTGTGCTCCTCACAAAGTTTCTCGCGTTCAAACTTCGAACGCCATGGCGTTCCAGTGTCCTTCCAATCGGAGCTGGGGGCTATGACGTCACCACGCTCTTTCACTTCCCTCTTACTCTGCCTCTCTCTCTGTTTCTCTTTCTTTTATGACACCAGCTGCAGGCTGCGCCGCTTTCAGTCTATCGAGATGGCTTCTACCAGATACACAGAAGCAGACTGCTCGACGACGTATCCCCCACGCGACATACCTTTTTTCTACATTACCCAAGCAATCACTAAGGAGAGCGCTGCGACTGTGGTTACGCGTACCGCACGTGCTGGTGTCTGCGGCAGTAACTGTTACCAAGCGCAAACCTAGAACGAAAAGAACTTGGCGCGAGCGTTCGTCCACGATCTATTTGGAACATTTATTTAGAATCTTATATAAACGTAGATAAGGCGAGCGCGTGCTGCGCGTGTACCTAAGGTTCCCTGCATTCTTCTCGGTGCTTGGGTAATTTGGAAATAGGTCTATTAGGCAATCGTACAAACACTCGCGAGTGTTGCCTTCGGCACCCGAATAAATTTAATTGGACCTAAATTCAATGGGTAAGGTTGGGGAGACCCATTATGTACACTGCGTCTTGTAAAAGCTAATAAAACGCATATGCAAACATGTAAACCTCATTAAAGCAGAACTTGTAAAAGATTGTAAGCAAACTCATAAAGTTCATAAAAGGAGAGCTCGTAGAAGCTTATAAGCAAACTCGTAAAGCTCATAAGAAAACTCATAAAGCTCCTAAGCAAGCTTGTCAAGCTTATAAAAGCAGAGCTTGCAAAATCTCATAAGCAAACTCCCAAAGCTCATAAAAGCAGAGCTCGCAAAAGCTCATACACAAACTCGCAAAGCTCTTCAAATCAAACCGAAGTTTATTCAGACAGCCATTTGAAATACAGTTGTCTGGAGGGCCACCACAGAACGCATCGGCCTGCCTGACAAAGTGACAGCCCCCCCCCCCCCCTCTAAGCCCAGACCATCCAGCATGCCAGAAATGGAAATGAAAGTCTCACAGAGGACGAAAACTACTTGATCAGGACAGATCAAACATAAAATCTGATAAGCAGTAAACAACACTGTATACAAAGACAAAAACCAAGGTACCAAAACCACGTTGTCGCCAACGTTGGACACAAAACAACGACGCACATCAATTTTTATAACTGCACAAACACGGCAAACAAAGGTGCCATACACAACAACATAGTACAGCCAGCCAGCCATCTCTACAAAAAAAAAATTCTTTAAGATGCAAAAAAAGTGCTGAAAAAAAATACCACTTGTTACTTTGGAAGGGACAATAGAATAGATAAACATTTATGTTTTTCTCTCAAGCTTGTATAGACCTAGCTCCCTGAATAATGGTCATGAGATCAGGGTGGTCATTTAGACGTACAGGTATTTGATAATCTTTTTTTATGCAATAGTTTGCGCGTATTCTTTTTCTTTCTGTAGCTCATGTGCCGAAAATTGTATGGATGATCTTTCCAAAGTTGCGTACTGCAAAAGTCAGTTGGTTCTAATTGGATCTAATTATTGATTAATAAAGATAACTTCTGATTTATACCATTTTGAATGGTTTATATTCGGTGTTTTCTAAAGAGCAGAGCAGAGTAACTCCGCTACAGGGCATTTTCGACCAAGCGCAAAGCCTTTTTCTGGAATATATGCCGGGTTTCTATATTTGTTTTTATTGTGGTTCTCCATACAAGGAGACAGTAGTAAGTAAAGACGTGAATAAAGTAAGGCATAATATAGCTGTTGTTTTACATAGTGAGGCAGCACATTTTGAAGTCTATAAATAATCCCGATAGATCGTGAGATTTCCGTTCTTACTCTCTGCACATGGAAAGACTAATTTAGAGTTTCGTGAAAATAAACACCTAGGAACCTTTGTGATATAACACGTTCGATGATTTCGCTTTGAAATTTAATTTGGATTTCCTGCTGAATACATTGATTCCATGGTAGAAATATATAACACTTTTTTGTGTGTGTTTAATTGAATTTGGTGTACTCTAAGCCACGATGATATGTTTTCAAGCCATGCGTTGGTTACGTGCTCAAATACTTCTAGGCGGTTTCCAGAAAAAAAAATATGTTTGTGTCATCAGCATATAAAATTATATCTCGTGTTTGAGGTACTCTTATAATCTCATTTATGTAAATTAAAAATAAAAGCGGGCCGAGAATGGACCTTTGCGAGACACCGCATTTTATTTGCCCCATATTTGACCTCGCGTGATTAATGCCTCTATATTGTAAACAATTTAATAATTAGCTTGTTATTAAACTAAGCGAAATTCCCCTAATTCCATATATCGACAATTTCCCGAAAATAATATTATGCTTGATTGAATCAGAAGCTTTTTTGAAGTCAAGAAACACTCGTACTCTATATAACGTCTGCTCAAAATTGTCAAATATTTTATTTTTTACGTTTAGCAGCGCCAATTTAGACGAGTTTTGCTTCTGAAAGCCGTATTGTTGCTCCGCTATAACATTTTTTTGTTTAAAGAAATTTAGTCGTGCATTATTAGCTCCTTCTGAGTTTGGAAAAAATTAGGATAACGGAGATTAGACTAGATTATTTAGGTCATTTTTACCACCTCCTTTGTGAATGACCGTCACTCTTGCTATCTTAAATTCATCAGGAAATGTGCCGGTACTCAGAAGCAGATTACATATATGTAAGATTGGCCCACTAATTAATTCAGAAACTGATTTTTTAGGCTGTGATTTTATACCATCTTCACCAAAAGCACTGTTATTTTTGAGTTTGTGTATTAGGCTGTATATTTCGGTTTCAGTAGTAGGAAACACAAATATTGAACTTTAAATACCTGGTGAGATGTAAGATTCGCAATCTTAACTACTAATGGCCTTTCCAGTGGAAGCAAAGAACATCAAAAGGCGCGCATCAAATTTATCAGCAAGCTTAGTCCCTGTAGAGGACATGCCCTCAATTATGAGCTTAGAAATACCTTTTTTTTCGTTTTTAGAAAGTGGGTTCTTTACTTTTTTTTCACTTTTCTCGGGTTATTGTAAATATCTGTGAATTTATTTTCATGATACACATTTCGTGGTCATTTAATATTAGCGCCTACTTCATTTCTACTCTTTTTTAAATTCAGCTAGATAATCCGGATGTTTGGTTTTTATAAAAAGGGCGAAGAGCTTATCTCATTGTTTTATTCTCCTAAGAAGTGCGGCACCTTTTAAATGGCACCTTGGAAAGGTGCCATTTAAAAGGTGCCGCACTTCTTAGGAGAATAAAATGTTCCTTTTAAATGGCACCATTGGAAAGGATTGATCATAAAGTTCCTTAATACTTGTTAAAAAGAGGTCGTATGCTGTAATGGAATCATCCAACCGATCAACGAAGCTCCTGTTTTCCTCCTCGACTAAACTTTGAAACAACCGTACTCTTTTCACCGTTAATGACCCTATACATAATGTGTGCATGCACTGCATGGCCTGTGGGCTCTTTTCGTTGTGTTGAATGGAGTGTGACAAAAATAAACATGGGTAAATGGTCACTAAGATCCGATAGCAGAACACCCGCCTCTTGCTCATTCCCTTGATAGTTCGTAAAGCACAAGGCAAGCAAGGTCTGAGACATTTCCGTCACCCTGGTCGGGACATGAATTACATTTTTATGACTAAAAGAGCCTATGAGTTTTTGCAAGCAAAGCTTGCAAAAGCTCATAAGCAAACTCATAAAGCTAATATGCAAACTCGCAAAGCTCACAAAAACAGAGCCTGCAAAATCTCATAAGCAATCTCGCAAAGTTCACAAAAGCAGAGCCTGCAAAAGCTCATAAGCAAACTCGCAAAGCTCATACAAGCAGAGCTTGCAAAAGCAACCAAACTCGCAAAGCTCGTAAGAGTAGAGCTTGCAAAAGCTCATAAGCAAACTCTCAGCGCCACTAGAAACTCGCAGAACATGATGCGTCTCCCGACTATATTTGTAGAATAAAATACAACTAAAATTATTGTTATTAAAGCTCTTTGAGTTCTAATGACCTCGATATAAATACTCAATCGCTAATTGGATTCGGAGTCAAATGACATTTCAATCCCAAACAAATAAGGAATTCGACGTAAATCCTTCAATAAATATCACTTTATTCAACATTTATCAGACTGCTCCGTATATACAGCTCGGTCCTCTCAAAACATTCCACGTTCGAATATCCTCGCATCGATCACTCCAAGTAACAACTGCTCAAACGAAAACAAACAAAATATCATGGCTTAGCGCCTTCCAGCGTAGCTGCCGCCCTGCGAGCCTTGCTGGCTGAACTGCCCTCCGGCGTTTTGCTTGAACCCGCTGTTGAAGCCTCCTTGACCGGCGCCGTAGCGGTTGAAGTTGGTCTCGTCGAATCCCTCGACAGTCTTGAAGCCCTCGGTCTGCCTGAATCCCTTCACGTTCTGGAAATTCTCTCCACCCTGGTAGCCTCCGTGGCCCTGCTTGAAGCCCTCGGCTCCCTGGTTGAAAGAGCCCTGGCTGGATCCCTGAGCGTAGTGCTGTCCACCCAGGCCGATTCCAGGTCCTCCGCCAATGGGCCCCTTGAATCCTCCTTGTCCACCGCCGATGTGACCGCCACCGACGTGTCCGCCTCCGTAGCCTCCGCCGTAGCCTCCTCCGTAGCCACCGCCGTGTCCGCCGCCGATGCCTCCTCCATGTCCGTGCTTGTTGCGACGGTTTCCCTTAATGTGGCCCACGAGTTTCCTGATAAGATGGCGTCCCTCGATGCCTTCTTCGCCTTCAGCGGCGCCTTCGTCACCTTTGGGGCCTGCCGCGGCGGGAGCGGCTGCTGCTGGTTTCTTTTCTTCGGCGAAGGTGAGGCACGCTGTCAGTGCTAGCACCACTACGAGGAGGGACTAAAGATAAAAGGAGAAAAAAAAGGACAGAATTTGTGAATATGTGCAAATACTGTATTCGTACAATGAACTTGAAAGCGTGGCACTTGTTAAGCATTGAACTACTTCAGCGTCTGTAGAATCAAAGGAAGGAAAGATCAATATACCCCACCGGTCAACTGCTCTTAGTTTCCCCCCCTTACCATACAAATCGATCCTTCCCATTCTGTAGAAAAACACCTCGTTGTTTTATATTTAGAAGAATGCAATCTTTACCTTTCTTTACCAAATAAGTAATCCGCTTGTCGGATTTAAGTTGGAGACTACGCTTAAAACGTAATTTTACGTGCGAAAAAAAAATAAACTCGCTATTTATGAAAAATTTAGCATACAGTTGTTTGGTGTGTTAGGTTTCCGTACAGCTTAATAATTTTATTTTGTTAAACTTCAGGTTTTTAGGACGAAAGAGCGATCTCCGAATGGAGATAACAAGGTAAATCAAAACACTAGCTTGAAGGAACCATATGACTGGTCTCAGATTGGTAAGTAAATAAGGGACTAAAACAATAAAGTGGCTATAAGAAAAAAAAAATGATGCGAGTTTTCTTATTAACAGACATGATCAGTGCAAAACAAAATGAAGACGCTATTGAAATAGAACATAATATATGACGGAGCAGTCGTGTAACAGGAAGGTAATAAAGCTGAAAGTAAGAAACGAAATAATCGCAAGTGTAAAAGCTAAGCCCCCCAGCAAATAAATAAACAAATAAGAGGTGCCTTTTTGCCACTAATGTCTACTCTACATCATGAAGGAGAACATTGCTGTCTTTTCATTATCAATAAAAAAGCATTTAAGGAATTTCCGTGAGCTTATCCTATATCATTCAATGTTAAAGGAAAATTAGAATAAAACCTACGGTTCTCTAACTTCTACTTTCAATACCCGGCACGTAGATATGCTAATCTGTATGGGCGACGATTAAAGCTGATATATATTCCACAAAACCAAGTAGGCCATCTGTCAAACCGACGGTTCGGTCCACTGTCCGACACCTCTACAACTCTCCTAAAACCTCCAATGTCCAGCTTTCTTTTTTTGTATTCGAGTCATATCAAACACCACTTCAGCTCCCACAAAGAAGCAAACATCAGCCATGTCAGACAAATTCGCCTGACAAACGACATTTGTAGGTTATTTGTTTTCCTGTTAACTTTTCTGTTGTTTTTTTTTTTTAATTCCGAACTCTTTTTCGTTTCGAGCTTTCTGTACCTCCACTGGCGTCTTACATTAGGACAGTGGTGCCTCGGATTGGCGCATATTAACAAGCCTCCGCGATAGCATCTTCTCCGTCATAGTCTGACTGTCATTTTGTCCTGTTTTCTTGAGACCTCGTCCCCCGGGGCCCGATGCGCTCCGAGACCCCCCCCCCCCCCCCCCCCCCCCCAAGCAACGCACCAATTGGAACCCTCCCATTAGCAGAAGGGCAAAGCGCGGCATTCATATGCATGAGGGGTTCCTTCGACGTCGCAAAGAACAAGTCAGAGCCGCGCGCGCGTACGTGTTCGTGCACCCACAGACACACAGACACAGAAAGCAGATTCCCCCAAATCTACAGCCACCCTTCCAACACGTCCTCGCGTCGTTAATCTTTTTTGGCGCGGGTTCCCAGCGCTGCAGTCGTCTTCGGGGACGATTCCCTGATCGCGAGGCGAGGCGCTGTTGACCGCTTAATGCCCGAAGTCACGATCACCCTCTCCGTCGCCATTTCGGAGAATCCGGGGCAACCCTTCGGGGGGGCTCCCGATAATGCTCTAGAACCAGCTCTGTAGGGCCCGTCCCATTACCGAGAGCAGTCTGGCCCGACCAGGACACAAGAAGACGCGTCGACGGAGAAGGAGAAGAAGGACGCGGAGGTATCGCGCCCCAAAACGACTCAGAAGATCAGTAACCCGTCCAAGACAACAATCGCAAGGTTCCCTCCTCCCCCCAGTTCACTGCTCAAGACGGTCCCGGGGACTCACCAGTTTGCTGGCCATTTTTGTTTGTTGTCCACTGGGTTGGTTACCTAAAACAGTCACAGCAGCAGCAGAGCTTCCGTTGGCTAACCGGCTAGCAACAAAGACACCGAGTAAAACGAAGGTTCCCCGAAGCGACAGGACTGTTGGCCGGTCTCAGTTCGTCGTTTTTAATGCGGCAAACCGGTCTTCGGAAGGGGCAAGACCTCGGCTCTCCAATGATGTCTCCGGGTTTTCACGGTTGACTTGCGCAACTTGATCTCTCCTTTGTGGCCATCCGCCAATCAGATGCCCGGGTGTCTGAAGGGTAGATTCTTAACGAGTTTCTTACACGTGCGGTGGAGCCCGTCCAGTCGCGTCGTCATCTGACCCTATGCAACCTGAGGTCGGAGCTGTCCCGAGGCGCTGTCCAGCCAAGGAAAGACACGGGCACCTGTCGAAATCGAAACTACGACGCTGTCTTTTGGTAAACGCACCGCATTACGTCGCAGCCGCGACGTCATCCGTGTCTTAGTATGCGCGCCGATGAAGCCCCATGGAGGAAACAAACTGTTCTTGGAATGTGCGACGTTTTCATCTCGGTGATGAGGCGAAATGCAGCACGTGACGACATTACCGGGAGAATCTAGAGGTTCAGTAAAAGACCTTGGTGTTTTCCTTCGAGCTCCCTCAACTGGTTAGCAAGCGGCTCAGCTTTCTCGTAGCCACTTCATGGAGAAGGGTAGTGTCCATTGCACACCTGGACACATTCAGTTAGTTCAAGCTTCAAAAAAAACGTGTACTTTGCGGTTAGTTTGTTTAGGGATTAGATATCATTATAATGCTATTAAGTTAACTTCGATTACTTTTCCGTGCCTTTTCTAATGCGCCTTCAGCTGTTTTTTTTCCTTTTTTTGTTGTAACACCTTCGCAAGAGATCGTAACAAGAAGAACGAATACACTGTACGACGTATTTAGAAGACGGTTTGATTGTATAACATGTCGTGCCTAAACAACTTATCGTTTTCTTTTCTTCATAAAATTACTGAAACAGATTGTTCGGTTCACGCTTCCCACTTGTGTTTTTTGCTCTCTTCCTGCAAAATATGCAGGCAAAACCAACGTTTCTAGATCGTAGCAGTTGTGGTGAAACTCCATTCCATGAGCGAAACCGTACATAGAAACAAGTTATGGGCTATTTAACCCTTAACCTACCGGTTAATCAATTAACGCTTTAACCGCGATCAAAGTTTGTTAACCGGTGAATCGGTAAAATTTTGACGAAACAAAAGATAGTATAAGTTAACCGCTTTTATCATGCAAACGTGAACGAGAAAACTTGTATGAAGGTAATTTTAGGAGATATTTTATGCTAAAGTAAACTGTAAGGGCAAGATTTGGAACTCGAGACAAGTGCAGAAGGTTACATGCATCCCGGCTACTTCAACGCCGTGCGTCTGTCCGAAATTTAAAGAAGCAGACTACTGTAAACAATCAAAAGAGGTCGCTCTTGCCGGAGGATATCAACGAACTTAAATGTGAGTGTTTGCAGCACCTGTGAGTGTGAGTATCTTTGAACTGTTCTCAGCTACAAATCGATGTCGATTCATAATCAAAAATGTTACATTGCGTCGTTTATCACAAATTCAACGAAAGCCGCAAACAAAAAGCAATTTTGAGCTGTAGTGATGTAGTGATTTGAGCTAGTTTGTACTTAAACATGACAAAAGTGCTCTTTCGTTCTACCCGTCATTTTCTCTTCCTCCGTGTTCTTTGCGCTGTTTTAGCATGTTACAATTTTGACTTTAAAAATATTATGCAGGGAAATGAACGAGACCGATTAGTCCATTAATTAATCGATTAAAAGGTGGAGATTAATCGGGTAGACATTTTTAATCGACGCCCAGCCCTACTGGAAAGAAAGCTATTTTTACCATTATGTTCTAAAGACCAAACAAGTAAATCTTCTGTTCAAACGGTTGAAGTCCATACGGCAGACGCCAGAGGCTATATGATTTTATTGGCGTAAAAAATACGTCGAAACTAATCCCAAGTCAGTCAGCCAGCACATATTGCGGTTAACTTTATTGGCCTGTTAAATGAACGTAAGAGGGCTTCACTTGATTATACAGCGTTGGCTGAACTCAGGACGTTTACACCCCTCATATTTATTTTTAATAACGAACTGCGTTGCACCACATACTCGCCGATATATTTTGCTTTTATGCTCACGAGGAGCCAACCGCTACCCTACATGTAACGCTTTCAGCTTATGACACGATCGAATGACTTTTTGTCGTTTAACTTAGTTTTGCAGGTTTGAAATGAAGTGCGCAAAATCTCAACGCAGACAGCATTTTGAACCAATATATTCTAGACCTCCCGGATGGTGGACTAATCGCATTTGACGTTGTAGCAAATAACATGCCACGAACAAACTGAGAGAGATAATAAAAAGAAGACGAGGATTATTTATCCTTGAATATTTTTCTCCGTCCTCGTCTTGTGCTCGCTCTTTCTTACAACGTCACTGTGGTCACCGAAATCTTAAGGACAAAAAAGCACGGCCTACCTCGGTTATCTTCTGATGACTGGGCGGCCATTGACATCACTGAACCAATGCATAAGAACGCGCACACACACGCACACACGCACAAACCTATCACTAAGCTAGAAATTCACTCGTTATTAGCCGCTCGCCATTATTCTTGAGATATTAGTCAGTCACACACAGCTTGTGTGCAACCAAGGTTAAACACAAACTTAAGAAGCTTGTGGGCAAGCTTACTATAGCTACTGACCCAATGAGATTGCTGCATTGGCGGGTAAAAACGCAGAACAAAATCACGAAGCAGGAAGTATGAAGGTACCAAGCACACCAGGTGTTTCTTGAGTTGTCAGTGCTTATATACGTTTAGGGTGTCCCAAGCGGACCTTCCGCTGTAAAACGAGCCGGAAGAAACTGACGCCTGCGCGTAGAAAGTTCAGACTTACACCGAAAAGTACACTGAGCAGACCGGTTTTACCGTGTGAAATTTCGAAGTATAGTTCTCTTCCTGTAAAATATTAGAGCAAAAAAGAAAAAAAACTCGACGAAGTCAAGGGTGGACGCGTTCGCAGACGACCTAGTTAGCAACACTATTCACTGGTGGCGCCATCTCCCGATAGGCGCGGCGAGTAGACAACGGAGTGCGTCATCTGCTCGCTGCGCTCGTTGGGATATGTCGCCGCAAGTAAATAGCGTCGATAACTAGGTCATCTGCGAACGCGTCCAGCCTTGACTTTGGCAAGTTTTTGCTCTCACTTTTCACAGGAAGAGAACTTAGCCTTGAAATTCCACATGGTAAAGCTGACCTGCTCAGTGCGCTATCGCTGAAAGTTTGAGCTTACTTTTTTTCGGCTCGTATTACAGAAGAATGTCCGCTTGGGTCACCTTATATATATATATATATATATATATATATATATATATATATATATATATATATATATATATATATATATATATATATATATATATATATACTATACCTTTTTGTTTATCTCGGGAAAATTCGAAAACGGCGGCACTGTTGACGGCGCAGCTTCGCTGTCGCATCGCAATTTTGCGCGACTAAAATGGCTTGAGGAAACTCTGCTTGACTCGGTCATCTAACATGCCACAGCCGTGTTTTAAAGGTTTTCTGAATTGAACTTGGTAGAACACCTTCTAGCGTTCAAGCGGGAAAGGGCGACTTTGGTGTACTTCGTCTTTCCCAAGCGAAGCGACGCCCGCAATTGTGGTGATCTTGTTTCTGCGCGGCCCGTGCTTGGACTCTCAAGACGGTTCGAACCGGTTGGTTCTTTCAAAAAGCAAGCAAAATAAGAAAAAGAATTTCCACAATCTGTGACGCCATGGCTTTGCGGAAAACCTGAGAAATGGGCGTCTTGGAGCCCGGATGATCTATACGGGGAGAAAGAGCAAGCAACGCTCAAGTCTCCGTTTCTTCCGATACTCGGAAGCGCAGCAATTGTGTACTCTAATTGAATTGCTTGGCGGGGCATGATGATTTGTGACCCCGTTGCTTTTGTTTTTTAAGTTTTACTTTCTGTGAATCATTATGACAGGAAATACGAAGGAATTTATGTAACACAAAAAAAAAAAACTCGACTTCAAGTGATTTTCTTTTTCACTTACGTTTGCCTATTTTTTGCTGATGACATAGCGCCTTTGATGTTTCAAGGTTACTGTGTCTTGATTTTTTCGTTTCTTTAGATATTTAATTTGTATTTTCTCGACAACGACAGAACGCTGTCAGTGCGCGCTATTTTGCTTTTGTAATCCCCAGCGAACAACAAGTGTCACTTGTCGACTACGTCACGAACAGGAAATATGCCATCATAAACGTAACGTCGAGCCAGGCTGCTTTCCAAAGGAAATTACACAATCTTGTTCTGAAGCTTCTAGGCATTGTCGAATAAAAGGGTTCTGTCATTTTCCTCCCACTCACGCATAATACTGGTACGCGTTCTGAAAACATTTGTATTATGTGAGTGATGCACCGCCAAACATTAGCATTTGTGATGCATTATATTTTGATCGCAATTTTGCTTTTGATGGTAATTTACACCCACACACGCAAAAAAAGAAGAAGAGCGGTTACCTCTAAAGCCTGGAAAATAAGCACTCCTAAACATACCAAACAAAGTCGGACCAGCAGTCTGTCAAAATTTGATTTCCATAGACATATTAACGCCCCTGTTATTGTATAACTACAAGAGCTTTGCTTATCTCTAAACAGACTTCTCAAGAGGCGTATCAGTTTGTTCCCAGTTTATCAGTTTAAGTTGAGTAAGAAATGTTTCTGTCGTAGTGCAATGCAAGTTTATATACGTCAAAAGAAAATAACTACAATTTTAAGTTCAACACACTTTCCCAATTACGCTGATCGTCACCATCGTTGTTTTGCCGTTTCTATCCCGAAAGTGTTTCTATATCCGACGCCGCTTTATTTCGCCCATTCATATTACATAAGAGAAACTAACTTCAAGGGTGGAGCGCCGCTGTTTAGAATTCAAGACACGAGTTAGAAATGCAGGCGGTGAGAATATGAATCTCTGCGTAAGAACAATGTCCGGAAAGTGTAAAAACATGGAGTTAAAACATCTGGAACCATGCCCAAATCTTTTCTTCCCCAGCGTGTGCAGAGATGAAAAAAAAAAAAGTATGTGAGACATTAGGCGATAAGCCAAGCCCGTGTGCTGACTCATCCAACAGGAAACAATATTTTATTCAAGAAAGCGCGGGGAGCGAGCTATCATGGCATTTTCAGTTTCATTATTTAGTCACTGAGAGCTTACGAAATTCTAGGGTATGGCTAATTATCGCGCTCACGCTTCTCGCTTCGTGATTGGTTCTTCGGCGATTTTATCAGCTGATGCCGCAATCTGTTTGGCTGTGGAGCGATAATGGGATGTTCCGGACTCGCCACACCCCGTGTTTCTTAGTAAGCTGTCAGGGACCTCAGAAACGGGGTGCGTTTTACTCCCCACATGACGCGCTGATATTAGAAATCACTGCAATCAACTCCATAGTCTAGTGAATGACAAAGCCGAAAAGTAATTCTGATTCAGACTGCGCTGGTATACCGAGCACATACTCTAAGAAATCTGGAGCATCTGCTCTCCCGCAAAGCGCTTGGGGGAGCAATCGCTGCAGTCTACGGAAAGGAGGTCTGCAACTGACGGGGCTGATAAAACGTTTAAACAAAAAAAAAAGGAAAAAAATTGCCTGCGTTGGGCATTGCGCGAAAAAAAAAAGAGCTGTAAAACCAACTAACGGAAAAGGCTGACCGGATTCAAAATTGGTGTTTAATGTGACCTCACACTATCTCTGTTTTACTTCCAACTATACGAGCTTAGATGTCTCCTTCGTTCTTTTGTTGGAACGTGAGTCTAGGCTGCGTGCGTGCAGTTAGAGTGCCAATTAAGGACAACAAGCTCAACTAAGAATCAGAAAGTCGTCCGAACTAGAAAGGCTTCCGCTCCCAGCTCTACATAAATTGCTCAAATAAAAAATTTCACAAACTCTGTGGCATTTAGAATGCTCTCCCAACTCCTTCGACGTACAACTTCAAGTGTTCTTGAAACACACACACACACAGAAATAGCTCCTTAATGAAGCATTTAAGCGAGAAACAACATTTTACATATAGATCCATATTCAAATAGCTCCTTAATGAAGCATTTAAGCGAGAAACAACATTTTACATATAGATCCATGTTCTGTCATCACCTTCTGAATACTACCACTAAACCCTTAGCCGTGTAGAACGACCAAAAATAAAGCAAATCACGAAAGAATTCATTGGCATATAGTCGCTAAATGTTTCGCATGCTCCCAGTAAAACACTATGCCACGTTTAACATGTCGTAAAACATGTATTTTATAGCATGCATTTTATAGCCAGCACCCCATTCCACCATAAACCCATGAAACCTCCCCCGCAGGCCTAGAAAAACACACACACACAAAACTTTACGGTTGGCTAAATTCGGCTCGTTAGCCGGCGTTCCCTGTCATTTCCTTCTTGGAGTGCAAGGTCGTCTTTATTAGCAAACAGATATGCGTTCATGAGCGACTCGCCCCAAACTCGATCGGTGAGGAAATCCCCCCTCGCGTCCTCCTGGCACGCAAACCGTGAGTCAGTCCGCGAGAACGAATTCGCGGACTTTCGTCCCGTGCTTCTGTCGCACGCACGCTTTGACCGACGAGAACGGCTGGTGGAACTCAACGCTAGTACCTGCATGCTCGTCGCTCGTTCGTTTAAACTTGGTCAGAAAACGAGCGGCAGGTTTCCTCGACGTCGTTAGAAGAGACGTACCCAGCTCGCTTCCCGTCGAAATGCGTCGGGAGGAAAACCCGCTTCCTCCGCGGCCGGCGCTTGAATTGAGCTTGTTTCCTTTTTACCTCGAACAAAGACAAAATGTAGCGGAAACGCAGGAAGTCAACCGCTTCCATGTCTCGACTGCCCGGTTCGCGCTGGTGCTCGCGAAGGTCGATTATGTGGCGTGGTTGTTCGGTGTGGGAGTGTCCTCGGGGTTTCTCCTCTAATCCTGCTCCAACAATGTCTCGAAAAAGGTAGCCATTGCTGATCTGGCATAACTAGTTCGGCTTGCGCAGTTGTCCACCAAGGAAGGCAGCTTAGTCGAAACACACGTTGGTTGCGAATACGTATTTTGTTTCGTATTATTATTATTATCAGCTTTATAAAACTTCAAATTCGCCTGAATTGATTAGATAGGGCCTCAAATAAAGATATAGTCTTATTGGGTTGCAAGCGGTGGTATTAAGGTGAGCATTAAGCTGCAGTCTAATCAAAAGTCCAGCATCACAAAAAAAGCATTCGCGTTCGCTTTTCTATGTAACTGGGGTCACACACATACTGCGTTTGAACTTGATACGCGAAAAACTAAACTATGGTAACTATGTTCACACATGTAAAGAAACTGAATAAGAGACGCAGGTGATTTTTATTAGAAAAAACTGTTCAAACATTTCTATTGGAGTTTACATTTGACCATGGCACCCAGTATTTGATATTTTTGAGGAAACAACGACGATTATAAGAGTAACGCTATTTCGGCAAGACATAAACAAACATAAATTTCTTCATCTGTTTATTTATCTCTAAAAATCATACCATCCGCTAAAAGGTTCAAAATCTTTTTTCGCGAACAATCTAGAATCAAAGCCAACGTCTTGGAAATAAACGCGCTTTATCACCAGTGGTTAGGGACATGCTTCTGCTTATCCTCAGAAAGATCCCTTATGAATTAAATAATCATCCTATTCTTCACTCTCAAGAAAAAAGGATGTAAAAGGGTGTATCGTTACACCCTTTGTCCCATGTAATACACCCCAAAACGTCAATTCGACGTACAGCGCCCTACAGTCGAACAGACGGCCCGAAATTTTACAAGGGGCTTGATAGCCGTGTAGTACAACTTATTAAAATAGCTAGTGTACGTTTTACTGACTACAAAAAACATAATCTGGGTTTTCTTGGCCCTACTGTAAAAACTCAGTGTTTTCTTTATGTGGTCTGTGATACGTACTTTCGCTATTTAAAAAGTTATATCGCACCGTTATCAAGCCCCTCGTAAAATGTGGGGCCGTCTGTTCGACTGTAGGGCTCAGTACGTCGAAATGAAGTTTTGGGGTGTATTATATGGAACAAAGGGTGTAACGATGCACCCTTTTACACTTTTTTTTTTTTCTTGAGTGTTATCTGAGCTAAAGGCCGACGTACACTTCGCGCTTTCCACTTTTGCTCGCCTTCTCCTTTCCTATATCCTCCCCACTTTTTGCCTTGCCCCAACTTGGCTCCCATTGCAGCTTAGGAGAGTGCGCGCTCTAAGAGGATTATCTTCCCTGCAAAAAAAAACGATGTTTAACGTCGGCCTTTAAGTAGGGTATTCGTTTTATAAAGCAAAAAACAAAAAAAAACAGCCCTGTTAAATGTATGCGAAACCTTTCGCAAAAAGAAGTGCACTCAAAGTATTCTAATTTTACACCTTTATGCAGCAACAAAATGCACTTCAAGTATATGTTGGAATATTTATTGTAAGTGCTTCCAGCGACTGGTGAGTATTTTTAACATTCGTTTAGTGTACTTCGAGTTGACCGAGCCTGAAAATCAAATTGCATACACCGAAAGTATATCACAATACACTGGCTTAAAATAGAGTCGTAGGCCATTTTTTTTATTTGATAGATGTCTAAAATATATATAAATTCAGCGTATTTTGTTTTGCGAAGTGAACAAACACTCCGAAAAATGCATTTGTCTTGCGTACTTTTCTACTAGAGTTGTACTAGTAAAACTATGATACCAATAATAATATTTATTTTGTGTAAAAAATTAAAGGCAATATTTCTTCAACTAGATTTTTTTTTTTTAGTTGTGTGACTTGAAAGGACACAAAAGTAATTTACTCCATAAAAAAAACATTGCTCCACATTTTATTACAGCAGCTTTTCGATATTCGTATAATTATCAACTAAACTAAGCCCTACCCAACATTGCTGTCTAAATTTAAAAACGCACTGTCTGCCTCTCCAACACCTGACAAAATTCGGGCAACCTAATACCTGACGACTGCTTTGCCGTTAAGGCAGCCTAATACCTGACCCGTCGCCCGTTGAGGCAGACTAAATTTAAGCTCTATAAGACTACAACACAATTTTTATAATTCTTCCACGGAGGCCCATAAAACAGTTCCACAAAATAAGGGTGAGGCTAATAAGCCGCACTTATGACAGTAATTAGAATCGTTAGAAAGCACGCTGGAACCTTGCCTAAACGAAGTTTCCTTTCGTGTCTCGTGTGTTTACAAACGAAAACCCCAGCTCACTTCAAAACAGAAATGTATCACACTCCCCACTGCGCTACCCAAATCTTGGTGGGGAAAAGCAGGTACGTAATTACCATATGTTCTCGCAATAGCTCCAAATTTGAACAGCAGCTGATTAATTTTTTTTTATTATTTCATTACATTTGTGTCAGCTTCTTAATTATACTTACCAATGCGATTCCTTTAAAAAACGCCAGGGGCTACATCCCTGGTCTATTACCCTAATGTGAACCGTAGGACGTAACCGTCAATAAAGCAAACTATACAAGTGCAGAAAAAAATAACAGAAAACGTGAACCGAGGAGAAAAGCGGAAAGAAAGGGAAACCTGGAACAGATGGCTATCGAAGCCTCTCCTACGTCACGTTCAGAGAAGATGCTGGCTGGAAGGGTTGTCTTCCCAGCGGAAAGGGGTTGGAAGTTCTCGCAGTAATGACCACCCCAGAAAAGAAGATAAAAGCAAACCAAAGAAGGCATTCCCTCCTTCCCCCCTTGTTTTGGGAAAGGGGTTCGAATACCCGGGGACTCCCATCTTCTTTTTGTGGAACTCTCTTTTGCGTCTTCCAGTGCAAGGTCAGCCGGATGTCGACGTACTCTCCGAAGCGTCATGCGAGACCAAAGAAAGAGAAAGGCAATGTTTATGTTTAGCTGATGGCGGTTCTATTGCAGGTGAAAACCGTAACGCCGCATCGTGCCACGCTTGCTTTACATTTTATTTTTTTCAGGGGCGAGATTGTATATAAGCGGAGACTCACATCCATTAGGCCAACAGATCTGCAGAGAAACCAAGCTCTCCCAAGTTTCCAGAGGTCACCTGTCTGTTGACAACCCCCTCAGAATCAACATGAAGGTTCGTTGTCTTGCTGGGATCGTGACAGTTTCCGGCAAGGAGTTAATAAGCCTCGTATTATCTTGCATTTCACTACTTTTATATAATTTTGCGTGGCAAAAATCATTGAGAATCAACGTACTGGGTATCTTATCTCACAATTTAAAGTCTAGTCTCTTTCTCAATA
Source organism: Ixodes persulcatus (assembly GCA_013358835.2). Lineage (NCBI taxonomy): Eukaryota > Metazoa > Arthropoda > Arachnida > Ixodida > Ixodidae > Ixodes > Ixodes persulcatus. The sequence continues at coordinate 795,287 of JABSTQ010009218.1, forward strand.
ACGCTTGCATTCATGAAAACCTTACTCCTCAAGAAAGGCATATCGTAATTTAAAAGTAGAGCGGCAATCCCAATCATAAAAAAAAACGATGCAAACACTTCCTCTTGAAAAAAAAATCTCAGATCAAGAAACATTTTTGACTACCTTCGAACATAAGCTAAGGTTTTTTTTGAAAGAAAGTAACGAACTGATACACTAATTTTACAATTGCGTCTACCACTTTTTTATATTTACACCGCTAGTGAGAGCACGCATAAATGAACGTAAAGCATAGGACGATTTTATTATACTCTTTCCACTAAATCTAGTTTGGACTTTGTCCCATTGGTGTTTTTACCTCTTTTTGTTCTCAAACAAACCTCCCGAAATTTCGGAATATCCAGCAGTTCCTGTCCATTGCCGTCCTGGCCGTCGTAGCCTGCGCTACTTTCGCCGAGGAGGCCAAGGTGGAGGCACGCGGTGGTGTCCTGGGAGCCGGTCTTGGTGCCGGGGGACTCGGTTATGGAGGCGGACTCGGTGCCGGAGGACTCGGTTACGGAGGCGGACTCGGTGCCGGAGGGCTCGGTTACGGAGCCGGTCTTGGTGCCGGAGGTCTTGGTTACGGCGCTGGTCTCGGCGGTGTGGGTCTGGGTCATGGAGTTGGCCTCGGCGGCGTTGGTCTTGGCCATGGATTCGGATCTGCCTACGGTCAATCCGCCGGAGCCAACCAGGCTGGATTCAAGAAGGGAGCTGCTGGACACGCCCAGGGGTCTGGTGCCTTCGCTGGTGGAAGCGCCGCCAAGAATGTGCAGTCCTACAACCACCAGTCTGGCTACAACTCCAACACCGGTTTCTCTGCCAGCGACGCCAAGAACTTCGGTGCCGGTCAACAGCAGGGATCTTCCGGATTCAGCGGCGGAGCAGCTGCCGGACAGGCTGGCTACGGACAGAGTGGTTTTGGAAAGGTCGCTGCCGGAGGAGTCGGAGTTGGCGGACTTGGCTATGGCATCCACTAAAGGTGAGCTTCTTGTATATTCTCTCGCTTTGAGTGTACACTAGTTGGAAGTTCTAGACAAACTGAAAACGAGTTGATTGACAAGTAGTCCAAGTCATGATGATAGGTTCAACGACGCAATATCTTGGACAGCAAATATAATGTTTTAGAGAAATATATCACTGTTAACTGTGCCATATACGATCTACGAGCTCTCTGCCTCTCCACAAATATCTACTCAATAACAATGTGCAGTATTACGAGTATCGCGTATCTAGCAACACTGTTAAAACCGGGAGAAGTTTCTTTGGTTCATGGGCTATAAAAAATTAGCTATTACTTTTGTGTAGCGGTGAAGATCGATCGAGAGGCACAAGATGACTTTTGCACTGATTACGCAGAGGTAACGGCCGCGATCAAGTACTAATGTATCTTCCATCAGTAAAAGTAAACAACTACAACGCGCTTACTTTATGGGATGCCATATTCTGTCTTAGTTTAGGAGACACGCGAATTATTAGCCTCACTTCTTGCCCTCATAATGCTTTAGAAAGAGACATAACTTTCATAATAAACCAATAATTTACGCACTGAAAATGAAAAAAATCAAAACAGCCGAGTGCTTAACTATGTTCTGACATTTACGTGTCTGTGTCTTTTTCTTTATTTGCAGAATTTCACGAGAACTGGAGTCGACTGCTGCTACGTTCCTGTTTTAGCGCTTTCTTTCATTGATGCGCTCCAAGTTGTTTTGTTGAGAAATAAACAAACACCAATGCCAAAGTATTTCGTGGCTGATGTCTGAGGTATCTGGTATGCATGAAATAGAAGTCTACTATACCTCAATACAGTTATATACATGTCAAGCGGTGGAGAGGCAGCGAACAGAAGGGGCCGGTAGAAAAATTTTATAAAAACTGGAATAATTGTTTTCCGCAGCTATTCGCAACACTACGTGTTGGTACAGGTTCATATTCACAAAATGGAAGCCCTACTATCCTACGTTCCAATATTTTTTGAAGAAATGTCTACCAGTGTGCTTATCCACCAACCTTAGGTGCTAGGCTTGCAACAGTCACCTGATGGTTCGCAGAACATATACGTTACAAACCGAAATAGAACGATAGATTACCGAAGAGAACTCTGGAAGCAATTTTCTTTTTAAAGAATACTTTCTTGAGGAAGTGGGACAAACTGACGGGCTTTGCTTCCTGCTTTTGGTGACGATTTATTTATTTATTTATTTAAGATTTACTACCTGGCCCAAAGGGCCGTGGTAGGAGAGGCACAACAACACAAGAAATAAAAAGAATACACTTGAACACCAGGAATAATGTGGCCCAAAACATTATACATAATATATATCACCCAGCATTATTTTAATTAGCATCGCAGACTGTCATTTACCTTGAAGCGAAGGATGCAGGGGAAACGATAATGACCATGGCTACAGTTCTCTACCCGGAAACACCAATGCAAATAGGCTAAATACCATGAATATTCCTGACAGTCATGTGACGATTTGATTTATTTCACATTAAGAGCCGGTGTCATTGCTTCAAGGAAGCGCGAAAACAAAGGCATTACAAGCACAATTACGGTTAGTACAGTAATTATTCGATTGCGATATTACTTAAATATGATATTTGCAATAGAATTATTTAAAAAAATGGGCTTGTAAGAATGAAGGATGAGAACATTTATAAAGATATATATATATATATATATCAGGGTGTCGAACCGGTCAATATTTTGGTTCGGTTCGGGTTCGGGTTCAGTAGCATTGTATTTTGTTCCGGTTCGGTTCCGGTTTAAGGTAGCGCACATAATATCACTCCGGTTACCGGTTTTAATAGGCGCGAACCGGTTCGAACCGGTTCCTAACTCGACCTTTGGATATTGACCGAACACTTCCTGCAGCCTTTTCTGAGCACGAGATACTTACAATAGACCCTTCCCAATACTACTTTCTCTTCAGGCACATATGAAAACTCTGCACAGTGACGTGCGCAAGGGACACCATTCATATGGCAAAGCTTGTATATTTCTGTTCTTAAGTGAACTATATATAAGCGATCGGCTTTCCATTTTTATGGTGTCTTTTGCACACGCAGCTGTGCACTATTTCAAACTCTCCCAGAAGAGGGCGTATTTTCGGGATGGGTCTACAGACCTTTCCAAAAACGAGCTTGCGGCCTGTGCCATCTTTAGTGTTCGGGCGTATGGCGCGTGCTTTGCTCGCTTTCCGAAGCGACAAACACGCACGTGCGGGGCTGTGATTTTGTAAACAGTAAAAAGGTCTGTAGCTAGATTGCTTGCCCTCCATATGTTTTGGTTTGTTTTGTTCTGCACACACGTGTTTTTTTGTTTGTTTTTTTATACATGCTACCTGTTTTCGGCACCCAGTAAGATGCCACAGCTATGCCCAAAGTGGATGACAAGAGAACGAGAGGAAACAAATGTGCCGTAAAACACAGAAACAGGGACTTCGAGTTCGCAGTTGGGGTAGTTTATCGAATCCCGTTAAGTTGTGGTCTTCTATGCATCGGCCAGACTGGCCGATGTGTCAGTGACCGGGCACGTCAACACGCACGTATAATGAAATGTGACTACGTCTTGACAGCGCTTCGGGTTCCGGCGGAAAAACGCCGTTCTAAAAATCTCGTGGTGATGCTTTGTCTAGTCACTTTGACTTTTAATCGCAAACAATGCTCTAAGCATATGACCCGGTCCGAGGGACTCAGACCGGGTCATTTGTACTTATGAGCCACCGAACAAGGTTCTGGTAATGCCACCACAGCAAACGACGTTTCTCGAATGCTCAGTTGAAGACGATGAAAGAGGACTTCAAACAAAAATGAGAAAATGGTTGAACAGGCGACATGCTGGCCTTGCTCTGACAAACCTACAAAAGAAATCAACAGACACATTTACTTCTCACCCCCCCCCCCCCCCCCCCAACTACTCCTCCCCCTGGCCTCTTTCCAGGGCGCGGCGCGTCGGCGAATCATCGCCGAGTAACGTTGCCTCCAACAGCCTATGTTGTTTTTTTTTTGTTTTTTTTTTAATATAAGGTAATGCTCCGAGGACGTTGAAGAAGGGATTGTTTTTCATTGAAATGGACCACAGGCGACCCTACAAACTATACTGCCGATGCAGCGCGGTACTTGTCCCCCCTTCCTCCAGGGTGTCGGACTCGCTGCTCTAAAGCGGAAGGTCACGCGGTGCGCTATCGGTGCTCGATTGACTAAATGGCTCATCGACTGCAACTGCGGTCTACCTTGAGGTCAAACATTCGTGGACGCGTAGGCCTTTGTGCCTACAGTGGTGCAATCCGTTCCGACACTTGGACATTTCGTAGCCGAGCGGCCAAGCGGTGCTTTGAAATTGCCGCCGCCGCCAGGGTCAATCCAAGAAACAAAGGAAAGTTGAAGCTTTCCAGACGATGATGTATTTTTTATTACGTATGCAATAAAAACAAAATGTAAAAATATCTTACAGTATGTAGGATTAGTCTCGGCAACATAAGAAAAATACACGCCCGCAACTTTTCCCATTTCGGCCAATTATTGACACAATTGGCCCTGAACCGTTTTCGTTGAACCGGTAACCGCCACATCAGATTATGGTTTCATTCCGGTTCGGGTTCAATATGAAGCGTTCGATTTCGGTTTCGGTTTTGTTCCGGTTCGGTCAAAAATAACGGTTTTGATCCGGTTTTCGGTTCGGGTTCGGGTTCGGTTCGACACCCAGATATACATATATATATATATATATACAAGTAAGGTGCGCAGACACAGCAGCCGCAAGATGATAAAAATATAAATCTATTGTAACCGCGAGAAAAGTCAAAAGTCGCACTTGAAAAAAGAGTAAAGTGCCGAAATAAAGTTGTATTAGTTTGCAAGAATAATAAAGGCTAGACACAAGAACGCTAGATAAGCGGATAATGCACTTTAAAAAATGGCGGAATAAAAGTCAAAGTTAAACAGAAGAACTTACAAAAATAGATTGTTAAATTTAAAAAAAAATGAAGAATAAAAATAAGAAAGGGGCTTGACGTCCGTCGACATTTCGACAGTGGCGCTGTCTTCTTCAGGATGTAAGCCCACATGACACAGTTTATTGGGTTTATACCTTAACTGGGGGGAGGGTGTTGTCAACACGAAATTCGAAGGGCCCTTATATATTGTGACGGAAGAAGAAGTGATGTTCGGATTAGAAGGATAGAAGGGAACACCAGGGGCGAGATACGCTTAGAATAAATCGTAACAACTAGTGTCAGAAGTGGAGCTCCGTTCGGGACAGCGTCTTCCGGCAAGCATGGGCCCTCCTCGACAACCTGAGGATGGGCTTCCGCGACCTGGAGGAGCAGCCATACCGCCCCGATCAGTTCCTGATCCCGTTGAGCCTAACATTCAAGCCTATGCCTCGACCGCCATTGCAGCTCTGCTGGATGTCCACCACCAGCGGGCTGCCCAAGAGCTCAGGCAACGCGATGCGGCTCTCCTGGAGGCCATTTCAAGCTCCTTTGAGAGAACAGAAGTCGAAATCGTCGAAAGCTTTCGAGCGCTGGCACAGCCAAGATCTCTACCAACCGGTGAAAATGAACTTCCACTCACGGCTCAACCGACCGTCACTCCTCCATCTGCTACGGTTCTCAAGCTACGGGTGCCACAATTTGACGGCGCCGGCACCTGGTCCGCCTACGTGACACAGTTTCAGATCCTCGCTGCCGCCAATCGATGGACCGAGGAGCAAAAGGCACAGGTACTTGCAGTAAATCTCAGAGGGCCAGCATTACAGGTCCTTCACCACATGTCGCCAGAATCTCGTACGTCGTACACCTCTCTAGTTCAAGCGTTGGAGCAACGCTTCGGTGATGGGCATCAACGCTACCTACACTACACCCAACTGCGCCACCGGCGACAAAATTCGGGCGAGACGTTGTCTCAGCTCGCTGACTACATCGAGCGTCTTACACGCTTGTCGTTCGTGGGTTCACCCTAAGAGACTGTAGACGCCGTTGGCACTGCGGCTTTTATTGATGCAATTGCGTCAATTGAGATCCAAGATGCAGTCCGCCTTTCTTGTCCTCAAACACTTCGAGCCGCCCACATTTATGCGCTAGAAGTGGAGGCCACCCGTAATGCATCACGATTGGCTACGAGGCATCCACCTGCAGCACCCGCCTCAGTCCTACCAAAGATGATCTGCTGGAACTGCCGACAAGAAGGGCACAGCAAGATGCAATGTTCCCTTACACCAACAGATGCCCGACCAACGGGTGCTCAAGGAGCGTCACGAAAAAAAATTACTTCTACTTGCTCGGTAGCTTCACCCTCATCCATCTACCTCCAAGGTACAATGAATGCCGTCCCAGTGCGGGCATTGATAGACACCGGAGCGACAAACTCAGTCGTCCGACCCACAGTCTCCGACCAGTTACATCTCTCAGCCATGCCTGTGGGACCTGATTCCAGTCTTCAAACTCCAACTGGCGCTACCCTTGCAGTTTTGGGACAAGCCAATGTTCCCTTCCAAGTTGGTGGCCTGCAGACGACAATACCTGTGGTCATAGCAGAAGTCACATGACGATTGCATACTCGGAATGGATTTCTTAAAGACCCACAAATGCCTGCTCGACTTTGCTTAAGGGATCCTTCACGTTGGGGCACAGGCATTTCATCTCGGCTCGGCGACTGTATCAGTGTGCTATGCGAATGGGCTGCCATTAAACTCGCTAACACCGTGTTCTCTTGGTCTCAAAACTCACCTTATACCTCTCTATGCTGCCACTGATCATCGCCTTCAAGAGAATGACGCTGTTGAACTGCAGAATTTACTTTCACGTTTTTCGGCTGTATTCAGCAGTAGCGACACTGACTTAGGAAATACCAATTTGGCTACGCACCGCATCATAACCGGTGATGCAGACCCCATTCGGCAAGCGCCTCGCAGACTACCACTGGCGAAGCGTTCACACGTGAATAACCTCGTTGAACAAATGCTCAGACAAGGTGTCATTGAGCCAGCCTATGGACCCTGGTCCTCGCCGATCACCCTGGTAAAAAACAGGATGGATCAACTCGATTTTGCGTCGATTAGAGGAAGCTAAATGACATCACAAAGAAAGATTCTTTTCCACTACCACGGACAGGGGATATCCTAGACGCGATCGCGGGATCTACTTAATTCTCCACCCTTGATCTCAAGAGCGGCTACTGGCAAGTTCCCGTACATTCATCAGACCGCGAAAAAACAGACTTCAACACCGGCAACGCGCTCTATCAATTCACAGTCATGCCCTTTGGGCTATGCAACGCTCCCGCAACATTCCAACGTCTAATGGAAAAAGTCCTCGAGGAACTAACCTGGTCCGCTTGCCTTGTGTATTTAGACGACATTGTTGTCCTTGGAAAGACCTTCACCGAACACCTGACTAATCTCGAGTTGATGCTCAAGAGACTTCAAGACGCAAAACTGAAGTTGACCCCTAAAGAATGCACCCTTTTTGCTCGGGAAGCCCGATATCTAGGACACGTTATTGCAGCCAGTGGCGTCTCTCCTGATCCACTGAAGTTATCAGCAATCAGCGACTGGCCAACTCCAGCATCAGGTGCTGACGTTCTGAGCTTCCTCGGCCTGGCGAGGTACTATCGGCGCTTCGTCCCTGGTTTTTCACGAGTCGCCAAGCCTCTATATGCCTTGACCGAGAAGTCCAAGGTATTCAAATGGTCTACTGAATGCCAAGACTCCTTTGACGCACAAAAGTGTGCGCTAACGTCGCCCCCAGCGCTGGCTTACCCAAGAGACAATGCGCAGTTCATTCTGGACACAGATGCGAGCAATACCGCGGCAGGTGCAGTACTGTCTCAACAACAGGAAGGCCATGAACAAGTAATTGGCTACTACTGCAAAGCCTTCAAAAAGCCAGAACGAAACTATTGCACCACAAGACGTGAACTTCTCGCTATTGTCAAGGCTCTTTCCCATTTCAATCACTATTTGGGTTGCAGGAAGTTCATCATCCGCACAGACCACGCAGCGTTGACATGGCTTCTTGGTTTTAAAGAGCCAGAAGGTCAAGTTGCCCGTTGGATAGAACATCTACAGCAGTACGACTTTGAGATTAAACATCGTGCGGGATCACACCATAGTAACGCCGACGCCCTCTCTAGGCGTCCATGTAGTGAAGGTTCCTGTTGACAGTGCATGAGCATGATTCGCCGTAATTCGGGCCTGAGTCGCACCCTCTGCCCTGTCACCATCTCAAACAGCAAATGGTCCCCGCAAGAAATACAAGAGGCCCAGTCACGTGATCCTGCAGTCAGCCTGTGCGTCCAGTGGAAACGAAACGGCCGTCGGCCACAACGTACTGAGATATCCCACCTATGTCTAGCAACATTAAGCTATTGGGCCCAGTGGGACACACTAGAGTTACGTGACGGACTTCTGTACCGACGCTGGGAATCACCCACTGGTGACCGAGTCGTATGGTAACTAGTTGCACCACCCGAATTCCGCGCCCAGATATTCCGACAGCTTCACAGCAGTCCTGAAGGAGGCCATTTTGGCGTCAACCGTACCCTTCAGAAGATACGTGAGCGTTTTTACTGGTTGCAGTGCCATAACGATGTCAAGTTGTGGTGCCGTCACTGCGACCTGTGCGCATCGCGTAAGGGCCCACACAAAAAAGTACAGGCGCCATTCCAAGAACGCGTCAGTGGAGCACCATTTGAACGGGTCGCCATAGACGTTCTCGGTCCTCTACCACGAACACAAACTGGCAACAGGTTTCTCCTTGTCATAGTAGACTATTTCTCAAAATGGCCAGAAGCCATCGCTATTCCTGACCAAACCGCCCCTGCCGTGGCAGATGCTTTTGTAACCCACTGGATATCACGGTACGGCGCACCCTTCTCATTACACTCAGACCAAGGACGAAACTTCGAGTCGCAGGTCTTTCAAGATGTCTGTCGACTGTTCAACATCACGAAAACACGAACGATGCCGCTGCATCCACAGCCCAATGGCTTCGTGGAGCGTTTTAATCGCACCATACTGCAGTATTTGGCGATGTTTGTCAACAACCATCAAGACGACTGGGGCTGCTTTGTCCCTCTGTTCTCTACTCCTATCGAACAGCAGTTCACGAAGTCACCGGGTCATGATTCTTTTTGGACGGGAAATTCGCATGCCGTGCGACCTCGCTTTCTCAAGACCACCAGACCGTTCCTCTGACCCCGCGTCTAATGTTGGTGACCTGATGATGCGTCTCGAGCGGACATACGACTTCGTTCGAAGGCGCCTGTCTATCGCTTTCCAGCGAATGAAGGCACGATACGACGAGCACACCACACAAGAAATGTTTCAACCGGGAGACAAAGTGTGGCTTTACAACCCTCTGCGAAACTGGCTAGGACCATTCATTGTTGTGAAGCGCTTAAACGATGTGGTATACCGCGTGCAACGCAATGCTCGTTCGCGCATGCTCGTGGTTCACAGAAACCGCCTTGCTCGGTACGAGGGCTGCTCAGCTTGAACTGAACTTACTGCCATTTATTTTTTGTGAGGGGATTGTGTGACGGAAGGAGTGACTGTAAGAATAGAAGGAAACACCAGGGGCGAGATACGCTTAGAATAAAGCGTAACAATATATATATATATATATATATATATATATATATATATATATGAAGGAAAATAGGGCCAATGTATATTGCTTTTCCTTAGTGATAATCTTTTTAAAAAGTTTCAAAATATACAGAAGTAAGCCTGAACTTCTTATTACTTCACAGCGTATAAAAGTTGCGAAGAATAAAAATTGTATTTTTTGCCACTTATCTTTGATATTAAGAGATCATACAACATTTTGTATAAAAGCGTACCTCTGGGAAGTAGTAAAAAACTTGAATGCGAATTTGGACTTCATGAAGCTGTAAAACAGTTAATAAAACTTTATTGTCGTTCTTGCCTAAAAAGGAAATGTAATCAATTCAGTAAAGTCAAAACAGGATATCAGAGAAAGACGGAATATTTGTCCTTTTTCTTCATGTTGTTGTATTTATTCCAAAACGTCAAATAAAGATGGCTTGAACAGAGTGGTCTAGGTATGTCCTTATTACACAAGCAAGGTGAAGAAGTTAGGCTATCATTAAAATGGTTGATATACAGGGTGTTTCCCGAAGTGCGGGCCAAATTGCTACTGCAGAAAGACCTCATCGCAGAGCAAAAAGGTTGATGTCCTATTGATTTCTGCCAAAAAGTCTATTTAGCAAAATTAACAACGTCCCGTATATTCAGGCTTTTAATTACTTTCCAGCAATTAACTTTTTAAATATTAAATTTAAAGGTATGGTTTCAATTAAACAATTTTGGACATAATAAAAAAAGATGAAGAAAATAATTCATTTTGTAAAAAAAAAATCAAATGAATCATATTTTTTATATAAAGGGACACTGACAGGGTATTTATGCTCGCCAAGGTTTTATTTGTTACATGACATATGGGAGCCCAACTGCCCAGAAAACAATTTGCGGCTCGAAATTCGTTTTCTTTCCGCCCGAGGGGGGATCGGTGGCCGAGTGGGCTTGCGCACACCAGCTCGGAGCATATGGAGCGAAAGCTTGCTCTGCAGAACCCAAGGATTCTGGGTTCAATCCCCACCGCTGCCTCTTTCGATTTGGATGAGCATCGTACCGGTATGCGGTCGTGTATCACTACTGCGTGGTGAACATTAAAGACCCCAGGTCAGCGTTTGTACCGCACAGGCTAAATTGCTGATCTGCAGCTGAGACACCAGACGCCCACTGAGGCAGACTAACCTCCGGCTGTATAAAAACATACACACAACAATTTGCTTTTTTCCCGAAAACCGCCGATCGAGTAATGGCCCGTTTGAGTCGCGCTCACCCTCTTCTCCGTGGTCACGTGCTGTTTTCTACAGTTAAGACACAACCATCAAAGATAATCAAAGTCGTACGTCCATCGAAGGCACACTCTCAATACTAAGAAACGAAGAGAAATACGATTCCCATTTTTGGTGACTTTTAAATAACTGCAAATACGTTCATTAAAAAAAACAAAAAAGCACATTTACGTGATATTTGGTAACTTCTCTCCACATTTCTTCTTCCTCCGCAGTACAGTTTCGGTTTCGGTTTCGATCAGTTGCGTTTTTTCACTTCATTAAAAATATTCGTGACGCTGTAGCAAAATATTGATTGGGTAGTGTTCTGGCGCCATAATAGATCGCCTGGCAAAACATAAACAAATTTTTTGGGGGGTGTCAGTGTCCCTTTAAATCAGATTCATTTATTTTATATCAGATTAGTTCAATTTACATTACTGTATTTATAAAATATTCTAAAAATAGATGCACTTTTAAAAATGGCAGATAAATTGAATAATTTTATCGATTACTGAAAACAGAGCGGAATAAAGAATTACAGTAAATTTAAAGTAGAGTGCAGTACTATAAATATATTGTTTTAAATTCAAGTAGTGTTCCCTAGCCCACTCGGTGGCCTACTGTGCTACACTCTAAGATAAGCCTGGCGCCTACTTTCCCGCACAACACTCGGAGATCCAATCACTGCAACTTACGGAGGCAGCTTAGTGAAAGGCGATGCCGAAACATATGTTTAGACCAAATAACGCAGTCTGAGTTGTGACATTAAGCAATGGAAGCGTGACGTTTTGCATTGCTTAATATCACAACTCAGACTCAGCTTTTTGGTCTAAATATATGTTTCGGCATCGTCACTCACATAGCTGCCTCCGTATGTTGTGGTGATGGGCGGTCTGTGTGGTGTGCGGGGAAGTAGACTCACGGACTTTTCTTAGAGTGATAGCGAACATCAGCTCGGAGCGAGTGGATCGAAAGCTCGCGCTGCAGAACCCGGGGATCCTGGGTTCAATTCCGCCCCCCCCCCCTGCCCGTTTCGTTCTGGATGAGCATCGTACCGATATGCGGGCCTCTATCACTACTGCTTGGTGCACGTTAAATAACCAAGGCTAGCGGCTGTACTGCACTGGCGAAATTGCTCATGTTATATATAGTTGAAACGCCAGACACCCATTGGTGTCTGGCGTTTCTTTGAGGCACCCATTGGTGTCTGGCGGCTCTGTAAACGTACACACAACACAACTCTTAGTTTAATTAGAATCTTTTTATCGAGTTAACCCCACCATAGAAAACAAAAGCGTGATTTTTTGTGAGTGGAAAAACCTTGCTATTTTTTGTGTATCTTAAATTTTGAAAAATATTTTAAATTATGCGTAATTCGGAATAAAAGTTATTTTTCATCCGCAACAAACTTTCCGTTTTACAACGCACGTTTAAAGGGACAATGTTGGCAATTTCGGACATCTTTTTGGCGATTGAACTGGGTTCCAGGCACGTCTCAGGCCACGTTGCCCAAATTTCAGCCGAAACCGGCGCTTGTGTGCCGCGCAAATCAATTAAACAGACGCGGTAATAATCGCACCGGGATCGACTGGGGCGACGCCCCGAGAGTTGCGGGAGAAGCCAGGAGAAGCGGAGCTCACGTGACCGATGCGGGGCCAAGAAGCGCGACGTCACAAGAGACGCGTCAGCGATTGGTCGAAACGAAAAACGTGCCCTCGGTCGCGTTTTGGTTCGCGATTTTTAGGAATACTGTTCTAATTTCCACTTGAATAACCACGAAAAGTATAAATCGGACCGGAAATGATAACTAAACCATAAATAAAGCAGCATAATTGTTTTTTTTTCTTTGCTACGCTGGACGCGAAACGGGCAACGAGCAACTATGGGCAAATAAAATAAAATAAAAAAAGAACACGGTACTCGAAGGATTCTGCAAAATGGTAGCTGTAGATGGCTGTTCTAACGGTCGACTGAAGACCAGTATTCGTTCGGGCGACGCTAGTTTTCACGTGTGGGTTGCTGTTCGTGTTCTTTGACGACGAAAAGAGGACGTCCGCGGAGGAACCGGATCCCGGAACGGCCAGATCGCTACCGCTTTCCCCTCGGCATCTCCCTCGCGTCCGTCCTTCGGCGTGCGAGCCGCTCATTGCCGGCTGGGCGGTCTCCATCGGGTCCGCCACACACGTACTCCCGTTCCGTTGGTGTTCGGTCAGTGAACGGAAGCTCGAACTCGCTCGTGAGAGCGGCATTGCCGTCCATGTTGACTGATTCGGCGAAACGACCGCGCCACCGCGCTGCTATAACCCACCGCGGTTACCAGAGTCTCGATCTTCTAAATACTACCGATACCGACTATTAACACTTGACGTCACTCCCTACGTCACCTCCGTTTTCGGAGGCCCAGAAACGAGAATGGAGATTGTTCAGTTTCGGTTTCTTTACTTCTTTCGTAGGCACAGAAATACGCGTCACAAAGGTCTACAAAAAATTGGGCACCATGCTATGTTCCCAAGAAGCATAAAAACACCATTCAAAAAAATTAAATAAAATCGTCTTCATTGTCCCTTTAACAAAAATCAAGCTTTATTTCAGGTCTTTTATAAAAATTCATTATATTAAATTTATATTGTACAGGGTGTCACAAAAGAAAATTTACACGGTCTTTTTTACCGCAAAAATAAACTAGGCTTCGCCGAACGCTCATTCTCCGCCCAAGGGTAGAGCTAGAGGTCACAACCAGATGCCAATGTTTCAGCCCAATCCGATAACTTAATCAAAAGTTATAAGTGATTTTCTGAAAATTTCAATGAAAAATGGAGCCCATTTTTGCCCGTTTTCGGTTTCTGGTGCCATAGAGCCCCATGTGTTCGAAAACTCCGGCGGCCACCATTTTCCCATTGAAATTTTCAGAAAATCACTTATAACTTTTGATTAAGTTATCGGATCGGGCTGAAACTTTGGCATCTGGTTGTGTCCTCTAGCGCTACCTTTGGGCGGAGAATTAGCGTTCGGCGAAGCCTAGTTTATTTTTGCGGTAAAAAAGACCGTGTAAATTTTCTTTTGTGACACCCTGTATATAAATATAATATATAGTGAAGGTATTACTATATTAAATCAAGGTATTATATATATTATAGGAATCTTATGTGCATTATACATTGCTACTAATAAAAAATAAAGCAAATAAAAAGTAATATTTTTGAGAAAATCGATTACGAATTTGCTAGGTTCTTGAAATACTCGCACCTTCAAATGCAGTTTCATTTGTACATGTAATATAATATTCGTATGCAGTACAACCTGCTAGCTTTTGCTTTATGGTGATATTAAGGTTATTAAGATATGTTAAATAGTTTACAACGTAAGAACTTGCTAAATTTGCCAAAATTTGTAAAATAGAGATAGTTTGTCATTTTTTTTTTCAAAATTATTCTAAATTACAAGATTTTTTAAATCCATTAAGCTCAATAAATGAATTTCCAGAGCAAGAGAAGAGTTCGAGTGCAGTGTAAGATGTGAGAAATAGCGAGCGGTCAAACAGGCGATCCCCGACATCTGGGGAAACGTCAATTTTAGCCTTGGCAGCTTCTATGGTCAATACCTTGAAGAAAAAAAAAATCCTCCAAGCTTGCCGTTTGCGCTCTTTTTCATCTCAAGAATGCTACCAACACATATTTTTTTTGTCACTATTGAAAGTTTGATCCCAAGTACGTGCCAGAGTTGAGATGAACACCCAGACATAGCCGACTTGTTTAATTACTACCTTTTGCTACGGTTTTCTCGTGCGATAGTAGTATGTCATAGCTGTTTAATTTTTACGCGAACATTGCGAGGATGGAGACTCTACCCTAGTCTTATGAAAAAATAATTTTCAATTTTACTCAACGTTGAACCAAAATCAGAGAGAGCGGTTTAGTCCCTAATTCTTTCTTGAAGAGATACACTGAATAATCTGCCAAATATATTCTCTTTTATGTACATCATTGTGGCCTGCCTTTATACCGGAAGACTGGAAAAGGTCTAAGGTAATTCTTATTTTAAAGTAAGGAGGTGCGTGCAATCTATCAAACAATCGACTACTTTTATTAACACTGAGCTGATGCAAGATCCTAAAACGCTTAGTTTCAAAGCATATCATATAGGACTAATTAACTACTCATTCCATACTCAATGCTAGTCAACATGGCTGTACAAAAGGTCTATCCACTCTTACGTAACTAACTGAAGTTCTATACTATTTTTCACTCGTCTTAGATGCCAGAGGTCAGGTTGACGTTGTCTTTCCAGATTTAAAGAAAGTCTTCAATAAGGTCAGCCTATAAAGTTAATCCTTAAATTTGGTTCGATTCTGAAAAAAACTAGCTGATCTTAAGTTAGACTGAGGTATTTAAAAAAATGTTTAGGCAATATCTTAGTATTTATGACAGCCACTCATGGTTCCATGCTGGGCAAATTACTGTTTTAGTGTTTATAAACTGCCTAATTGACGATGAAGCAGTTCATCATAGACTGTTTGTAGACGAGTGTCTCCTATATGGTGAAGTTATGACGGTTGCTATAATTCGTTTCAGATTCAATCCAGATGCAGCCGACGCTACGATGTAAAGGGACCAGTCAAGCAATGTTCAAAGCTCAACCCACTAGGTTTTTTTCTGTTTGTGATTGGTTCCGCCACATTGAACTCGTACAGAAACATGACGAGCACCACGATGATGCACTTTTGATGCATTTTGATTAGTTGCATCAGTTCGTAGCATAGGCTGTCTCTGAACTGGATGTGAAACGATGTGTAGTCGGTAGGAACAACCAATTTTTGGCTAAAATGGTTGACTGGTGAGTCGCTTGGCAAATGACTCATAACCTTAAAAATATTGTATGCACGACCACATAGACAAATCAACCATGAACGTTTCCCTTTAACCTTAGTGGTGTTGTGATAACCAGGACAGGCCTTGCACCAACAAGCGCCCTGGGCAAACTTCGGCCGTGGAGCCCCCCCCCCCCCTTTGTTATACGGCCCTATCTACTAGGTACGGCATTACGTGGTTAGTGAACATGTGAGTGGTGGCCCAACCCGACAATTTTGCCAGATGAGAGCCGCATTCCAAAAACGAATGGGCGCCGTGTTCAAATAAATCAAAAATATAAAAAAAAGTTCCAAAGGGGGCGCCATGGCGCACCTCTTTTGATGGCGCCCTGGGCGATGGCCCAGGTCACCTACCCCTAGAGCCGGCCTTGGGGCTACCTTGAGCAGAGGGATACAAGCGTCTTGCCGTCATTATAACAAACGTTCTATAACGGGTTGAGCAGATTCGCAACATAGTTAACAAGGGCAACAATAGATTACGTTATCTATGGAAATTTCTAAAGCATCTATTAGTTGCAAAGAGCTACTGACGTATAAAACGCTGATCAG
This sequence comes from Ixodes persulcatus, assembly GCA_013358835.2. Taxonomy (NCBI): domain Eukaryota; kingdom Metazoa; phylum Arthropoda; class Arachnida; order Ixodida; family Ixodidae; genus Ixodes; species Ixodes persulcatus. The sequence goes on from JABSTQ010009218.1 coordinate 811,590, forward strand.
ACGCTTATTTTATTATGCCTCAGACGTTTTATGCTCTTGCGTATTCTATCGTGACCAGGAATAAGAAAGAATTCAACTCCTTGCTGTGGACTTTATATTTTTTCTAGATTGCGCCGGCCTGGGTCACTCAAGGAGCTTTGAACTCAAGCCAATCTGCGGTTGCTCATTAGTAGGCGGAATACTAGAAGTTTAAAACTTCTTTACATTGTGCGTTCTGGTCTTCTTTGTATTAAAATATAATTGTATGCCACACCGTACCAATAAAACATTAGAAGAAAGAAGCGTGGTCAGCATTTAGAGGTATATACGATATCTCTAAGGAATGTTTTAAAATTATTTTTCCCGCGCACATCACGTGAGTAAAATGTGTTGCAACTCATGAGGGCGTTGTGCCTTCTAGCAAGCAAGATAATTTTTTCTTATTGAGCCCGCTGTGTAATAAGATGTCTGTATGTAAATGTGTATTTTTATATTTTGTATGTTTGTTTTTATGTTGAAAGTTATTTTCTTTTCTCACTCCTATAAGAGTTCTTATAAGGACCTATTGTATCTAAAGTAAGTAAATAAAACACTGAATTCAGGAGTGCAGCGTCACATCGCGTGGACATTATGTAGATTCCATAAAGCTCAATAAATTGAAATTTGAATATGTGCCTTCTTAAATAAATTAGGATAATCGAATGAATAATCGGATGAATAATGAATAACTCGTCGTGCATAATAAGCGTGAATCTCAAAGACAGAAAATAAAATAATATTGTGCGTCGGGATATATTCTTATGATTGAAAAGGACATGCGGAAAGCTATCAGTTAACAAAGTGCAAATGAAACAAGGAAGGCCATATGAGAAGCACAAAGGTGCAGTAAAAGTTAGTCTACAAATATAGAAATGGTACGGGCCACATAGATCTGGAGATGCTTAGAGGTTACTTTGTTGTTCAGGGCCAAAGATGGTGCCGCCTGGAACGATACACATTGCTAGATGTCAGTAAATTCGTAATGCGTTCGTGCCTTGCCAACAAATGTAGGAGCGGGTTCAGCAGTCAATAAGCAAATGGTTTCACCTTGCAATTGACGTTTTTGGACTAACGTCGTAAAAACCACTACTGTGTATAAGCACGACAGAAAAGCAAACATACGAGACACAGATATTGCAAAGTAGATTTTTTTTATTTATTTTTGTATTGCTTCATAGATCACTTCCTCAAGTGACCCCTGGGAAAAAAAAAAAGTTAGGTGCAACCGGTCGCATAAAAGCAGCTCTGTTTTGTGACTTTAGAAGTGTAGGATTCGACGATCAAAAATCCTATCATACATGTATCATACAAGAAACCTATCATACTATCTATCACTATTTAGGAGCTTACTCTTATAAAGCAACTTGCTAGCAGTTTATGTAAAAGCTTTGACTATGTGCTGCTAGCCGCCGAACATCACGAAAGGTCCAGTCGTAGTGATTCGTGATCCACCGAATACGCTGGCATATTCATTCTTGTTTTTTTTTGTGATTTCACTAATGCTTGCAATCTTATAGATCTAAAGAAAGCTAGCCAGCCACGTTATCATGTCACATCTATCTACGCAGTATTGTAAGAGATACTAAAAATACGGAGCAACCGACATCCAAACAAATCACTTCATCAAAAGTACGTTCACAAACGGCCCTACGTCCAATTCCTTTACAACCCATTGAAAACAATCTGAAGTTGAGAAAAGTATTTATAGAAGTGTTTTCCAAAAGGATTATGAACTATTGTTCACGTATTGCAATAAAAGAATGTCTGCAAAAAATATGTGGCAAACTAAAGACGTCATTATTAGGTACGCACCCTTCTTCACAGCTAATTACAAGGTCACTTGTTGCGTCACGAAAGGCCGGATTTGATTTTGTTTTGCCGCCTTTCTGTGGACTGGATGGTTGTCCGTAGCAAGCCCACCTAATCACTGTGTCCACAGTGACTGTTTAACAGCACACTCACAAAGAATCGTGACTAGTTACACAGTGCATTTTGTCCCCAACGTTACAGTTCAGCAAACATGACACTGAACACCTTTGCGTTTTGCTCGTATTGACCCGTTAGCACATTCAATCAAGGCTTGCTAGAAACGAAATGGCAAACGTCTTATGCGTCCGACAGCTGACCAAGGGAGAAAAATGGCCACTGTCTTTGCTTTGATTGCAGCCCACTGGGAAATGTTAAGTGACTCAGTGGACGGTGGTTGATAAGGACTCCTGAAACCTGTACGAACATATTCCTCCTGAGTACTTAAAAGACCGGTCGATACTTTACATCGGGGAACCTTCTTGTTTCAAAGTACATATATACGAGGCAGAGTTAAGAAGTAACCGCGATATAGTTTAGATCTCCCTATCAATAAAGAAAAAAACTAAAAGCAATAGCCCCCCCCCCCAAACCGGCCTTTAACACAAACTCTCCAACGCTTCACCTCCGCGTGGATGCTGTGGAAGAAAACATCTTGCTGGCAACTCTGAAGCCAAGGTGTCGCCTCCGCTTTCAGTTCATTCCCTGTACGGAACTTCATTCCACCGAAAATTGCTTTGAGTAGATCGACCAAATTAAGATCGCTCGGTGCCAGATCGTTTGAGTACTGAGCATGGCGGATCAGGAATACACTGAAAATATAGACCCTTGATATTTTTCGTCTGTCGCACGTGCCGTGGGGGTTCACGCATTGTCGTGCTGCAGCAATACACCAAAAGTCAGCAAACCACGACGCTTTGACCTGATCACGGACTTTAAGTTGTTATCGAGCAGGTTACAATACAACGTGCTGTTGACACTGAATCTCCTGAAGATGTAATGTTACACTTCTTGTCTTTTGTGGTCTTATAAAAGTGTGAGGATAATCTTGCCCTAAGTTAGAAGTTCCAGGATCTTCCTTTTGTCTTGGTGGTTTAGGGTGCCTCCACTCTTTGCTTAACCGCTTGGTCTCTGGCTGGGCATAGTGAATTTAAGATTAACCACCAGTGACAATGCGTCAATAAATAATAACTTTTATCTTCATAGGGTCGAAGCAGCGCCTCCCAGATATCCACATGGCGCTCCCTAAAGTCTGGTGTAAGATTTTGGTCCCCACCTGGCGGATACTTTATGGTATTTCACAATACCGTGAATCGCGTGGTGCACCGAGCAATGATTAATGTTCAATTCAACCGCCATTTCATTGACTGGGGCACGGCGGGGTTTTGTGTGCAAGCCGTTCAACTACTGATTTTGAGTGCGGAGGCGTCGAGTTGTGTGCCCGGTTGGAGCACCAGTCACATTTGACTCCACGCTTTGAAACTTTTTATACCACTCGTTCGCCTTTCGAAGTTATATACAGGTGCCGCCATACTTCTTCAACAACCAGCGACGAATATTCGCCCTTTGCACCAATAAACCTGTTTACTGAGCTCTGCTTCCCTGTTGGTGCACGTCTCAAGGGGGCGGCCATTTTCAGAGTTATGTGGTCCCGTGACATTTTTAGAAGGACGCTAAGCCGGCGAGCGTAGCTTAATTTAGTTGGAGGGCCACACAATATTTGAAGCAAAGCAGGATATTACTGAATTTGAACATTTTTATAATTAAATTGTGGATACTTTTTTAATGCCTCGTACAAGCTCAGGTTTTGTGTGGCTGGCACCGGTCGGCTCTTCCATCTAAAGTAGTGCCAGGAACTCATAAATTCCCGGTAGGACAAAAAAAAATGGTGACCGCTTCCGATGAAGTCTACACCTACAGAGCAAAGATATGTCTTCATTTTAAAGTAAAATTTACTTCTAGACCGTGCACAAGTGGTTGCGCAAAACTGTTTTTTTTTTTGCTGGTTTTTCGTGCTCTTGGAGCGCACAACTGCTTATCTAACAGAACGACGTAAAAATTCTTATATTATTTGGAGGCAGATGAATTGTCCTGAACTGATAATTAAAACAGACCTGCTATGAGAACAATAAAATGACTAAAAACGTCATCTAAAATTATCTGACTTTGCGGCAACAATTGTTATCTTGTACGTAAGAGACAAAAAATCTTCGTTATCAAAGTTATACATCCTGCACCGTAGCTGTTCGGCACTTCTTGTTTTTACACAAATTACAACCGGGTCTTCGTTAACTATTTTACATTTCAGAGTTGATGCGAGCTCTTGCACATAGTTCTGATAGCTGTCGACAAATAAAAACAAAAAAAAAAACTCATCTCACAAGTTATAGATTTCTGAGACCCCTTGAAAGCTTCTCATACAACTTAAAAAAAAATACTTCTGAGCAAATGTAACAATATTTTTCCCGATGTGTTGCGACACGTATTGCGACGAGTAAAACCATTCTGCGAAATCAGCGCCTTCTTAATGAGCTGAATTGTTTACAATAATTATTGTCGGCGAAAAAGTAAGCCGCACTGCAGGATTTCTAACCTTGAAGAAAATGAAATTGCCTTCCATTTATTGTGTGGCTGAGGTCTGCAATCTCAAATTCTCGAAATAAAATATTGCGGCTCTTTCATCGGTTCTGAAAGGTCGGGAAAATAAGAAGAAAATGACGTTCCATCTCTTTCACAACGGCTGCAAATTGGAGCGGATATATTTTTTTTTCTACTTCCAGTGCCTGCGTCCGCTGCTCGAGAGACCCATTTCGATTCCCAGAAATGGACTATGATTATTTTGACCCTCGTGTCGGACACCCCGAGAAGTCAGAGTCTAACACCACGCCGGTCGTCGTCCCAGTGAGAACCGTAGAAGGTAACCGACAATTAATGAAAATACTCACAAAGAAAACAATGCATCACAGTCAGACGCACCTATAAGCAGGAACTAAGAATAAGGAAAAAAGAAAAGAGAGAGAGAGAGAAAGCAAGAAAAACCTGGAGGGGATTGCTACTAAAACTTCTCCTACGTCACATTCACAGAAGGTAGAACCGTAGGGTTGGCATCCCAGCAAAATAGGCTTTGAACTTCTCGCAGTAATGACTGGTTCAGAACCAGTTCGACTGACAAAGCCCAATTTAGAAAAAAAGGCACCTCACTGCTTTGGGAAAGGGGATCGAATACCCCGAACGTCTCATCCTCTGTTTGAAGAACTCTCCCTCGCATCCCCAGCGCAAGGTCAGACGGGCGTCCTTGCACGCTCTAAAGGGCTATGCGGGATCGTAGAAAGAGAAAGGGAATATATTTGTTTCACAGTTGTTGCTTCTCTTGCCACTTCTCTTGCCATGCTTTCCTTAGTTCTTTTTTTTTTTTTTTGAAAGCGAAAGATTGTATATAAACTGAGAGTCACAGCGATGTAGACCCACAGATACGCAGAGGAACCCAGCTCACTCAAGTCTCTAAAGATCACCGGTCTCTCGGCAACCAACTCAGAATCAACATGAAGGTGCGTTACTGTGATCGTAGCGTCTTCTGGCAAACAGTTAGTGAACGTCACGTAATCATGTCTTTGAATGGTTTTGATAAAACTTTGAATGTATGTCGAAAGTGTTCTTATTCACTTTATAATTCTAACATCTGTCATAATCACAATGTTGTTTGAGTTTCCGAAAATCGGATATCTCGCGAACTGCCGACTGGGATTCGACGCCACATGAGCGGTTCTAAGCAGAGTAAATTGGCAACTATGTCCGTAGAAAACGATTATAAATATGCGCTTTTGAAGACCCTTGAGAAGCTACAATTTTAGAAAGAAATATTGTTTTACGCAAAGTCTTCTTTTATAGATAACCTGATTTTCGCGTCACGGTACTATGCTCTTCATTACTTACACAGCAAGAAATAAAATACATAAGTTAACAGCAGTGTGCAAGAGTCTGTTATTACCAAAAAGAAAAGAAGAAAAAAGATTCAATTAATGTTTTGTATTGCACCTGTGAAATGTGTTCAACATTTTGTTCGCAAATCATTCTTGATTTTCCACGTAATGTCTGACAGTTCCTGTCCATTGCCGTCCTGGCCGTCGTTGCCTGCGTCACCTTCGCCGAAGAGGCCAAGGAGGACGGCAAGCTTGACGCCCGCGGTGGTGTCCTGGGAGCCGGCCTTGGTGCTGGAGGAGTCGGCTACGGAGCCGGTCTTGGTGCCGGAGGTCTGGGCTATGGAGCTGGTCTGGGCTACGGTGCTGGTCTCGGTGCCGGAGGTCTCGGTGCCGGAGGTCTCGGTGCCGGAGGTCTCGGCTACGGAGCTGGTGTCGGTGCCGGAGGACTCGGCTATGGAGCTGGCGTTGGCCCCGGAGTCGGTGTCGTAAATCCCGGTCTCGTTGGCGGTGGCCTCGCTAACCCCGGCCTGGTCGGAGCTGGTCTGGGCGGTGTTGGTCTTGGTCACGGAGTTGGCCTCGGCGGCGTTGGTCTTGGCCATGGCTTCGGATCTGCCTACGGTCAGACCGCTGGTGCCAGCCAGGGTGGATTCAAAAAGGGAGCTGGTGGACTCAGTCAGGGTTCTGGTGCCTTTGCTGGCGGAAGCTCCAAGGACAACGTGCAGTCTTACAACCACCAGTCTGGGTACACCTCCAACACCGGCTTCTCTTCTGGTGATGCTAAGAACTTCGGTGCTGGGCAGAAGCAGGGATCTTCTGGATTTGCCGGTGGAGCCGGCGCTGGACAGGCTGGCTACGGACAGAGCGGTTTCGGAAAGGTCGCCGCTGGTGGCGTCGGAGTGGGTGGTCTTGGCTATTAAAGGTGGGTTGTTTGCATACTTTCACCCTTTGCAGGTACTGTGGTTCCAACTACAAAACTGATAATGAGGAGTTTCATAAGGAGAAGTTTCAGTCGTCACGGCAGAATCAATCGCAGTGCCTTAAACGTCAAAGACAGCGTTCCTTAGAAATGTATTCCAATTTATTTTGCTTCAGGCTTTCTACGAGCTCTTTCTTAGCCCTCATATTTGTTTCGTTGATTCAATTCAATGGCAATTAAGGTTACAAGACATCTTGCTCAGCTGACAAGCATGTTCACAGACGCGATAAGGTTTTGTTTTTGTGTGTAAAAAAACATTTATGCGGTATAATTTGCGTGTGGGTAAATTTTCTAGAGGGGAAGAGTGTCATCATCTCCGATTAAACAAACTTAACTGTCACAATAAAATGTTAACTTGGATCGTCATCAATAAAAGAAAGCGAACTACAACCTCAATTTGATATTAGGGCAACATTAACACTACTAGTGATGTAGAATCGAGAAATATTAGTGGCAGACATCGTCATCCTAAAGCTTTCAAATTGTGTCCTAAATAGTTCTTTCTTCGCATTACTTCCGTCTTGATGATGAAATATTTTTAATGAGTTAGGTGGGAGAAAGAGTGTTATTATGTACGTTTTATTTCTCTTGGTTTCTTTACAGAATATCACAAGTACTGAAGTCAATTCCTGCTACGTTCCTGTTTTATTGGTTCCTAACATCGGTTTGCTTCAAGCATGCTGTTTTGTTTTCAATAAACAACCTTCAACTACAAAGCTTTTGTTGCTGATATTTATTATATTTTAAGCTTTAAAAAAATCTTCTGGCCTTTCCATGAGTTCCAATCCGTGGAGAGTGAAAGAGCCTGAGGGTTAGGCTAAGGTACATTAGAAAACTAAAATTATTTTTATCTGTAGCCGTTAAGAGAGGCTTTGCATAGTAATATTTCTTAAAAAAATGTACTGTTACCGAAAAGGACGCGCTTTCAACCTAGTGCCAAGACTTTTATGAAGAAATATACAGCATCATGTCATCCCTGCAGCTGGGGACACAGAACTTCCCATGGCATTTGCGGATGAATATGACATTAATTATAAAATTAAATTTCTCCAATTTTTTGCCAATCATACATTTGTGAGTTGCACGAAAAATAAAAAAAAGGTTTATTCAGGAAATTGAACAGACTGATAACTGTTCCGTCCTGCTCATAATGATGATCGTTCATGAATTTATAAGCAATAAAGTTTTGTTTATTTGTAAATTGAAAAATGTCCACATTTTTCTGCTTACATTTCTGTCAAAATGTCCACACAAGAAAAAAAACACTGAAGCAAATTTTGATTGTTTTCGAAAGTCACTAAAGCTGCAAAGGCTGGTCCAGATATTTGCATTGACCGCGCTGCGTTGTGTTCAGTACCACTACTGCGCATTGCGGGGTCTTCGGTTGCCATAGCAACGCTTAGTAGCGTAAGCAGTCATAAGCGGTCATAACACAGTTTCTTCAAATTATGTTTTAATGGATCCTTTATGGTAACAATACAAGGACAGAACTTTTTATGGGTTAACGTATAATTATTTTTGTTATTGTTACAGGGAGGCAGTTAATTTTTTTTTTCACATCAGAAAAAGCTCTTTTTTGAAAATGTTGCGTTTCCGGAAGCTAGAGTTTAAATATCGCTGCAACCTAGCTACGTGTCCATTCCCCGAAATTCTTAAAGAAAAGAAATGAAGTAAATGCACAGACAAGTTAGTGGATTAAGCTATGTTGTAAAAATATCCAAGACTAGGGTAAAGTTCCAACATATTAGAAAGTCAAAGAAAAGAAACGTGGAAGGGTGAACGCTAGCTGAATAATGCAGAAAATCGTTCCCCTTCCTGGGTATTTTTCCTTCGACTTTGAAAGTTTTTCTGCCCGATTTAGCCCAGTTTCGGGTAGATTTATGGCATCGTCAAATCAGGGCCTCAAGCTAGGTCAGGCCAGCGATAGGCATTATGCCGGTACTCATGAAAAAGTTTCTGTTCGATATCACTGTGAGGTAGTTCGACTTTTTAAGAAACAGCATGCGCACTTTCAAAGTCCCAGTTCTTCAAGCTGCCAAGGTCTCGGAAAATGAACTACACTAACGGTCAGTGAATACATAGTATAGTTCATAAATTATGTGTTGTAGAAACACATCGCAGTGTATATCGACACCTCTATCGAGAACTGACATTCTGATTCCGTCTTGGGCCCAACTTCTCTCCTCACCCAACAAGATCTAGTCAGCTAATCACATACAGCACCGTTATCTTTACAGCTCATTATTATCGTTTTTGGCACCTTTTTCTAAAAGTGGAAAACTGGCCAAGAGCAGAAACCGTGGGTGGCTATGAGGACCCTCTTCAAGAAAGCGCTCGGGGTAGGACAACCAAACACTTGCGAATTTCCTCTCTAATTTCGAGGCACGAAGTCGCTGGGTGTCGTACCTTCTATAGCCTCTGAGAACTTAAGAAAACAGGACGTGGCAAGTCCCGGTAATTTAATTATCTCTCCAAAGCCAATAAAATTGTGGCATTAGCCAATCAAAAGGTCACAGAACAAATCACGAAGCTAGAGGCATGAACACATTGTTCAGGCTTCTGCTGATGACAGTAGTGAAAGTGTGAACGACTTTAACTCAACGAATCGACAGCTATATAGCCGTCAGAAGGCAGGACGCCAAACGCTGTCATTCCTGTAGCGGTCTTTCAAATTTTGTCTTGAACCAAGCCAGTGTAGGCTCTTGGGCCAGCAACAAACATAATTATTCGCCATACTGTAAAATCACATTTTTTCAAACAAAAAGCACCCGCGACGTTGAGTAAAGCATGCAAGACGGGGGCTGGTGTAAGCTCTGGCACCCTAAGAAAGGTAGAGCGGTGAGAGTACCGGACATCTTATTATCGCTTCGCAGCTTTTGGGATTGTCTGCATTCGCCAATAAGCACGCCGAAGAACGGATCCCCGAAGCCACGCCTTGCGATTCTTACACTGTCAGAAACTACGTGGGGTCTCGGTGTTCTTCAGGATACGAGGAAACATGAACTGATGCTGTCTCGGACACAAAAGAGCATCCGCTCATTAAAAAAAAAAAGAAGGACGTTTACAAAACTGTGTAACGCGAAATTAGAGCGCAGCGTTTGAGGAGGAGGAGGCGAGGGTATGGAGGGCAGGGTATGGACGGCAGGGTATGCCCCCCCTTCTCCTCCGTACAATTCAGATTGGTGTTGAGGTAACGTGACGTCAGTTTTCCCGCCAAATCTAGTGGAGAAACTGAATTTGTTCATGGGTGACGTGACACGAAGTCATGTGACGTCATTTTCCCCGCTAAGTTTAGAGGGAAAATTGACGTCACGTGACCTTAACACCAATTCAATTTCCCGCTAAATTTAGCGGGGTGGTTACGCCGACGCCGCGAAACCTGGAAACAAGCGCCTACGAGCTGCGCTCTAAAAAAAAAAGAAAAGAAAGTAAGATTGAACGGTCTTATATTGGCACGGTCAAGCATAACGTTTCATTAGGGGGGGGTGGGGGGGGGGGGGGCTAGGTAGGCAGAAAATTACGAATGACATATTGCGACAGTACTGTGACAGGCACGTGAGAGTGTTGAAAAATGCAAACACAAGAATTTACAGGGGCGCTAAAGTGTTTCCTTCATCTGTACACTACCATGTCATTATCGACAGAGGCGGTGCCGCAGGTCTTCATTGCCTTTCTTCGGCGCCCCGGATCTGTTGAGCTGAAATAATTATTAATATTAACATCAATATCAATATGAACAGAGTTAATACATGTATACATTGTTTTCTTTATAAATAGAAGTCGATATATCAACTTATATATATTTAAAAAAAAGTGTGCGCTCGCTTGTTTTTTGAGTAACTCGCCACTGAATTTTGGACGTGATTTGTAATTTAAGTAAAAGTTAATTGCTTCAGTTGTTCACTTGGTAAAGCACACTACTAATTACCAGAATAAAAGGTGACTGATAGTTACTTAAATACGTCTTGAAGCAATAAGTACAGTGACTTCATTAGAGAAGTTAAGCTTCGTACAAATGCGACATAAATTGTGTCACATCAGGAAGGAAAGATTGGGCGTGCCTGTCTGAGCAGCATATTCTCGGCAATCGCCTTATTGAGAAGCATACAACGTAACCACAAATAAACGAAACAGTACAAGAGACGGACCTCTAAACACTAAGAAGTGGGAGCGAAATAAGTACATAGATAGAAGAAGAAGACATGTCAGAGATAGTTTAGTTATCGAAGCTTCTCCCAGGTCACATTCAGGGAAGGTGGGGAAAGTAAGTACACGAGCAGACTTCTCGCAATAAGGACTCGCTTGGGACCGGTCGGACTGGAAACAGACCCACAGAGACAAACAAAAAACATATCTTCCCTTGTTTTGGGGAAGGGGACTGAATACCTGGTTGTCTCATTCTCTTTTGTGGAGCTTTCCATCGCATTCCCAAAAGCAGGGTCAGCTGAACGTTAACGTACCCTCTAAAGTACTACACGGAACCAGATAACGAAAACTTTATTGTTTATGTTTTTCTCCTGTCGGTTCTAATGGAGGTCATAAACATAGGGGCGCCTTTCTGTCACGCTTGCTTCGGTTTTTTTTTCTCGAGAGTACCAGCCCTGTATATAATTCCAGAGTCACGTCAGTGCAGAACTTCAGATCCACAGAGAAACCAAGTTCTCTGAAGTCTTCAATCATCACCCTCTTTTGACAACAGACTCAGCATCATCATGAAGGTGCGTCTTACTCTTGTCATAAGATATAAATTTCTCGAGGAGTTCATTAGCCCTTTGCCATTATTAATTTAAGTTCCTTTTTTATAGAAGTTTGTATGTAAGAGTTCTTTGGTACGGGCATTGCTAATATTAAAAACTCAAAACTCGTCATCACAATAATTAATAGCTATATAATGTCAAAAAAATGCCGTTGCTAAGTTAACCATTCAGTGAAGCTTCCCAATAAGTTTCCACTAATCTTCACTGAGGCATACCTTGCGAAAGGCAACCCTCTGCCTTTCGCAAGGTATGCCTCACTTTTTTCTTTGTGCACAGGAGTTCGTGTCTATTGCCGTACTGGCCGTCGCTGCCTACGTCACCATCGCTGGAGAAGTTAAGAGGGGCGATAATATCGAGGCCCATCCTGGCCTCCTGAAAACCGACCTTGCCGGTGCCAGAGGAGGTGGTTATGGAGGCAACCTTGGTACCGGGGGAGTCGGCTACGGAGGCGGCGTCGGTACTGGAGCAGGCTACGGTTCTGGAATTGGTCCCGCAATCGGTGTTGCGAACCCCGGTGTCATCGGCGCTGGGCTAGCTTACCCTGGTCTTGTCGCTGCCGGTCTCGCGAACCCCGGTCTTGTCGCTGCTAGTCTCGCCAACCAGGGCCTTGTTGGCGCTGGTCTAGGTGGTGTCGGTCTGGGTCACGGTGCTGGTCTCGGTCACGGAGTTGGCATTGGCGGTGTTGGTCTGGGCCACGGATACGGAGCCGAGTATGGTCAAATGGCTGGGGCCGGCCTGGCTGGATTCCAGAAGGGAGCTGTTGGGCACAACCAGGGATCTGGTGCTTTTGCTGGCGGAAGCTCCCAGAAGAACGTGCAGTCCTACAACCACCAGTCCGGGTACAACTCCGACACTGGTTTTTCTTCCAGCGATTCCAATGTATTCGGTGCTGGGCAGCAACAGGGTTCTTCTGGATTCAGCGGTGGAGCCTTGGGTGGACAGACTGGCTATGGACAGAGCGGTTTTGGAAGTGTCGCCACCAGTGGCTGCTGGAGTTGGGGGACTGGGCTATGTGCCCCACTAAAGGCAAGCTTGCTGTTTCTTATCACTTTTTGAGTGTACAGAGCATAAAATCATAATACGAACCTAGTTAAATTCTAGAACGCGAAGTTATACGCATCATGCTAGGAGTAAACCGCACACTTCTCTGAATGTTAAATTGAATATTTCGAATAAATTTATATCAATTAATTCTGATTTCTACGTGGTACAAACTACGTACCTATTCTTTAATGATTTTTTTGAACTCGATAAACATTTCGGAGATTATAAATGCTGTGTAAAAAAAGAACGTTTACAAACTCGATAGGCTTTTCTTTTAGGTGGACTAAACAATTTTGTCGTATATTTAGCGAGCGGTGGAAAACTTTGAGCAGGATCCACAAAATGCCTCCCAGAAAGACTATGCAAAAGTAACTGCCACGATCAAGTACTTACTTCAAGCGACGTAATCCTTAAAGGTGGAACTAGAATGTACTTAGTTTATCCAGTAACCAACACTCGTAGTTGAAGGGAAACGTTCTCTTAATGCCATTGAATAAAAAACGTACGTCTAGTAAGCCATGCTTTTCTTATTTTCGCCTTGATAATCAAATAAATTATCGTGTGATATAAAAATTATATTCACGTTTTTCTTTTTTTTCAGACTTTTAAGAGAACTGAAGTCGATCTCCACAAGTCTTCGGGTGTAGCGATTCTTAACATCCATGAGCCTTAAATCAACATCAGTGAAGATGATTATCTGGTATCTTAAGAGTAACTAATAGTAGTCGCATGTGTCCAAAGTGGTGGGAGTAGAGAGCGGTAACTGTCGTCTAAAATATTCTAGAAAATAAAAAATCATTGTTTTCCAGATCTGTTCAGACAGACTGTACATTTCGATCAATCTTGGAAAAAGGCTATGTTTACGAATATGTAACAATACTAAATCACAATCCGATAATTCGAGAAAAACTTTCTTACACTGCTTTCTCCCACCAACCATGGAGAGACATTTTCAGTGGAATCTGATCGTTCATACGACGCCGAAAATACAAAATTATAATAAATAGAATAAATCATATGGATTAAGATCGCAATTACGATGTATAGCATGAAAATAGTATTTGACTGCTGTGAGTGATTATTACATTATTACGAAAAGAAACACACACCAAAATATCTGGTGTGTGCGTGTGCGTGTGCGTGTGCGTGTGCGCGTGCGCGTGCGTGTGCGCGTGCGCGTGCGTGCGTGCGTGCGTGCGTGCGTGCGTGCGTGCGTGCGTGCGTGTGTGTGTGTGTGTGTGTGTGTGTGTGTGTGTGTGTGTGTGCGTGTGTGTGTGTGTGTGTGTGTGTGTGTGTGTGTGTGTGTGTGTGTGTGTGTGTGTGTGTGGCCTTACCGAAGCACATAAACGGCGCCAAACCACTGATTTGAACTAAAGGGCTGAATCATGCATTGAGCAAACAGGTATGAACCCACCGGAACCTGCACTCTTCCAAGTGCAGGTTCAAACAGCGTCTAGGGCGCTAATTGTTTTCTTGTCATCTCAAGGAAGTTTGCTTGTTGCGCCGCAACGGCGCATGCAGACTCGAGAACTCTCCTGGGAAGCCATTTGGTGCGGAACCCTTAAGATCCTAGTTTATCAAGTTTGCATTTGTCCCACGCTCAATGCCTTATTCTTGGAATTTAATTCAAAACGAAATTAATAAAACCCACTGAAATACACGAGAAAACAACGACCAAAAATTCGACTGAATGCACTAGGAAGCCCAACAGACGCCCGACTTACGGGACAAGTATCGAACTTCCGGTCGTTTCACTTGCACCAGGCTCGGAGAGCAGCTATGACCCATCTAGCCCCTACAGTAGAGATCAGTGCGCCGAATGCTCAATCTTTGTCCTAGTGTAGCACTATCGTTCTGGGCCAGATGCCAAAGTATGAAAGATCGCCGTGATATAATTAAAGATTATAAGCGATTTTCGAAAATTATTAATTGGAAAATGAAGGTCGACGAAGCCCACGAGCACATGGAACAAAATGAAGCAGTGCGCAAAAAAACAACAAAGACGAGAGAGAGAGAAATACACACTACGAGCGATTAACTGACAACTAAATATTTATTCAAAAACACCCAACGAAGTAAACCACCGAATCTCCATTGTGTCTCCACATGTTCAAGTTGATTATCTCTTATTGCTTAAACATCAACCAACTCAGTTACATCTCCACTCTAATATAATTCATAGAGATAAATGGCATAAAGCTACAGGGATCAGAAACCGTTTTAAAGATGGGAAAATTTAGGAAATCACTTCTCAGTGAGATAGCAGTTATCTGAAATTTCCCATCTGGTTCGGAGTGCCATACTTTGTTTCGCTTTAAGTCCGGACACAGCCGACGCTACGAGCTGATGAGACCAATCAGACAGCGTCAAAAGGGCATCGTCATGGTGTGCTAGCCACGCTTGATTGCTCCCGTTACTTCGTGACGTCGGTTTGCTTTTGGACTTACTAAGCTGAAACGGAGTTCAGCATTACCCTCTCAAAAATGACTGCGCGTCTACGTACCCGCAAAACACTCTAAGAGCCCATCTCTGCGATCTACGAAATCAGTTCAGCGAATGATGAGGCGGAACATCCCTTTAGACCTTAAAATTACGTCTGCTTTGTGGCATTACGCGATGCAAGCATGACACTTTGCATTGCGTTATGCCACAGCGCAGACTTCATTTTCAGGTCTAAACGGAAGTTCCGCTTCATCATTCGTTGGGCTGATTTCGTAGATCGCAGAAATTGGCTTTTTGAGTGTTTTGCGGGCAAATAGGCGCGCAGGCATTTTTTAGAGTGTACGTTTCGGTGGGCAGCGAGCGTTCGTTGGAGCATGGTTTATTTTTGTGGTGGTAGAAAACAGTGGAATCTTTTATTTCAGGAACGCGCTGCATTCTAAATAAAAAAAAAAGTCGACAACTGTAATAGTATTGCCTATACTCCTTACACTGATATCTGTTGTTGGTTTTATAACCTTTGACGCACAATCACGTGTTTAGAATTTTTTTATACCTTTTATAATTTTACGATTCAGTCAGTTTAACGCAGAATCCATTCTCGTTTCATGAATGTTAACCCGTTCGCATAGCCAGTTACGACTTAAAAAACAGACAAAGTGGTTATGCGAACGCCAAAATTTATTCTTCAATACAAAATGCTCATCGGCCTAAGTAAAGCGTTTGCCGTTCTCTGAGAGTTGTCACTGACGTTAAGCTGTCAGCTCTAAGCTGTCAAAGCTTTTGCCTTTCCTTACCGAAATACAAGAATCAAAGTTGATATTTTGCGTGACAAGCTCTGTTGGATCTATTATGCTTATATATTTTCGTGCCAGAGAGTTCAAGATGTAATACAGAATTTGACAATTTGAAGATCTGCTTGATCATCTGATGCAGTCCTCGACAACGGAACAAACTGAAAAGACTTCGCTTTGAAAAACAATTATGCTGCTCACTGCACAGCGATGTTAGTGCCGTTTTACTGATAGTGATAAAACCAGGCTTCCTATATAGACCTCCAAAATAGTCGCGTCTGGTTTCTGCCCCGCCATATTCTGAAAGCGTGAATTTTCTTGTTTGACAGAACGGCATGATGGAAGTCGGGACTTTATTTGGGAATAAAACTCGTAAGATGTTCTGATTTAAGAGCTTCTGATATGTGAACAACGAGTGAACATTAAGGAATTCTATGTATTTTTTTTTAACGTCGAGACAACCATTTTTGCTTCAACGTCAAAAATGAAGATTGTTTAATGGATCCAAAGTATTGAGACTGTGAAAAACACTAGAATAAAAAATGAAAAGCGTGTTTTTGTAGGTTTAGTTTTGTAGGAAACTTTCTTGTATCCACTCTTCATTGATTAAAAGTGGAATTCGGTATCGATGTTCACAAAATTGTTCTAGTTATATTTGAAAAAAAAAGGTTAATTTGACAAGATTTTAAATTTGACAGTAATATTCTCGGAACCTGTACCAACATTACAGAAGTCCAAGCAGGCGGAATCACATGTCCTGCCGCTGCCAGATTTTTGGAGTTGCTACAAATGAAAACATACGGCGCAATCAACGTGAAGCGAATGAGCTGAATTGCTTACAATAGTTATACTCGATGAAAAACAAAACGCATAACAAATATCTTTAACCTTAAAACAATATTGCCTCTCGTTTCCTTGGATAGCTAGAAACTGCAATTTCTATTCTAAAACAATGCGTTGCGTTTGTTGTTTATGAAACATCGGTGTAATAGCTGCAAGATGACCTTCTCTTGCTTTTGCAACGGCCGCAAATTCGAGCAAGTAAATTTCCGAGTTCTTTTCAGCGTCCACGTTTGCTTCCCAAGAGATCTTACCATGTCGGTTCCTCGAAACGGCAAATGATAATTCTGTCTCGCCTGTCGGACACCTCGGCAAGTCAGAGACTAACATCACCTCGGCAATCGTTCTAATGGGAAATGTAGAACTGACGATACGAAAAATTACGCATAGTGAAAGCACTGCCTTTAACACGCCAGTCAACACGAACTAGAAGGAAGAGAAGAGAGGGGGAAAAGAAAAACTGGAGGAGATGACTATCGAAGCTTCTCCGACGTCATATTCAAGGAAGGCGAGGGCTGCAGAGTTAGCATCTCCGTGGATAGTGCTTCGAACTTCTCGCAGTAATGGCGGGCTTGAAACCTGTTCGACTGAAAGACGCCAAACTAAAAAAAAAAAAAAAAATAAGACGCCCTCCCACTGCTTTGGGAAAGGAGACTGAATACCCCGAGCGTGCCAACAACTTTTTAAAGAACTTTCTCTCTCACGCCTTCCCAAAGCAAGGTCAGCCGGGTGGTCGACGCACGTGCTGAATGCTCATGCGTGACCACAGAAAGAGAAAGGCAATGTTTATGCTTTACCTCCGTCGGTTCTATTGCAAGCCAAAAGCGAAACAACCCCATCCCTCGATGCTTCTTTTTTATTTTTTGTTTTTCGAGGAGCAAGATTGTATATAAGCAGAGAGGCACATCGATATGCACCCACAGATCCGCAGAGGAATCAAGCTCTTACAAGTCTCCAAGGAGCATTAGTCGTTTGAAAACCCACTTAGCATCAACATGAAGGTGCGTTGATTTTCTCAAGTCGTGATTATTGCTGGTATGATGTTCGTGAGTCACGTGTCATTGAGTCTTTTGATGGCCTTTGTATAAGTTACTACTGACTTACATTCGCGCGGCATTTGTTTAGTTAGCATTTAGGTACCAACACTTAAACCCTTTATTGTCCCTGACAGCTTTAGAAAAGCAGGGTGTGGTGAATCCTGTGCATGTTTCATCGTTCCGCAGTCATATATTTAGACTGCGGTATTGGCCGGTAAGGGCGCCGAGAAACGAATCAAGAAGCAAGAAGCGGGAACATAATTAGCCACACCCTGCTTTTCTTAACATATCGGTGACTAAAGTCACTGACAGCTCCCGTACCGCAGGGCGTGGTGAGTCTCCAGCATTTTATTATCGCTCCGCATTAATTAAGATTGCTGTATCAGCCGATGAGAAAGCCTAAGAACGAATCACAAAGGAAGAAACGTGATCATAATATGCCGCGCCCTGTATTTCTTAGCCTGTTGGTGACTATAACGTATTTCTAGATAAAGAATAATTTTTTTATTTATATTATATTCTCAAATAATGTTTTGTTCATAATTGAACTCTAGAGCGGAAAGTCAAGAAATCTCGCGCATAAATTAATTTTAACGCTTCCGTAAAAACAATTATATTGTAACTACACTTAACACGTCCAAAGTCCTCGTAAGACACCAAGGCGCCTTATAAAATTTTATACTGTTTGTTAGCTTTATGTCAACTTCAGAGGTAATTGTGCATATACTTACTCTTTAGAGCGAAAGCCTAATCAATGAAAGCACCGTACGCGTGCTCTCGCTACAGAGAAAAACAGACACACATGGCAACATATATAAAAGCAAGGGCGGGTGCAGGTATTTCCAGAGGGGGTCAGCGTATCATATGTTGGAGAACCCCCCCCCCCCCCCCCCCGTTTCCACGCCTAAATTTTAACACAAGGCAGGACATCCGGACCCCCCCCCCCCCCCCCCCTTCCCGCTCCTCTGAATCCACCACTGCACAAGGCCTTGTATGTGATGTGATTTCGTCAGTCTTAGGGCTCACTTCAGTTTGAATAATCCTTACCAGCTTCTTTCTATGCTTAACTTTGCCTCCAGTTTTTTTTTCGACATCAGTTTCATTTGTTTAATGAATCTCCAGCAATTCCTGTCTCTTGCCGTCCTGGCCGTCGTTGCCTGCGTCACCTTCGCCGGAGAGGCCAAGAAGGACAAGGTCGAGGGCCGCGGTGGTCTCCTTGGAGCCGGCCTCGGTGCTGGAGGAGTCGGCTACGGCGCTGGCGTCGGCCCAGGAGTTGGTCTTGTGAATCCCGGTCTCGTGGGCGCTGGTCTCGCTAACCCCGGACTTGTCGGAGCTGGTATCGGAGGTGTTGGTCTTGGTCACGGCATCGGACACGGCGTTGGACACGGCGTTGGTCTCGGGCACGGAGTCGGTCTTGGCCATCACGGTTATGGAGCCAGCCACGGCCACGCCGCTGGAGCCAACCAGGCTGGATTCCAGCAGGGAGCCGCTGGACACACCCAGGGATCCGGTGCCTTCGCTGGCGGAAGCGCCAAGAAGCACGTAACGTCCTACAACCACCAATCTGGCTACAACTCCGACACCGGCTTCTCCGCCAGCGATGCCAAAAACTTCGGTACCGGGCACCAACAGGGTTCTACGGGCTTCACCGGTGGAGCAGCCGCTGGACACGCGTCCCATGGCCAGAGCGGCTTCGGCAAGGTCGCCGCTGGTGGCGTCCGTGGCGTCGGTATCCTTCACTAAAGGTAAGCTCCTGGTTGCCTGTCACTATGCGTGTACACTGTCTACAATGAACGAAAACAGGCTATATACCGTGAAGAGCAGGTACAATCTTGCAACCAGTTAAAGGCACAAACCGCACGATTCCTCACCTATTTCTTCGGCTTATTTTATGGCTTACGCCGTTGATAGGTTCTTAAACCTTATTTCGATCCACTGTACTATTCATATACCTCTAGTACAAAACAGTTTTGATTTTTTCAGGTTTCTGAGTTAAGATTAAGCCCCGTTACACAAAACGAGGTCGGATTAGAAATTAAACATACGCAATGTGCAATAGTTTTAGGGCCAACTGCAAGGTTCCTTAAACATCGAGTAGCGCCGACCACTAAAAAAAATTAAAAATATACTCATTTATCAGTAAAGTATTGCCTAAAGTAGCTGTTTTATTGGTTTATAGTGTGTGTCATGCGCTGGTTGGAATAACTAAACGTGTGTTTTAGGTCGGCGCGAATGCTTTGATAGAGCTTTGACGCGAAAGTATTTCTCACAAACAATTGCCAGTTTAAAAGAGTATGGGGCAGAAACTAAGAGGTACGACAGGTGTTATGTGTAAGGGTGACACAACCACAGGTTGCCTGAAAAGGATGCCAAAAATATAGCGTCGACAACAGGAGGTTGGTTTGCCGCGTTTTAATTTGGTACAAAATTCGCTATCAGAGTTAACGCTTAAAGAAGACGATGATTGCTGTCATGTTCGAAAAAGTATCTGTTCCACATGACGATGTCTACAAGGTTCGTAACATCACATGATGTTAGAGGTTGAGCCTATCATCATTGGAGAGAGAGCATACAGCAACGTCAGCTACAGAACAAACGCTCTTAGAAAAGTTTTAACCATAATTTTGAATCGACGGCGGCAAGCATAGTTGCACAGCTTCCGAGAAGCCTCTTTTTAAACAGTCGTTCACCTGGTGAGGCGTGTTTTAAAATAAATGCCTCAAATTCGCAGTCGATGTGAAACTCCCAAGTTTAGGATTAAATATTTAACGTTGGAGACAGGAGACCAGAAGATTTTGCATTTACAGTGATGTTTTTACCTTTGCAGAAACCTACGAACAACTAAGTCAACTACTCCTCCGTTCCCGTTTCATGCTTCCTGCCATCAAAGCGCTTCAAACAGTTTTGTTGAAAAATAAACATTCTCCATTTCCAAAGCATGTCGTTTTTTTATTGTTTCGGGTTATATACCGGGTTATATGCCGGGTTGTACCGGGTTATATGCCGGGTTGTAATATTGTAATTCAAAACTGATACCAAAAAACAAGGTTATTTGTTTTCCGCGGTTGTTCAGTCGGGTTATGCACGAAAACACCTCTAATAGGAAGTATTCACTGGCGGCCATAGCTGTGTGCGCGACTGCTGAGCACGTGCTGATGGCTAGCTTCCAGGGTTCTTTTGCAACGTGCATTCCACACCGTCAAAATGGCCGGTCTTAGCAGCCTATTAATGGGGGCTCGTTCTGAGCATGCGCTCTAGAGAGCACCCACAAATATGGCGCCCAGTGAATCCTCCTTATAGCTCTTAGGACAAAGATACGTTCGAAACCTTGAGACACAAATGGTATAGGGAGATTTGACAGTGTGTTCTTCGACCAGCATATAATTTCCAGGTCGCAACGCTGCATGTTGTCGTCCACGTAACATCCGGGCTAGGACATTTAATTGGAAATCTGCATAATACCAGCCATTTATAAATTTTAGGATGCAATTCTAGTAGGAGTGATAGTAAAATATATTAGCTTCAGAAAAGGGCAACAGACTGATGGGTATTGAATCTCGCCTATGCAAATGACAATCGTGCGCATTTTTGTTTCCAATAATACAAAACAGAGAGTCAAATTGTCTGCGTTTTTTATTTAGAGTGCTTTCTTGATATCAAAAATGTTGCCGGCCTGGGCAGCACAATGAACTAAAATTACTTTCTAATTACTGCTACATGATGTTGATTTTATGCGTCTTCAGGATGAGTACGGTTATAAGCATATGTTATTACTAGTATTTTTTATTACTTGTCACACCTGCCGTTCAAATCAAAGTGCACAGAAGGACCGCATCAAATGGCGGTCACACGGGTACTACAGAACACAAAAACAACTATATCTTGCTACGATAGGAAATATGTCAATGAATGTCTTATCCTCGAATCCCACTAGAGCGACAAATAGAAAAAAACGACAGCGACAAGCCTCAAACCAGAGTATTTCGCGGTTTGACAGGCTTTCATTTCATTTTTCATTTATTATCCCCTCAGGACCCAAAGGCATCACAGAGGGGAGTGGGCGGTTAACACATAAAAGTAACATAATTAAGTGAGGCAAGAAAACAAAAACGCGCTACGCAACATTTGGTAAAAGTTGGTAATAACATTTTTAAAATCAACAGTGTTAATAATTGAGACTATATGAGCGGTAAGGCAATTTAAATCAATCGAGGTCTGCGGTAGAAAAGAGGCATTAAAAGTGGAGGTGCTGCAATGGGGAATCCCTACCTTTAGGTCATGGTCTACACGTGATGATATGTACGATGGTTCTAAAAACAATTTGTAGAATAAAGGAGGCTGAGTTTAAACGCGAGCATCATGCACGGGAGGGCATCCTCGGTAAGCCTGCAGTCACTCGTGCTTACTTCACGTGCACCGAACGATTAAACGCCTGCCAAAGGTGCCGTCGCGAACATGCTGCACGTGCTGGAGGCCTGTCGCTGTCGTTTGTTTCTGTTTTTCGCTTGAGCGGGGCTCGGGCATTACGGAGCACCCGCCTAACAATTTGTTCGTGAGTTACTACGCTGTTAAAATCGACCGGGAAATACACCGCATTTCTCGCACTTGTCCATCTCTTCTCACAGAAGACGAAGATGATTATGTTTGGCGTAACTGGCGGAAACCTATTAGGCGGTTAAATATAAGATATTTCCTGGCACGTTGTGGATAGCCACAGCCGGACCTGAGTAATCGCCATTCCCCCAACGCCGTTCATTAATCACCGCGTCTGGGGAAATTCGCTTAGCCAAAGGTGATGTCAAAACGTACCTTTCAGCTTAATCACTGGATCGTGTACGTGTCCTAACAAGGGTGGAGAATAAAAACTAATATGATTTAAGTCTTGATTTTTATGACGCCAATTTTACCGTGATGTTCTAAATCAAACCTTTCCCGCATAACTAATTCCGGAAATATTTTTATTTGCCGTTTATCTGTCATCTAGTGCTTTCTATAGGCATTTGTTTTGTATTTTAGTCAAAAATTCATTGAGCAAGAAATATTCATATTATGTTGAAGACGATCGAAAACTTGCGGTCTGCTGAGAAAATCGGAACATTCAGCTTGATTTCTACCTTCCACTTCGTTCATCCGTTAATAACGTCATATTGCCACAAAATGAGAACGCAAAAGAAAAGAACTAATACTAGAAAAGTAATGCCCTGTTGTAATCAAATACGAACGCGAAATAAAAAAATACAACTAACTAACCCAAAAATTAAGTTGTTCTTGTCCTACTATGGTGGGGATTACATTAATGAAAATGTGTGAATTAAACTGCACTTTAAATTGACAGCAGTTCTTCCTTCCACAATGTTATCAGTGATCGGACTAATAGATTAATCAGTCTGAAATGTTTAAAAATGCATCGACTATACTTCGTCTCACCTTAGAATAGACTATTGTTAGGCGCGCGTGCTAAAAGCGCGAGCTAGTCGCTTTCAATGAAGCCGCGGCGGCTGCACGAGCGCTCGTGCAGCAAGTGCTCTAGTCAAGGCAGTCAAGGCTGGCCGCTCGCGCTAGCACAGCCTTCCCGGTTAGTCCATGCTAGGGTGAGACGAAGTATAGTAAAGAAGTATTATTTTCTAGCTACATTGATTTAAAACAAATAAATATGATCGAAATAAAACAAATTTGATTTATCCGATTAAAACAACATTACAGACGTTTACGCTTCTCTGCAATGCGAAATTGGAGCGCAGCTTTTGAGGTATGTGGATTTTGTGATATACCGCAATAAAAAATTTGAGAGAGAAAAAATATATATATTTGATTTCTTTCCGGTTTGAGGGTAGGCAATGGAGGACGAGGAGGGTACGGTGGGGGCTGCATAATGCAACGCGCGCGGTGTTTGTTTCAACAAGAAACGTTTTTGGCTAGTTGCTCCGGATTTCGTGAAGCCGCACTTCGTGTAGCTGTGGACTGGGACGTCACAAGACATCACAGTTTCCCCGCTAATATTAGCTGGAAAATTGACGCTACGTGACCTCAACACCAATTTAGTTTCCCCGCTAAATTTAGCGGAGAAAATAATGCCACATAACTTCGTACCACGTCACCTATAAACAAATTCAGTTTCCCCGCCAGATTTAGCGGGAAAATTGACGTCACGTGACCTCAACACAATTCAATTCCCCGCTAAATTTAGGCGGGGAAACTGAAATTGCTGTTGAAGTCATGTGACGTCAGTTTTGCCGCTAAATTTAGCTTAGAAACTGAATGCGCAGTGTTGTATTTTGGGACATCACAGATCTACACACCAGTTCAGTTTCTTCGCTAAATTTTGAGGGGAATTGAATTGGTGTATAGGCCTGTGACGTACCCTAATGCAACGCGCGCAATTACGCCGACGGCGACGGCGACGCCGACGCCACTATACGTAGAATCTTCCGTGAATCTATTTGAACGCTTATGCTCTGTTCCGTAAAGAAAAAATAAACGAGAAAAAATCAAGAACCTGTGAAGTGGATCATCGCGTGCGTTCTTGCTAATTTTACAAATGTGTAGTGATTCCTCAAATGCACACTTAGGGTTTTCTAAGGAGCATATAATAAATCTCTCAAAGAGATAATAATTTTCTCTAATGTTACAAAATTCTTACGGAGCTGCACAAAAACGTCAGTAGGTTTGGATTATTTCATGTTTGCAACCATACGGTGGCTGACACGCTAGAAATACAAGGGAAATTCATATGTGACCTTCTTATTACGTAACTTGTGTTATCTTTACGATGTATATAAAAAGCAATGAAATTATTTTTACGAGAGATACCTGACCGAAAGCTCGCTCTTCGGCTCATACGTTCAGGATGTTCATGTTCAAAAAATTCTGGCCACGCGCCAGTCTACTTCCGTTGGCGTTCAATGTTACAGCATCATGAGGACTTTTGCAGAAAAACAACAACAAATCCGTAAATTGGTAGCGATATTGGTTACCCTAAGTGTGATAGAAAAGTTTGAAAAGCGATGTTGTCGCTTTTCGTTGGCGAGCGCTGCCAAGAATCTTTCTTCGGAGAAAAACCTAGGCGAGGTCACTTTGTGTAGAGCTAATAAACGAAGGAGCACCCGCGTAACAAGTTGTTTATGAAGGTTACTACGCTGTTAGTTGTTTTGTTCCACCTCTTTTTATTGGTGACCTATCATTTTCTTTCTTTGCGGTTTGTCAACGCAGGCAAGCCTAGTTTGTTCTGAAAACCCCGCCAAGTTTCAGCTGGATTTGGCACCCACAACACGCTTTAAAGGAAGCATTGCGCTGAGGTCACTAAAAAGGTATACGCCTCGCAAGTGGGCTCATTTTCGTCTTCTGCGCATGAGAAAGGAGGTAGCGGTGACGTCAGAACGCCGAGCCCTGTTTGGCTGATCGCGACCCCCCTATCTGAGCGTCGTCTGCTCCTTTGCAACGTCGTCTGCTCGCAACGTTGTCTGCGTCTGTCTTACCTTTCCTGCGACTTTCGGAAGTAGAGGCCTTTACGAGCGAGCTCGACTTCACCTTTCAGAGAGGGGAGACGAAATAACTCGAGCGGTACGTTGTTTTTGTCTAACAACTAGCAGACGCGCATCAAGGAGGGAAGTCAAAGGACTCACTGGCGAGGTGTCCCGAGGCGCCGAGGTTTGCCTGCTAAGAAGCGAGAGTGTCCGCAAGTTCCCTCCCAAATACTTTTTCCCTCCTTGCGTGTGCGGCGAGACTCCTCCCTCTTCAACGGCGTCGGCGGGTTGGCGCAGTTCACGTCGTCTGCTTTACGTCGCGGCTTGTCAAAGCGATGGCTGCTTTACCTTTCCTGCGTCTGTCGGAGATTCACCGCTTTTTCACCGGCGAGAGTCACCGCTACCTCGGAAAACAAGGGAGATGACAAGAGAAAGAGATTGTTCCTTAATCTAAAATTGAGGTCAGCGATCAAAGTATAATACGAGGAAGGTTTCACAAGGGTCGCGCGGGCATATTCCATTCAGCACGCCAGCCGGTCGTGGGCAGACGATCTTGGCCAAGGACCGTCGGAGCACCGCTGCGCGTGAGTCGGAGTGCCTGCTAGGCCTATCTGCCGAGCTCGCTTGGTCGGGGTCCGTGGAATCGTGGCCGTTGGAGCATCTCCCGGGTATTTGTGGATCCAGCGTTCTTGTTCGTCCTGGTTTATTTCAAGTACTTTTTACTTTTTTTCTTGCTGCTTGTAGTCGGGACGCGTGAGAAGAGCACGTACAAAAATAAACGTCCGTTGGTCGTCGCGACCAAGTAACTGGGCCACGCTGTCGGCCATGCTGATTTGGTCGTAAGAAGTGCGTAAGACAGTTTCGGAGCTGTAGTAGGATTCCGTCGTAACCTGTGCAAAACTTACGATAATTTTGTTTCGCGAATACGAATTTGTTCTTACGTTTTGTCTTACGCAGATTTTTGGAGTAAGATCGTTTCGTGAATCTGGCCTCCGCACTTTCGAAAGTCGCAGGAAAGGTAAGACAGACGCAGACGACGTTGCGAGCAGGTGACGTTGCAAAGGAGCAGACGACGCTCAGATAGGGGGGTCGCGATCAGCCAATCAGGGCTCGGCGTTCTGACGTCACCGCTACCCCCTGCCAACGTTACTAGATTACCTCAGTTGTGGAACTCCCACGGAGGGGGTACCCCCCCCCCCCCTCACTCACCTCAATCCGCCTAGAGTCATTCGAAGCGCCATCTAAATTTTCGTTTCATAACTGTGCATTCTAAAGAACACAGCTGAAGCGCCAAATAGCGATCACAACGCCGCCATTTCTCCCGCAGCGGTCACTCTAGGAACTGCAGATGACATCTATTTTTGGCTTCAATCGGGTTACAGTGGTGCCACCCCCGCATCCCCAGCGGACACGCCGCAGAATACCCCCATAGTTAAAATGCACCTAGGTCGGGACGCGCTACCTGAAATCCCCGCTGAGGCGTGGTTGTATAAAAACAATATTAATTGTAATGCAAAACTTTGAAAACTAAAAATTTTAGAAAACATCACCCGCCCCCATTTTGTACTAATCTCCAATAAAAGTTACGACAAAAAGAGTTTTTTTCGTTGGTTTTTAAGTTTCTAGTGACGTTGAAACGAACGTATCCCGATTCAGTTACCAAAGCAGCCGTCCGGCGGCGCGTCGAGCGAATCTGGGCGAGTCGTGGTGAGTGAGGGGGGGTACTGTTCGTGCATGCAGCGTTTATGAACAGTTCCGTAACTGAGTTAATCTAATAACGTTGCCCCCTGCGCAAGAAGCAGACGAACTTGCCCTCCGCATAGCGCAAAGATTTTTCTGAAGAGCACTCGAATAACCAAACTCCACTTTTTTGAAGGATCCTGACTACTAACGAGGCCCAAGCTTAAATTCGAACAAAGCGTTGGATCTGCGTTGGCACACTGAGCCCACACATTATTATGCTTAGTGACCAGACTAACTCTACAAGAAATCGGAGATATACAGTGATAAGAAAATTGTCCGCATGCACGTTAAGAGTAACTGCGTTAAAATCTAATATTGGTGCCCACCAAGTGAACAGAACCATGAAACCTCGCCTACTGCATTATCATTATTTCTAATCTGCTTTCGTGACAACTACTATGTATACGCGCATCTTAAAAATGCTTAGAACCAAAGTTATTTCATTATCCTCACATAAATAAATATTATATTAATGTTTCACTCAATTTCTATGCCAACTTTGATACCTTTAATTTGGACCCCTCGTGTCAATGCATTTCAGTTAGAAAAAAAAAAGTCCTTTAGAAATAGCAAACACCACTGGCTCAGCTTGTTCTTTTTATTTTTTTTTTATTTCTTGCTTCTGAATATACTTATAGTTAATCAAATAAACTACCAACTGTATCATTTTCGCCGAGAACCTCTAACCCTTGCGCTGATTTTTATAGCCAAGAGAAAACTATGTGCTAATGAAATTACATTTTTAGTTTTAAGGAAATGAATGCAATTCTTCCGGACGTCTATTGTTAGTTACCATTGCCGCCTTGCCGCGTTCTTAAGAGGAGTCAATTTAGGGAAGGTGCGGATCGTACTCTTATATATAAAAAAAAGAAATTGACTGGCAAACAAACCCGCTTGCCCTATCGACGAATTTAATCAAAACTCCATCCAGTTGTTAAATGTGTTTCAGCTAGAAGTAGTCGTGTGATTACTGTATAAAACGTGCCTGGACGTTCACAGCGAAAGCCGACTTTTGTAAATCCCTGGAGTTCTCATACCAGCTAGCTTTGTGTCTCTTCATATGGTTTCGGCAATTGGTTAATGTTAAGGTAGTCGTCTTCGGGACTATTAACGTACCGGTTATCTTTTATGCTGTCTTATGCTTGTTCATAAAACACTCCGTCAAGCAGTAACAGCGGTTTTGACTCGGTTACCATATAAATTACAGAATCGATTTTTCGCATTGTAGACACAGAAAAGTCAAAAGGTTAAAACATAAAGAGTAGCCGTGAACATCGAGCACCATAAATTATAAGCCCGTGCTAGGAAATATTGAAAGCGGACAATTCATGGCTTTATGTGTAAAGAAGTATTATCCTCCTAGCCGCCGGTAAGCGGTGAGGGTGTGGTCTTGGCAGAGCGCCTTAAGATGTGCCGACGCAGGGCTTTTAATTGGAATTTGGAAACTCCTTTTGGAAGATGACAATATTTTGTTACATTGACCTTAGCAGGTAAGATGTGTGCGCAACTTGTCACGTGTACTTGTACTTGTAGCCGTAGTACTTCTAGCATATTTCATGTTTTTATTGAAAGAACAACTTTGTACCGCCTACTCGGTTATTGTTTATGGAGTTACAAGGAGGGGTGTTCCGAATAGACCTTTTAGCACGAAATCTGCATTTGAAGTTAAATTTAAGCGAACGGTGTTCACGTGACGTCGTCATCATAATGATCGTCACGTGATACCATGGCGTGACAGCGTAAAGTTATGCGACACCACAGCGTAAATGTGTCACGTGACACAGCGTCGTGTGATTTAAAGTCACGAGCATTGTTATCTGTACCGTTACGTCACGCGACCTCACGCTATATCAAGTAAGGCTGATTTGACTTAGTGACGCCACGTCACGTGATAGTTTTTGTGTCACGCGACACCATGACGTGAAAATGAGTTTCTGACGTAACTGTGGCACATGGCAGAGTGTCCACGTCAGCCTAACCCAGCGCAGCTCAAAACACGTTTCAAATTCTGTCTCCCAACAATACTTAGGAAGTAAGCCGTTGAAGTACTCTGTTACAAGTAATCCGTTACTTGCAATTCGTTACTTTAAGGGGCGAAGCTCCTTAGGGGCTAGCCATGCCCGTATGTCCGTCTGGCGTCCGGCGTCCGGTGCTCGTGCTCCTGCTCGTGAGCTCACGTGCTCACGTGCTCGTGTAGAAAAAAATGAAAGAAATGTTGAAAAATTATAAAAAATGGAAACAAATGGAAACAAAATGATGAAAATTATGAAAATATGTTTGCGCAGTCGACAGGATTCGAACCTGTGCGGAGAGACCCCAATGGATTTCTTGTCCATCGCCTTAACCACTCGGCCACAACTGCGGGACGAGTAGGGGGCTCTGAGATCTGGTAGTAACTCAAGAGCTGGGGATGTCATGGGTGAAACGTTGCATGTAGCCGCTCAACGTCTATACAGGAGAGGGCGCTGCGGTCAAATGCGTATATAATCGCGTTAAACTTTGCATGCATTGCATGCGTTTATAGACGAGAGGGCGCTGCGGTCAAATGCTCAAATGCGTATATAACCACGTTCCATACCACACATCCTCTTTCTGACATGGATGAAAACGAACGAAAGGCTCGGCATGCTGCGGCTCAGCGTCTACGCAGACAAGCACCACCAGAGCTTCGCCCCAATCAACATCATTCACCACGTGGAGATGCGGTCAATTTTTTCAAGTAATATTGTAATTACCACGTTACTTTTTTGCAGCAGTAATTTGTAATGTAATTTCCTTACAAAATATTGCTAACGGATTAGTTTATTTGCTCGTTATTTTTATATTAACATAATACAGAAATTGGATGAATATCAGTGTACGACCATCCGCTCCACCAAAGCGCAAAAACGAGCGCTCGCGCCCATGCATTTCTCAGTACTGCATGCAACAATACTCCGTTCATGCATTAGCTGATAGTGCGTCAACGCTGCAGGCACTAGACCGCAGCTTTGAGACGTTGCGCTCACACTTGAAAGGTTCGTTTCAAAAGGTAGCTTTCGTAGATCGGTTAATTGCCTCCGAATCTCCTAGCGGAGGTAGACGCTGGTACTAAGCATGCGCACCGATAACTTTGTCTGCAGAATTTTAGGGATCATTTCTGGTCACCATAAGCTAGCTGGATGACTGGTATGGTTTTTCAGCTTTCGCTGCCTAATCAGCCTACAGGTGAAAGGAGTGCACCTACACTTTTCCTCTTAAATGCAATATTTTATTTTTACAAGGGCTACCATAATGTGAGTGTATGAGGAATAGAATGCAAAGCTGAAGAACATTTTTGAAAACTTCAAAATTGTTTTTATTGTCTAGTAGGCTACGTTGCTGGTTTAGTTGGTTCAACTTGCGCAAAAAAGATAGGGGCACGAAGTAAATGAGGGCAGCGCTTGTTCTGTTTACTTAGTGCACCTGTCTTTTTTGCGCTATTTTATGCTTCTATTTTTCTTGATAAGCGTACGAGACGAGTAACATGAAAGTAATTTCTAACGTAACGAGCTAAGTAATTCGTTACTTTTCAGCTAAAGTAATTTGTAACTGTAATCGATTATATCTGAGGCTCGGTAATTTGTAATTTCAATTCATTACTTTTTTCGAGTAATGGGCAAAAGTCGGCTCCCATTTTAATCTGCAAGATTAACAAAATCTAAATATAGTTGGGTGCTCTCCTCGGTTTAAAATGGAAGCTTAGGCGTGTTGGTAAAGCATGATTATTTAAAACGTACGGCAAAACAGACGGAACGAAAGAAATGAGACAAACAAACACTGAACTTGCAACTGAAGTTTCAATCGTCAAGGCGCAGCCCATATGCACGACCAAACAAAAGGAAGCACACACAGCCAATGACACCCGACTGAAACCCGCACTATCATCGCGCATGCAGTCGCCGTGAAAGGAAATCTAATTTTTTAGCCGACAGAAAAACGGACGGGGCACTGACACACTCTCTTCCCCCAAGCGCGCTATCGTCTCTGCTCCCATAATCTCTCTGGTCAGGGCATTGACACTTTTTCAAATTACAGGGCATTTTTTTTTAATTCCGCATCACACCTACAGTCCCCGCAATGAATGCTCAAGTGTCTTGATACTACCCAGTTTACATTGTAACAATGTTTTCTTAACCTATCATCCAGGCATCTGCCCGTCTGGCCTACGTATTGTTTACCACATGATAGCGGGATGGAATAAACAACTTTTTCTGTACAATCAACAAACCGATTTTGAGGCTTCTTTGTACACTCGAGAGGCATCCTGGTAGACTGATTGACATTTCTGCTAAGCTTAGACAACTTGTTCGGGGCAGAGAAGACCACATGTGACGTCAACCCGCTTCCCTATTTTCTTTAAGCCATGGGAAACTCTCTGCATATACGGGACCACAGCAACTTTGTTTTTTAGGAGCGTTTTTAGGAGCGCCTTCTAATTTGGTTTTCTTAAACATAACGCCGGCAATCCGACGCCAATAGGTATCCCGTATAATCCGCTGACCGAAGGCGGGAAACTTGAGCGTCAAAGCTCTCCTGTGCTTGATGGAAGCAGGATTTCCTCCTCGGGAGTGCGTATAACGCGAATCGTTGGTTCTAACTGTCTTCAGGGTGCAGATTCTGTACGGTATGAAAACACGAGTAAAACAAATACTGAAAACATTTTCTGTAGCTGTGTTGAGGACTACGTAGTGCTTTTCGCAAGTCTGCGAGTTTCCAAAGTAGCTTAACCCTTATTTTCATGCGTAAAAAATTTCAGTAGAAAGGAGCAACGGATTTCCTTCAGCTCTCAGTATCTGAAAGCATTTCTAAACTATATTTGATTTGACAAAATAAGCATTTCTGTGAAAATTCTTACGTAAATATTAAAAACTGACGGATCTACCGTCAAAGATTCGAAGGTTTCCAGTTGACTCAATACTAGCTTTAACTATATAAACTCTGAAATCGAAATTTTCTTAAAAAACCTGAGCAGTCTGATCTTCTATTTATTTTTTATGGTCACTTAAATTTTTTGGCACGGGTTGTATTATTTAGACTAAAACGTAGAAGCAAATAACTTAAGTTCAAAACCGAATATGGCATAATAAATTCAAGTTACGACAAAATGTTTGCTGTAATATAGGCAACGTTAGAAAATAGTCAAATTATAAATATCAATAAAAAGGTTGATTTTTGTTTCACAAAGCATCGATCACCATCCGTGCATCAGAGCACTCTAAGGGAAGCGAGTTTTAGCTTGTGGCGCTTTTTTTTTTTTACGTTTTATCGGACAATATAAGTCTAGCGCGAGAACATATCTCTCATTTAAATGAAAATAGTAAATGCGAGTGCAGCATCGCAAATTAGAAAGGTAAAAGTCGACGTTCACAGCTAACATTATAGCTAAGGTGTATTATATTTCGCGCTTCCTTATGGTATATCACCAAGAATAATTACATAGACAACGGCTCAGAATCAGGCAAGGAATCTGAATATGTGTTTATGAAAATATACGTTCCAGAGCTTTCTTCAATATCAATATTACCGGTCAGATTAGATCTACAA
The DNA here is from genome assembly GCA_013358835.2 of Ixodes persulcatus. NCBI lineage: Eukaryota > Metazoa > Arthropoda > Arachnida > Ixodida > Ixodidae > Ixodes > Ixodes persulcatus. Next base: position 843,992 of record JABSTQ010009218.1, read on the forward strand.
TTTAGTGAGATTATTTCACAATTTAATGTGATCCATCGCATCATGACTGCATTAATTATCACTAATTCCGCTTTAAATGTCAATAATGAGGTATAGGGGATTCGATTGAATATCGGTGTCACTGATATCTTTCTATCAGGTGCTTACATTATGCTTCTGATATTTCAGTAAGACCAAACGAGGCAGAAATTAAGGATAACACCATAATATACATATGAAATATTAAAACAATAAAGAAAACATTACAGCAACTGCGTGGTGAAGGGTTTTTCCGCTTTGTCTCAATAAAACAAAAAATGAAAAAGGAAAGGAATCACCCACACAATTGATTCCACGAGCGTACAAAATGCAAACCGCAACTCACTTAGTTTCTTGACACGTAGGAGGAAGAGAGGTACGGGAATTTCTCCTTCTCAGAACAAGATTTGGGCAGCAGTTGTTTCAGTGTAAAAGTCGGTTTCAAGTGAATTTTTCTCACCGTGAAACCGGCCGATAGAAAAGTGCTACGGAGACGATTGCGGCAATAATTACGTAACGCGCTTGCGGTAATAGGTGCTACGAATTGTGCCAAGAGTCCTCTACTTCCTCAAGTCCGCACACAAAAACCAGTCCTTTGTGAAAGAGCGCGCGTGTCTATTCTTTGCTTGCACGTAGAAAATCCTCTCTTGCATCGCTAATACAAGGTCACCCATCGTGTCACAGCCGAGAGGTTTTACAAGCGAACGATGGAGAAAGTTGGCTTTTCCTCTCTTCTTTTTCTTTCCGTTCGATGTAACGTAACTGGCCCTTCCTCTATCCTCTCTCGTCAGAGGCACCCCTATATAAGAACATCCATCGCGCCAGAAGTAGCAGATCAGCAGTAAAATTGTCTAAATTTGCTTTAGTGAATCTCCCATATCCTGAACAGAACTCAACTTCATAATGAGGGTAAGTTGGATTTCTGCACCAATAATTTTTTTTTAAGAAACTTTTAAATGCCCACTCTCGACAACCCTTTCTTCTCTCGAGTATTTTTGTGATCCTTATTGATAATTATCATTAGCAAACAAAAAAAAAAAAAAACTTCTTTATTTCTGTTTAGGGCTTATTCTAAGCATACCGCCTTGCTATATTGATTGCTTGATCACCATTAAATTATTTTTTAAACCTATGCGTTTTGGATGTGGAGATTATTGTAGAAGCACCAAATACTAGCTGTTGTTTCGTTTTATAACTGGAGAATGCTCATTTGATTTCTCCTTAAAATATATATCCTACGGAATCTCATGTTTCATTTCCAAATTTGAAATCCCATGGTTGTCGGCGCGGGCTTTTATTGCATTGCCTGATTGTCGGGACGTCCATTTCACAAATTATTTTCTTGTATTTTGGCAGATCTTCTTCATTGCACTTTTGGCCGCCATGGCGTGCCTGGCCTTTGCCGAAGAAGCCGCAAAGAAGGCTGATGATGCCACTAAGAAGGCCGACGAAGCCGCTAAGAAAGGCGATGCAGGTGCTAAGGACGGCAAGGACGAAAAAGTGGAAGGACGCGGCGGATTTGGCTTCCACCATGGAGGCGTCGGTCCCGGTTTTGGCGGTGGCTACGGAGGGGGCTTCAGAGGCGGCAGAGGAGGCTTCGGCGGTGGCTACGGTGGCGGGCAGTACGGCGGTGGCTACGGTGGAAGCTACGGTGCCTCTCACGGTGGCAGCTACGGCGCCTCTACACACGGAAGCTACGGTGCCTCTCAGGGAGGAAGCTACGGTGCTTCTCAAGGCGGAGCCTATGGTGCTGGCGGATACGGTGGTGGCGCCGGCGGATACGGTGGTGGTGCCGGCTACGGTAGCGGTCATGGTCTTGGCGGAGGACACATTGGTGTCGGTTCCGGCCCAATTGGTGGCCCCGGTCTTGTTGGAGGTGGCCCCGGTCTTGTTGGAGGTGGACCCGGTCTTGGAGGTCCAGGTCTTGGTGGACCTGGTCTCGGAGGTCCTGGTCTTGGTGGTCCTGGTCTTGTCGGAGGTGGTGGTTACGGAGCAGGTGCTTCCAGCTTTGGTGAGGCCGCTGGTGGTCAGCAGGGAGCTTTCAAAGCCGGCGCCCAGGGATTCCAGCAGGGTTCCGGAGCGTTCCAAGGAGGCAGCTCCCATAAGAACGTAATGGGCTACAACAACCAGCAGGGCTACAGCTCCAGCTCTGGCTTCTCATCTAGCGACAGCAACAGTTATGGATCTGGACATAGCCAGGGATCTGGTGGATTCGCTGGTGGAGCCGCTGGTCAGCAGTCTCAGTTCGGAAAGAAGACTCATGGCGCCGTTGTTGGAGGTGCTGGTGGTTACTAAAGGTGAGCTTCAGTACGACCTTCTTATAGCCTTGAGGTATCGGTATTATAACGGACATAAATACTGGGAGGTTTCTCACATATAACAAAACGCTTTGTAAGGGATAAATATTTAACTCTATGTTTAGGAACGTAGCTGTATTTTAACAAACCGATCCATTTACAGACAACGCACTGGACAACGTTTTGCTATTCTAAAAAATGAACTGATTATAATATTTTTAACAGTGGCCCATATAGGTGCCAAAATGTTGTTATTCATCAGAAAAATATATCACGGATTTATTCGTCTCTTGAATTTTTAATTGTTGTGCTCGCCTTCAGTTGACTTAACAGGACTTTATTTTTTTTCCAGGAGGAAAAAAAGATGTCTAGTCTGCTTCATCCCTGCTGTATATGATCAACGCTCTGAAGTATACCATGGTGGCATTACGGAAGTTGAAAGATGCAATCCTGACACAGCAATCAATGTAAACTACGATTCTGAAAGGATCCCGCACTTTGAACACGCGAGCAAGAGTTTATCACCCTGAAACGCCAAATTCATTGTTATATTTAATAAACTACAGTCAACATTTATTACCTTGCATCATCTTGTCTCATCTCTCATGATATCTGTATGAAAGAACAGTTTACCTAAACAAGAAAAGCTTTCATCTATACAGATCTATCATTTTCCTTCACGAATTCTTTTGCTATATCTTGACAGCTAATACATAATCACATACGTTTTTAGACTGCTTACAGTTTAAATCGTGAAATATTTAATATACAGTATTTCCTAAGACCTGGGGAACACAATTTTAGATGTCTGAGTGGTAACCAAAGTTTGAGCGTCTGAGTATCTGAAAAGTAAACAAAATAACGCGTGCGCATATTTTTTTCCTGTGGTTTTATAGATTTTGTCGTTTTGATTTTAATATTATTCCTTTGTGACTCCTAAAATGATATAGGAGTGAATCGGTGTCCCACCGAGTTCGACAGCGTTTCCTTCCCGTCAAATAATAAAGAAGAAAGAAAAGATGTGTACAATTCCAAGTATTCTGATAAACCTATCAGGCTGCTCGAATATTTCATAACCAATAAACCCGAAGCTCTACCAATCAAGTTAAAAAAACACACAAAAAAAAGAGGGGGACGGGGAGCATCTGCATTTCAAGATACTTCAACTTGCTGCAATTGCCAGATAGTAATACGCTGGCACAGAGGGTTTAAGAACGAGAAGGTGCCTCCAGTAAGACCATTTCAGTATTGCTAGACAGCCCATACAACTGCTGCATCACCCCATTAGAACAAATAGATACAAATATTACAGCGACGAATATCGTCATAAGGCCAGACCAGGTCGTTGTGAACGAGTCAAGCAGTATAGCCGGAATTTTATTAAACAAACGTCTTTATGACCCTGTTCAGTGCAGTGGTTCTTAGTCATATCTAATATGCTTCTGATTTATCATAACCATGTTATTAGAGCCTATATCGTAACTCTTATTAATCTCAGAAAATTAGAATCCTGTCTGGCTACAGGTCCATAGACCTCCATTTAGCCCAGGCGTAATGTGCGTATCCTACGGATTGTCATTTGTGCTGTAATCTTGAACAGCATGCTTATTATAAGACGAATGTTTATCACGTTGTAAACGTTGCGTACCCTAGATGTAAATGTTCCAGTAAAAGCTCCTGTGTAATTTAAATCAATCCTAATTTGATTGTCTGCATGGACGTGTCTGATTCTTTTTCGTTACTTTGTAACATAAATTCCCAAATATACTTTACTTTACTTTCACTGCTAATTTCTTACTTTTTAGCCGCGGTTGCTGTGAGCTCATAAAAGTCTAGACTATATACTTAGATCATCGGGCATTATCAATCTCCACTTTCTATGCTATCAGTAACTTCAATATTTCTCACGCCCATTCGGCGATGCTGTATTGTAACACTTTTGCTTCATTAAAAAAGTACTCGGAGCACCGAAAAGTTCGCAAAGCTTACAGCTGTAGATTTCGGGAATATTTTTCATTACTTCTTTAAATTAGCTTACTTGTAGTTTTAGTTGAAAGCGTTATCTACCGTTTTATTTATTTACTTGCCCCGAAACAATTGAAACGCTACAGGCACATTAGCAGGTAGACAGATATGTAGGTGGCAGTAGGGTTATAGTTTTGCCGTGCCCCAGTGCTTGCTTGCAATATGTTCGCCCTTCACTTTTGTTGTTAAGCGGGGATATACAGACTAATTCTGGTCCCATGACAAACAAAAAAGAAGAGTTGTTGGCTAATGTACACGCTATAGTTAAGGATCTATGCAGCAGCATGGAAAAGCTCAAGGCAGAACAGGAAAAAGTGTTTAGCGATAGTAAAGGCTTAAAGCAAAAACAACTATACACTGACGCAGTTATCTCCTCGATTGAACAACACGTCCTATAGGATTAGAAAAAACAAACAAACAACCTAGATATGAGTGGTCAATCAGGCGTGAAAGGGGAACTGTCAGTGATTAGCGAGGAATTAGCTGCTCTAAGACACAGGTGTGTTGACTCGGAATCAAGATCGCGTAGGTCCAATCTTCTGTTTCTTGGAATTCGAGATAAAGACAGAGAGACATTGGCTGAGTCCGAACAACATGTAATCAGGATTTGCTCAGACCTGGTCAATGTAACTATAGACTGCAGTGAAATTGAACGTTCATATCGGCTTGGCATGTTCAGAAATAACGAAAACCGCCCTGTTATTGTCAAATTTAGCACTTTCAAGAATAAAGAAAAAGTTATGTCGTCCGCTTTCAAAGTGAAAGGTTTCGAATTCGCAGTGGGGCAAAGACTTGGCGCCAGAAATACGGTTTGCTCGTAAAAAGCTGTTAGACTCTGGCAAAACCCAAGGGCGTCCTTTTGAGCTACGGCTCGACAAACTGATTATCGAAAACGAATGTTTTTTTTTTTTTTTTTTTTTTTTTTTTTTAAATCGTATCTTGCAAGTGGTAAAAGGGAGCAGCAGAGTCCAAGCTCGCTGTTTTGCTGATAGGAATAGAGATTTTAATCAGCTGCCTAAGCCGGCTGGAACGAAAGTAAAAAAATAATGAAAAGAAAACCAGAATCTTAGTTGTTAACTGTCGCAGCGCAAAAAAAAAAAAAAAAAAAATTCGAAATTATGTGGCTTTATTCATACAACCAAACTCTCTATCGACGTTGGAACTGAGGCATGGCTTGATGATTTTGTAAACGATTGCGACGTATTTCCTTGAAGATATTCAGTGCACTGACCTGGCCACCATGGTCAGTGGCTTGCCGACGAATTGCACAGCACTTATTTTGAAACTCAAGAGCCTTTAGTGTGTATGGTCTCGCATAAAATTCAAAGGAAAAACAATCTTAGTTGTCGCTTATTATAGACCCTAGCATCAGGTCCTGAAACAATTGTTGGGTTACACGAAGTTATCAAAAATATTCCAAACGATTGTGTTAAAGTTTGGGGAGGTCTTATCCTCCCAGAACTCTTAATGGACATGGGAAATATTGTTGCCCCTAATACAAATATTTACAACGAATTCAAATGTCTTGCCAACGCCTTTAGTTTTAAACAATACGTAACTCAGTCCACCAGGGAAAACAATATTCTTGATTTGATTTTACGTAATGTTCCGGGTTGCATTGATAGTTAGTACCACAGTCATTCATGGAATTAGCGATTATGAAGCCGTAACTGCTAAAATATTCCTATGTACACCAACTTAGTCATCCCTGTAAGACAAGGAAAGTGTATTTATATAACAAAGGTGACTATGCATCACTATCACAGGAGCTGCAGTCTTACTTATCAATACTTAATGACGGGTCAAATCGTACAGACATTCATACAGCATGGAACCTATTCAAACAAAACTGCACTTCCTGACAGACAAGTACATTCCTTACAAAAACTTTTAAGAATGGTAAAACAGTAAAGCTTGGGCTACTCTCGAACTATTGAAGTTAATACAGCGACGAAGCAGGGCATTCAGTAACAATTGTAAGAGGCAGTCGAAGGCGAACATGTGTAGGTGAAAGATATTATCGTCCAAATATAAGTTATTCGTAGCAAAATGCAAGGCAATGTGTTTTGATTGCATGCTTGCATTACGCAATGCAAGCATGACGCTTTGCATTGAGCAATGCCACAGTGCAGACTTCATTTTAGGTCAAAGCGGATGTTGCGCGTCATCATTCGCTCAGCTGATTTCGTTGATCGAATAGATTGGCTCTTTAAGAGTTTTGCGGGTCAGTAGACGCACAGGCATTTCTTAGAGTATAGTATGTAAAGTTCTTGAGCACGTAGTTTTCAGTAGTGTTGTCGCACATCTAGAGGCGCATAATTACTTCATCAAAGATCGAACACGGTTTTCGGTCCGAGGCATTTCGCACATAATTGTTAGTTGAATTTCCTCGTAACATCGCGCTTGGAATTAGATTCCTGAAAAGAGGTTGACTGTGCTTTTCTAGATATGTGCAAGGCTTTTGATAAAGTGGATCACTGTTTGTTACTGGAAAAGTTACATGTTTTAAACATTGAATGTGATGATTTTTTTATTTTGATTGGCAACCACCCTTGTAATAGAAAACAGCGTGTGATTTTGATTGGTCATTCATCAAGTACTGCAATCGTTACATCTGGAGTCCCACAGGGCTGGGGCTTCGGTTCTCTTGTTTTTCTGACGAGCACAGATGATAAAATAAACGACTTAATTTTCGCGAGGACCTAATTTTCGCAAATTTCGCGAATCACCTACAATTTGCGAAAAGAGGTCCCGCGAACAATTCCGGTAAAATGTGAACACATTGGTATCTATATTGAGATTCCATCGCATCACGCAAATTAGAACCTGCGAATTATTCCAAAAATTCAGCTTTGACCTAGATCGCGATATATTGAGCCCGCGAAAAATAAATCGTTTACAGTATTTGCTTAAATATTTCTTCACGTCTTAAACTATTCGCTGACGACGTTGTTTTTATAAAACAATTAAGGATGGGGAAGATTATTTCAAACTTCAATTAGACATAAAACAAGGATCAAATTGATGCAGTGACTGGCGCATGAAACTTAATGCAAGTAAATATAAAATAGTAAGGTTTTAGAGAAAACGAAATGTCACAGAAGACAAGTGTTATATTATTAACAACGAACACATCGAAAGAACTAATTTAATATGTTATCTCGGTGTTACTTTTTCAAGTGACTTGTCATAGAACAAATATCTCAGTGCGATAATAAAACGGGCAAACAGCATGTTGGGAGTTTTGTGTCAGAATTTCCAGCGCTGCCCTTCAGAACCAAAGGGAACCGTGTTTTTCTTTGGTCCGTTCAGTCCTTGAGTATGCGTGCCTAGTCAGGAACCCAAGAACAAAAATGTATCTCTGATAAACTAGAACGAGGAAAAAGTTGCTGCGAAGAATTGTTATAAATAATTATAGGTGCAAAGCGAGCGTCACAAATACGACATCGGAACTGAAATGGAAATTGTCTTGCAAAAGAAAGGTCCTAAAACTAAGATGTTTCTTCTCTTTTTTTAATGGTGCAACCTGTATCGCTACAGATAACTCTATCCGAAGTCCATTTTGCATGACAAAAAAAGTAGTAATTAATTCAAAATTGTAACTGTTAACTCTTGCTGTGAAGTTTTTGATTTGTTCGTGCAGCGTTAGAGTGGAAGTTGCCTAAACAGAATGAGTTCCCACCTGCGTTTTCGCCCAACACGTTTTTTGAGACCCTCTCCTATGCAATAATGTCTTCAAGGCGCTGCAGGTATTCATTAATAAATAAATATAAATAATAAATACAAGTGAAAGTTAGGTTCCGTGATTGCGCTTGGTCGTTATTGATTTTCTGTTATTCGTTTTTTTCTTTTTTTGGCAAACGTTTTTATTTCATTTTATTTATTTTGATGCATTCGCGGACTTGGTTTCTTTTCATACATACGTATATATGTTATGCGAAGTGCGAACGAGGTTTCTTAAATGCACTTGATAACTTTAGTTTTTATAATTTTCCAATTTTTTCAATACTAGTATAATAAGTCTACTACGATGCCTTCCAAGAGAAGGTTGCAAGCAATTAAAACAAGTACATTTTATTGGGTGGCGAGCTGAGAGCCACGCAGTTGTTTATCTGCGTCCTGTACCACGTTTTCGTTTTATTGTCCAACTTTCGAAATAATTTTTTTTATCAAAAATGAAGTTACTAATTTTTTACCCACTTTGCCTAGATGCTTTTGTTTTGTTTTTTTCTGTATAACGCCTGTCATTTCTTTTAAATTTCTTGTTTTCATTTTTGACCTCGGGCAAAGACGTTCAGCCATGTACTAGTTTTAATTGACCAGGACATATTATTCTGGAGCCGAACACAATATATGGTGGAACCCATTCTTAACATAACCTGGGCCTTTTATTTGGGCATTACCACTCAATGCAGGGAAGCATCCGGTGCCTGTGGACGCGCCTCCGCTCACCTCCACCCCGACCGATAACAATGGGGCTGAAAATTCCTAAAATAAAAACGTTTCCTGAGGAAGCGGCCTTGAAAGGGAAGCCCTTGTCAGACAGGACGTCACAGGGAGGATGTTCCACTTCCTCTCGCCAGGATGGCAGAAAGCCCCTCCCTGGCGTCTTCTCCCAACTCAGGAACTCCTTTAGCGCGTGTGCCTACAACAAACCATAGCGTTGTATTCTCTGACTTACTGACAAACGTAGGGAGTGGCCTTTTAAGTTCGCACATATCGCTTCGTGAATGGTTCTACGATGTTTTCTTTAGCTAATGCCAAAGCGTCATTGGCTGAGGAGCAACGATAAGGCGCTCAGGACTCACCACGCCCTGTGATTTTTATGCTGTCAGTGGCTGCAGGTTATCATTTAATGTATATTATTTACCTGTGTGTTATGTGTTCGAGACAGGACCTTGATGGGACAGTGACCTACACAGCTCCACCATTAGAAATCGCCCTCGTTAGGACAGATTACATTGTTTAAAATTATCAAGAAAATGCCTTGTAACAAACCTCATTATCAGGGAATGGTCTTAGAAATTCCCGCTCGGCTACTTAACCATAAACGCATCGATAGGCAAAGTAATGAATAATGAGAACGTATGCAAGCTGCTACAAGTCTCCGTTTGTCCCACTACTTTGTGCCCATGGTTTTGGATTCAGTTTTTCAGCGAATGACTATAGTCTGAAGTAGGGGCACAACCAATGGCAGTGCTCAATGAACAAGTATTGGTTCATGAAGGACGACCTTTACTGTCGCACCGAGGGAGCGGAATTATTTGGCGGGGCTCCAACGAGACAGAGATTCCTATTGGCCTCAATATGTTTCACCAGCGGGTTGAAGCGCCACCTTTTTCACACGCTGGGGTGTGTTGCAGTTCGAAATGGTGGATTCACGGCAGACTTGTACGTAGTTCAACTACTCTACTCAAGTTACTGTAGTCTGACTACTTTTCTGAGTAGTTTAGTAACTTTCAATTACATTTTTATTTCGGTAATTAGTAGTTTACTTTAATTACTTTTTCTGAGTAACTTCTACTCAAGTTACAAATTACTTCCGAATTTTAGTGGTTGATTTTGTCTATCAACAAAACATTCCTGCACAAAGGAGATAAGATGTTGGAAGACTAGCTGATATTTGCAAAGAGGGGGAAGCATCTGCCGTAGAAAGAGGCGGAGGCTGAGAAAATGGTTTGGAGAGTCCGAAACCCCCAAACGTTTCACAGCCCCCCCCCCCCCTCTAATTTACTTTGTACTTTACTTCAAGCACTTTTTATATGTACTTTACGCAACACTGTAAACAAGCAAACACTGTCTAAAAAATCAAGCTTATACAGTGCTAAACCTGACAGTTGAAATGACACATTCGCACGCAGTACATCATTGACCAAACAAACAAGAAAGTACCAAACAATTAAGCACGCCGAATCACCAGCTATTAAAATATTTTTGTGAAAAAAAAAACCGATTCATATTTGGTTAGCACAATTTCGCTAACGATTAAAACCTCTGTACTTTCTTTTGACCATAAAAAGCATATCAAAGTAACTTTAAAGTAACTTCAAAAGTAATTCGCTACTTTTTTGCGGTAATTAGTAATTTCTCAATTACTTTCTGTTCGAGTAATTTCTACTCTACTCAAATTACTTTTGACGTCAATACTCAGTAACTTAACTTAATTACTTTTTTTGAGTAACTTGTACACTTCTTCTGTGTCCCGTCTGTTTTGCGCTACTCTTTTTCTGTGTATTTTCAGTTCATGTAGCATCCACAGTTAGTGAAAAGTGTGGCGCTTTGATTAATTTGCTGCTAACATTTAGGAGAGATCCTCCAAGCGAGAGTATATAAGAATTGGCCAACTGAGAATATCTTGTAACGTTAGTCTTGGAGATATATAGAGCTTTATTTTGTATTAATCATATTTCAGGTTCAATGTTAATAGAATTTTTGTTGTCTACAGTTTTGTTTTCATACATTATTTTTAAGTATTCTATTGGAAGCAAAGTGATATTAAAAGGATTCTTATTTGCCTGAACTAAAATGTCCGAATGTATACTATTATAATTACGATTAAAACAAGATGAACGTAAAACTTTCGTCGCTCTTGCGATGTTGCCACCACATTGTCCTAAACCAATTATATGTGCAAAATAAATAATTTACATTGCTCAAACTCTCAAGGGAAATGCCGCGGTTGCAAGGTGTCATTTATATCCGTCGCAGGATATGTCAGTTTAAGTTTTAAACCTTTTCATAATTGTTTAGCCATTGTCGTCGCTCACCCAGAGAGCTCGTATGCGTTTGTCATTAATTACAACCCTACTTGCAGCTGTTTCGTCAAAGTCATTAAGCCTTACCGTAGGTTCATAATGTATGTTCGATAGATGAACCTTGATCAAACAATAAAATACTTTTTTCGTGAAAACGAAACCGCACGGAGAAGAGATTATTTTCAAGTAGGCAGCTAAACTGCCAATCGTCCAGAGAATCTCCCTGAATTACTAGCAGCCAAGAACCGCCTCTTTATGTGCTCTTTGCAAAAACAAAAACAACAACAGCAACAAAAAAAGCTTGGGAAGCGCTGCAACGTAAAAAGTGACTGCTTCGGGGCGTATTTCAGGTGGCGTCACTCCGACAAAGCCACACAATTTATTATGGCTAGTTCGCCACAGCGGAGGCACGATTACCATAGGTTCAAATACTTCCTCCGCGGGGTCTCACTGAAATTTATTCGTCGGGGAAGTCCCTTGTGATCTGTCCTTGATAAACGCGAAATTGAGTGCGAATCCTAACGCACGTTCTTCTCGACCTGGCGTCAAGGTCAATTGAATGACGGGCACACAGCGACTTCTAAATCAACCTACGGCTCCACGCTTTCAACCGCCAGAGCACCCTGGCAGGTTACACAGAAAAGAGTGCACAAATACACACACATACACATACACAGATTTTTGACGTTATCTTATGCTTAAGTACATAATGACAATATGCAGAAATATTGACACAGAAAACACTTAGCAACATAGCGTAAAACTTGAAGGTGGACAAGCAGTGTGTAATCGTAATAAAACAATAGTATCACTTAGAAGAACAACATATAGACGACAAAGTCTGAGAAAAGTGCACCGTCACAGTCTTCAACGCTTTAGTATCTTTCCTATGATGACAATGCACTTCTAGTTAGGATTCTAAAAGTAATCAGTAAGCCCGTCCACAAACGATTGGGCTTCCGTAACTTGGATGAGTTCTTCCGTGTGTGACTTCCAGTCTTCAAAGCTCTGTCTGGACGAAGTACGAATATTTTAACATGGCATTATTAGTGCTATATGGCATTATCAATTAAGTGTGTTTAGTTCGAAATGAACGTGTATATAGAGTTCTCAAATAATGAGGTTGGTTTATTTTAATAGAGCTGATGCATAAATTTTAAGCTGGACATTTTCCGTCTAGTTTCTCATTTCTGCCGTTCGGATGTTTCGAGCAGGGTGGTCATACTCACCGCGAGTTTATACTTTGAAGAAATTAATCGTAATCTCCGATTTTGAGTAAGCATAAATTCTCGAATGTCCTTCTATTTCGGCCCGTCATCGCGAAAAATACTCGCGAAATAGAAGCACGTCGTCATACTAAAAATCAGTCTCGCGATCTAGTATTGCACTGTTATTTTGTTTTTTATTATTTCAGGGACAGTTTATATATACTTTAGACACGTGCTCTATCGAGGCACTTTAAGGAAACAATTTTTCGGGGTTTAATGTGCCTTTTAAAAAAATAGGATGAAAATATTATAGTTTCAATGTTCAGCGTCATAGCGAAACGTCGTCTGCAGGTCTGAGGCGTCCAGGAGCTTCCTCTTCGGGTGCGTCGTACCACCTTATGCTACGCTGCTCCTTCATCTGTAACTGACTAGATATTGAAGATGTGGCAACTGACTCAAGCACATAGAGAACAAAAGGAATTAGTATTTAAAGTTTCGGAAACTCGAAACGGCCATTCAATAATATTGAGGAATGTTAAAGAGTCATTCTTCTTTTATCTGCTTAATAATGCGTTCTTAATAAATTGTACTTCTACTTATCTTCGCCTGATAAAGAACGTATTAAATATGCTATTTTGAATGCGACGCCACTCTATAGTTTTGACCGCTTCCATCATTATTATTTTCGTATCATGCCTGTCACATCTTCTAGTTATTTTCGGCTTAAATTTCTGTGCCCTCTCAAAAATTATAGAAACAGTCTTAACTGTTTCACTTTTCTACCACTTCTCGGATAATATTTTATATGCTTCATTATAGAGTACTAAAATATTTACGCTAAAAGTTTAATTATGGTTGTTTTTTTTTGTGTGTGTTATTATTCATGCTAACGTAACGAAGGTCCCTTTGTCCACTTAGAAATTCCCATTAATGCTGAGCTGCTGAATGGGTTCTGATGGACATCGCGCCCACACATGACGTTTTTAGCCTTATAGGCTGCAAAAGGGTTCCATTTCATTGATTCTACCCCCCGGTAGCTCATATTTACCGGGTTATCTGATGAAAACATTTAAAAGTGTGAGCCTGCTAAGGAATATTATCTAATTTAAGCAAATGGTATTAGCATTAATGTACCCAATCCTTCCTTTCAACAGTTTAAAGCCGACTGCTCACAGCACTGCTGGTTTTCATACCATTATTACAACTCGCATGGTCGTCCCTTCATCCACAGGAAAGCCTTTATTTTCGTTTAAAATATATAATTAAAAAAGCTTAAGATTTAATAAACCTAATATTTGGAACGCGGTCTTTGTTATGTGACCTCGCAAATAATTTCTACCCTGCTATACAAAATGGTCATTAAATAATGAAATGAATATCGATTTCTGACATTTGTAGCACCCGACCTTTTACACCTTTCAGAAATAAGGAAAGAACGACCGCAAGAAAAATAATGGGCTGAATAAGGTTTCATGACGTAGCCTTTTCTCACAGACAAAAAAAAAAAAACTGTACGTGTCTTCTATTTTTTTCTTTCCTGCTGTATTGTGAAAAACGCCTTCATTAAGCAACCCGTGTCGTATGGAAAGTGCTTTCTAAACTCTTCGTAGAAAGCGGCGGAGGAAAAGCGGCATCACGTCGTGGGTGCCGCAGAGGTTAGACGTGGTCAGGTAAATGCACCTAGTTCCTTCTTAAACAATACAACTTTAACCTACAATCCCACTTCTTTCTCTTTATAGTCATTCTTCTATTTTTACTTTTTTTTCAGACACACTTGTCTAATATTTTTAGTAAAGAAATATTTCGCGTTTGCAGGTGTATCAAATTGAAACATTTTAAAATGTTATCTTACCTATTACTGTAAACAACACAGATAGCAATGTTGATACAAGCGAAATAAATATTTATAGATACTAACGGCAACAACATGAAAGGGAACAGTTAATTTTTCTTCTTTCAAGTTTCGAAGCTCCCACAACCTTCGTAAAACCTCAACCTGTCAAACAGTATGTAGTTTGAGATCCAAACTTTCTGTTTTAACCGTCGTCGAGACCATGTCATGTTCCAAAATGTGTAGGTACGTCAGAAAACAAAGCGAGGTAATATGCTCTTTTTTATATCGTTGCTATAGTACACGTTCAGCAACGTGACAAATGACCTTTTTGTCAGCCCCGTATTATTATTTTTATTTACATTATTTATTTATTTATAAATACTGCAGACTCATGTTACAGTCCAAGCAGGAGTGACCATCACAAATATAAAAATACAAGGCAGAGTAAACAAATCACCGCAATTTATTCGTGAGAAAATCAAATCTAGTTATATACTGCTGCGCTGCAAATATGTTTCGAACTACCACAAGACAGAGCAGTGCACGCCGGCCTGGCGACTTGATAAGAAATGTCACTTGACCAAACCACTTTCAAAATGTCCGCTCCTTGTTAGCATGCACCAGGGAGGAGTAGCGTTCGGTTATCCGATTTTTGGGCGCAGAGGGCAAAAACCTGCAGATATTCATCGCAGGATGCTGAAGCAGTACAGAAACTCTTGTGTATTGCTTCGGCAGGTGTACGAGTGGCACAAAAAGTTTCCAAGTGGAGCGTTCAGTTTGACGGACGCACCTCGCTCCGGCCGGGCTCACACTTCAACGACGCTGGACGCAATCTCTGCCGTGGAACGGCTCATACACGCGAACAGGCGTGTCACCACCGATGAAGTGCCTGTAGAATTGAATATTAGTCACGGCTAAGCGCACCATATCATTTATAATATTCTGCTATACCACAAAGTATCCGCCAGGTCGGTACCAAAACAACTTACGCTGGACCTTAAGGAGCGGCGTGTGGATGCTTGTGGGACGTTACTGCGACGCGACGAAGCCGAGGCAGATGATTTTCTTCAACGCATTGTCACCGGTGATCAATGCTGGGTACACTACGCCTAGCCAGAGACAAAGTGAGCAAGCAATGAGCGGCGACACTCAATGCCACCAAGGCCGGAGAAATTCAAGACAGCGCCACCAGTGGGCAAGCTAATGCTCACGGTCTTTTAGTACCATAAAGGCCCAATAGTTGAACATAACTCGTCCAATCGACTCACTGTGAACGGTGCATCGTACTGCAACCTGCTTGAGAACCACTTGAAGCCTGAAATAAGGTCAAAGTGTTGCGGATTGCTCAGTTCAGGGGTGTTGCTGCAGCACAACAATGCGTGCCCTCACACGGCACGTACGACAGCGGAAAAAATCAAAAGAATGCGATTCGGGTGCATTCCGCACCCATCATACTCGCCAGATCTCGCATCGAGTGATTTTAAACTATTAGAAACCTTCAAAGGGACTCTCAGGGTAAAGAAGTTTGACACAGATGATGACCTGAAAGCGGCGGTGCATTCCTGGCTCCGGAGTCAGCCACAATATTATTTTTTTTCACGTGGCATCTATGCATTGGTGAAGCGTTGGCGCACATGTCTCGAGCAAGGAGATGACTCATCTTGAAAAGTAATAAATGTATTTTCATAATATATACTACCACGCAAATAAAAATAAATTGCGAATACTTTTTGACTCTGCCTCGTAATATATAACACCGAGAAGACACCAGTGCCAGCTGCAAGACGTAACAACAAAGTAAACTCGAAGGAAAGCATCAACAACAAAAACTTCACAAAACAATCACATGAGCCCAATTTTCAAATTTGAAATATATTCTTCGACACTGGCACTTTCTTTTATGTGTTTTGGTAGCTGCTTCCATGCGGTTATTGTCTAAAGAACGAAAATTTGAATGGCATTGTGCGCATGAAACTCCTGAATTACAAGCGAACACTGTTGTGAGATGAAGGTCGTCACGATAATCCAGCTTGAAAACAATTTGCATTTCCTTTGATATTTAAATGCGAAATCATTTCAGATGACAGGCATTTAAAACCGGCGACTTGCATACAATTGAAAATTTATGTTCTACATTCCTGCTTGTGATTAACGGAAAGCGTGATCACACGAAAAACGTTGGGTTTTAAACCTATACTATCCGCGTGGGACAGCCAAAGAAGCTCCAACTTAAGCACTTTAAAAACGCCGCGACTCCACGTTATCGTATTGGCAATCTTGGGTCTCCAGGCCTTGCTCACATTTACCTTAGAGGGCAAAGAAACTGGAATATTTGAATTTGGTTACTTTTCTACCAAAAAAAGTCAATAACGTTGAAATATTTAGTGCAAGCATAAGAAGTTAACATTTGAATTATAGTGCTTTACATGTTAATAATAATCAAGCAATGGCTAACCTATCCCAAAGAAGCGATCGTGCCTCTGCGATGAGTTACCGGTTGCTCATAATAAAAAAAAAGGGCCTTAATAGGATCAGGAATATTGACATGGTGATTTGGGGCCAACCCCGTACCGTCGCTGTGGATGATTATACAATTAGTTCTGCAAATATTTGTAGTTCGTTTTTATTTTAAAAATATCATAATTATTTGTGCTCAAAAATGCAGAAGTTGCACTTTTTAAATTTAGTGTAAGATTTAGTTTTAATTTTACAATTTTAATTAAACTTGTATTAAAGAAAGTTATTATGCCTGCCCTTCCTGCTTGACCACAAACCTTTATGGCCAAAGTAATATTGCCCTTTAACTTGTTTATTTATTTATATATTTTATGGCACCAAACTTTTACCCACTCTATTATTCAATCTACTTCCATGACTGTCAGACATAAACAAATGGTACTTTTCTTTGGCGTTGGCTGAGCTTTCGTTTAACAACTCAGCCATAAAAATGTCTCTGTTTTGGAACGTAGTGTACATAATACTGAGCCATTCATTTTTTATATTAATTTAGTTGTCTTACTTGTATTTTAGCCGTCACATGTGCCTGTTTATTAAGCTAACTGATGTATACGTATAAATGATACCTTCGAAATAAAAATAATGTAAAATATTTTTGTGATGTAAAGTTAAAACGGGAAAACACGTATTTTCTGTTATGCAAAGAGTAAAGCTCATTACATAATATTTGTATTACTGTCATGCATTATATGACAATATTGATTTATCTAAACACATTAGTTTAAGCCCTTAGCACATCATAATCTTTAGCTGATCTTGAGCCATTAAACCCTTATCAATATATTACTCAAAACGTTTTACACCTTGAGCAGAAATTTAAAAAAAACGGGCCTTGAACTTGTAATACTACACATGTGGAATTGTTGCATATGTTTACTGCACCTCGATTCTATTTTTAAGGCGGAAAAAACCTTGACAATTTACTTTAGTAAAAAAAAAATTCACCGTCTACAAAGGGGGATAAGAAAACTTACCTTATACATAAACAGTGATGCAAGCTGCAATATTTGAAGTTTTAAATCGAATCAACAAAATCTGCAAACCTTGATCAATAAATTATTTTTTTTTTATTTTGGAGCTCTACTGTATTTACAGCACTACAAAACATCCTCTTCGGTGGTTTGATTTAGACTGATTTTCCAAATTTATCTTCGTCACGATGGCATTGCTTGCAGTAGATCTCCTGGAGCTTGGTCGTGTTGCTTCGAGCATTTGTTTCAAATGTGTTTTAACCTGGAAATAAAAGTAGGAAACGATAAACAAACCGCGCATTTCAAAATAGCGTAGCATTGATAAGGGTATGCTTATTCTACAATTGCTACTGAAAGACACAGGAATTAAAAAACATTCCACCGTTCGAATTATAGAATTTCTACTTTGATCCCGAGACATGAACTAACATGTTGCCTCTCATCACACAAGCACTAAGTGTTCATTAGTTAGTATACCAAATATAATGTGCTATACCAGTAGTTCTTATAGTGTGAAATGAAAACTTAATAACCGTTGCAATGACATATTTTATATTGAAGCCCTTGACCTTGACATTCTATATCAAATCAATGTTACGAAACCCTATATACAAAAGAAAAGAAAAAAATCTTTAAACAAACGGATAAGAAAAGCACTTACTCGATGGCGCTTAGCCGTGGAATCCACCCGCCTGCCCGTGCTGGTTGTAGACACCACCGGCACCACGGTTGAAACCACCAGAGAAGCCAGCGCCTCCGGAACCGTAGCGGTTGAAGTCGCTCTGGTCGAAACCGGCGTTGGTGCGGTAGCCGTCACGGTTCCTGAAGCCCTGGACGTTGTTGTAACGGTTGACCGCGTCGAAGCCACCGCTGCCCTGGTTGAAGCCGGACTGCCCCCGGTTGAAGCCGTACTGGTTGCCACCCTGGACGTTCCTGAAGCCGGATCCGAAGCCGATGCGTCCCTCCACGTCACCTTCCTTCTTCTCTTCGGCGGGCTTGTCGGCCTCGGCGGCGAAGGTTAGGGCCACCACTGCCATCAGAGCGACCAGGGCGAACTGGAGGAAACGATAAACAGCGGTCATTCGGAGCCACTTTTCGCCCGGTGTTTTGTCCGTTTGCTTCGACTTGCGAAAAGACGTTTCCTGCCGGGCGGTTTCAATGTAATGAAGTTAGCTCGTTTCCTTAAACCATCTTGCAAAAATTGGCCCGAAGGTAGGCAAGTTCCTGGAGTGGCTGCCTTCTGTGACAAGCATATGTTCCACAATGTTCAAAGGAATTGGTTTTTGATCTGGTTACGAAGATGTTTAAATTAGGGTGAGATTACTTTCAATGGACTACCTAACATCTATATTGTTAATGGCAGCAAAGAAACCCAAGAGGTTGGCTAATTAGGACACAGTTCGTGACGCCACCCCATTTTCTTGATCATTATAATTAAGAGCTGTTACAATATAATTCGCTACCTTATGGTGGTGAGATGATTGAGGCTTGTTGTGACCTGTCAAGCTATCAGTAGCTGTTTCTGCACTATCAGGTAGAGTAGGGATTCAGTCAAGCACACACACCCATTCCCCCTCTTGGTATATAATTGTGTACTTCCTATCTCGATGTGCTGCTGTAGACCCAGCTACAGTGCCTATATTGCAAGTCAAATCAGTATCTGCGACAAGTATATTCCTTTCAACGTTTCAAAGTAGGAATGGATGTAGACGCGATTTTAGAATAACTGCTCCTGGGGTTGATGTACCAGAGGTTTTTTGTTTACATTAATTTTTGGTGATTTGTATTAAGTATCAAGGGACGGCATAAATTAGTCAGAATTAGATTGTGTAGCTCAGCCTGAATAGTACATTCTCAGTTAAATATGCGTTAATTTTGTTTCCGCTCTTTGAATAGATGGTAACGGTGTGAAAAACAAAAAGGCGCCAACGAACGCTGTAGGTCGTAAAGCTTACCATTTTGCGTGCCATGTCGTGTTTTTTTTTCGAAGTGTCGCTTGCGCCGGGGCTGAGGAACAAGAAGCTTCAGGAGTCTTTCGAGCAATGTTGTCCTGGAGTGGTTTAGGGGCAACTTTTATAGCACCCAAAACGTTGACCCATTGGCTGGGGTTTTTTCAGGAACAGCAAGCCCCCTCTTTTTCCCCTCGCATATCGGGGAAGCTTAACCGTCAGCTACCTGCCCTCGAGCAAACAACACATCCTCCGGAACCAAAAAAAAAGTATACGTCCCCGCCAACGACCAGCCAAGAAACCGGAGAGGGGTGCAAGGGAAACAAAAAATCTGGGAGAAAACCGGAGAAGGTAATCTTTTTTTTTTGCCTCTCTGTTTCGCTTCTTTCTCCAATCACGGCGCACATGGCTGCCGGTGGGAGAGAACTAGTCCAAGTTCAAAATCGTCGGAGAGGAGGTAACGCAGGCGCAGCAGTCGTCGAAGCTATTCTTTGTTTCTTGCTGGGGTTGCCTGACGCAGTCGACCTTGCGTGAATTCTGGCGGCGTGGTCCGATCGCGGTTCGATGACGTCCCGTTCAGTCGAAGACTCGCCCGAGTCACGGGTTGCGGCATTTCTAGTGGGATTGAAATCACAGTCTGGAAAAGACGGAAGCCGTTACGGGTTGTTGATGACACTGGGAGCTGCTTTTCATTTACTTCGAGCCCGTCTTGCGGAGGCCAAATGATTCACATCATTGTTGTAGGTCGGGGAATGAACGTGCCTTTCCCACCTTCTCTTGTCGACTCGAGGTGTAATGAGGTTTGAAGTGATGGCGCAATCGTGCGACTCATTTTGAATTGAAATCCTGATTCAGAGAAAATGGAAAACGAAGCACGTAAGCATCCGTTTGACATCAGCCAGCAACTGAACTGTTGTTTTTGTTTTCAATTTTTGTTTTCGTGGAACACAATTTATACGATGTGCGTCAATGAGTGTGTATCTTATTCCGTTCGGGAAAGTTCGGCCACCACTCAGATGGTATTACTTGGATTTTACCGACGTTTTCTTTTATTGGTTGGTTGATTTTTGAGGAACGTCTCTGCTTCAAAGCGAATTGCAACCAATACTAAGTCAAATTATTGAACCGATCTCTGTAAACTGAACAGAAAGTCGGCAATCACAACACTCATAGCCTGAACGTCATCCCATATTTTACAACTAATTGCAATGGAGATCAGTTAATTGTATTGAACGACGTTGTTGCATTGACCTCATCTTCTATGACTAAAACTTTGCAAGTTATAGCACTCAATTCTGGCTAGTTTTCACTTTTGTCGGTCAATCCTGGTGATGAAGCTCAGTTTTAGGCCCTTTACAGTTTTAATATATATTAACAACTTGCCAGTTAATGTGGCTTAATTTATTTTTCTCTTTGCTAATGATTGTGTAATTATTCGTGAAATTTGAAATTGTTGCTGGTTTTAGCTAATAGAATTTTACATTAATAAATGCAAACTCAAGAAGAGTCACTGCGTAGCCTAACGACAGTTCATCTTATTATCTTAATGACAACTCGTTCGAACAGGTGTTTAAAGATTCAAGGTCCAGCATGTTACAACTTGTGCAAACTGCATGTTGTGCTATCTAAAATAATAGGAAAACAATGATGAACACCCGTTTCACTTATGCTAATTCTCTATAGAGCATTAGTCTCCCCAAAACTGTAAAAAAACATGACGAACACCATGATGGTGCGCTTTTGGCGCTGTCCAATTGGTTCCATCAGCTCGTACCGTCGGCTGCGTCTGGTCTTAAGGTGAAACGAAGTATAGGATATGCAGCCCCTATCCGAAATCCCGGTCACAATAGAGAGTTTTAGAATTGTGGGCCCCAACGTTTAAGTGCCCCAAAGACATTGGTGCCCCAAACGCAACAAGGTTGCTGCCGCCGGCTTATAGAGTAGGGTTTTCGCAACGCAATGTGGCGCGCTTGAGTTTGTCGCTTGCAGTGCCAATGCGGCTAACAAGCGTAATAAGAACAAAATACAATAAAAACGTAAAGCACATCCGCTTACAAGTACGTTTTGTTTACAAATAAATTTAAGGCAAAACCAAATCAACCCAGCTAAAACAAAAGGCAATTTAAAATCAGTATAACTATTGTAAGCTGTTTTCAGCCCAAACAATCCAATCCGTAGCGCTCTAATTTGGCGCTTGTTCTCGGATTGATTTTGGCGTGCGTGCGCCACGTTGAGCGTCTGTCGCCGAAGATTTAGGCATTCAACTACGCCGAAACTTGAGGCGAACGCGAGCGAGCATACTCTGCGAGCAGCTGCCTTATATTAGATCTGAGCTGGAGCGACGTTGAAGCGTTTTAATACTTGTCTTTTAAGCTATAAGTTACGTGCCACGAACAAAATACACTCGGAGTCTTGGAGTAGAGAGGTGTTAAAATGTCGGGGGTTACCGCGTCTCTTTGGGCTTAGGAAGTGTCAGGATCAGAGGACGATCCTTAAAATGGAATGAGCTCACCGCTCATTCTTTATGACTTGAGAGAGTTAAAGCGAAGCGAAAGCAGGCTGCACCATTCGCTCGCAGTGCCCATGGCTAATACGACAGTGACCATGACGAATTCGCTCCGAAGCGAGCGGAAAGGGCGCCGCCTTGTTTGCCGACGTAACCCGGCCGATCCGGCCCCAAGAAAATAGGGGCGATAGAGGCCGCCCGCTATTTCCGAAATTTTGTGTTAGGGGTGAGCGCCTACCCCAAACCCAAAACGCAGTTTGCGTTCGGCGCATGCGCAGTGGTGAGCCTCTATTTCTTGGGCCTAACCTCACCTTTAGGGACCCCCAATTCTAAGACTCTCTAACACACTCGTCACCGCGTCGAACCCCATCTAAACTCGACTACTCGCTTCATTCTGTTTGGCTAGGTACCCAGAAAAGGTTTCTAAACAGCTACATGAAGCTTTCGAAATCATAGCAAAGGGCGACACGTGTATAAGTGACACGTGTAAAGTGACACGTCACTGTATTTATCGGCAAAGGAGTATTCTTTTTTGTTACGGGGGTTATACAGGAATTAGTCATGACTGTTACTTCTGCCACGGCTGCATAAATGATTAGTTTTTTTTTTTTTTTTGTTTCCCTTTTAAATAAACGTTAGTGGCAAGTGCGCCCTTGTCTGTCTACTTTATTGTCCCTGCGTTTTCTTGGCGCTTACCTTCGTAATCATGACCCAACTGGCCCTAATTACCCCTTTAATATCGAACTATACCCGCACTGCTACTGTCAGGAATACAGCAAATAAAGTTTTCCTTATAATTTTTTTCTTCTCTTTCTCTCTCCTTCTCTCTTTCTCCCACTCTCTCCTCTCTCTCTCTCTCTCTCTCTCTCTCTCTCTCTCCGCGGTGAAAAAATAAAGGTTTATGTTTATTGCAGCAAAATTATTTTTATAATTACACCTTGCTACACCAAATGATTACTCTCAGCTGTTAAATCTCATTCCGTTTTGATCAGCAGCTTGAAGGTGATGCCTCAAGCTCATTAACAACTACGTACATTTCACTCATCTCTGCTACCCGCACACCACAAGAATGGAATCACCTCCCTAGTTTAATGGCTGCCCTCACTGGCCCGAACATGTCCAAAGTTCTGTCACTAACCACTTTTGCAGTTTCACGACTTGTTTTGTGGTTCGTTTGATATTATCTCATTGGTAGAGTTTATCTCCTACAAGTCTACCGTAAATGTTTTCATATATCTGCTTTCGCCACCTTTAATGCATCCCAGTCTTTACGGTAGATTAAAATTAATAACTAATAATAGTGATTGGATGCATTTATACGCATGTAACGGTTTCTAATTAAGGTGAGGACAACATTATTTAAACCTAAGACAAACGCCAGTCCCCAAAGCGGGGACCACACCGGTCAGACACCACACAAAAGACAGTCTTCAGACATATTTGAGCGCGAACCACCGTGAAATCCGTGCCTAAAATGCCATGGGGCAACAAGTTCAAGTACGGTTTCTAATTTTATTGCATTTCAGCTCAAATTAAATCTGACTTTTGCGTCCTAACTTGCCGATGGAATGAATGACATTAGCAAATATCCTACGAAGGGCCCCAAAATAATTATAATAATACTCTTTTTCGGTAAGCCCCACTCTGGATTCTTGCACGACTTAAAATTTGTGCGCTCGCATTTTACCTGCGGCCAACACGAACTGGTTTTACATGGATGCTACCGTTGCTCATCAAATCAAGATTTGAAAGATTTGATGACTACAACTGGGTTGAAGAGAAAGAGAGAGGGGTATTGGGTTTGCGTGATTGGTCTTCTCTTAATTCGAGTCACTTTGGTCGCATTACGTAAACGCAGCCAGGTATCTTCAGGGTTGGTAATTGCAACTACAACAGAACTACCTTTCCGCGTCTGCCTCGAAGCTGCCCACTCATTGCTCGAGAATTGTTCGACCACCTTCAAATCGTGTACTACAGTCAACAACAAACAACATATGACAGCCCTGTCTTTTTTTATTTTTTTTCTTGCTTGCCGGATGAGTGACAGTCTACTAACGCAATTCGTTTTTTCCGTCTACCCCTGTACGCGTTCGGATTTGGCGATTATCTTTTCATGTTCCTTTCACGCTCCTCAGGGGGTCAAGTTCAAGGTCATACATTTATCTGTCTAGCGAGTCAAAATGCCGGTGACCGGTTTTCGGATATGCTAGCTCATGTCGCCTCAATGACGCATACGCACGCGCTGGCAGCCCGCAGAGTCCTTTGAACGCGCCATGCGAATGCCCTTCGGTAAGACATGACAGGCGCTTCGACTCAAATGCGCACTTGTTTTCATCTTCTTCGATACCTGCCTATAAAATTTATGTTAACCAGCTCAATACGTAAGCCGACTCAGAATGGCTTGGCGTAAGCGCCAAAGGCTGAGTAATAACTTAGACTCTTGACGATAGAAGAGAAAGAAAGCCCGTCTGCTTGAAAGCTTTTCTGGACTCGCGGCGAAAATAGCGGCAATCTTCGTGAACACGTCACCGCACGTGCCGAGTTGTCCTTGGCTTGTCTGGCGCGCTTCATTAGTTTCCCATCTTTGTTGGGGACCAGCGGCAAATGGCACCATGTAGACGTCATCGGAAGTGGTCTCAGTGGCGTAATCACTCTTATTTGTGTCTTCAAACTCTTCCCAAAAGCGTTGCGTACGCTCACCGTGTCGCGAGAGCCTTCGAAACTCTGCCAATGCCACTATTCGAGAGTTGCCAGACGCACGAAGGTCAAGGCTTTGCGGTAGCACCAGAGGCGTTACTCCAATCGCGCCTCCGGGTCGCACGCGAACGAAGGCTCTTTTGATCGCTCGCACAATAAGGAAGACTTTTACCGATTCAAAACCTGCGCGTGCTCGAAGGCGTGTTATGAAAAAATGGGCGAGTGTTGTCTGACCGCTGCTCATCATATATCTATTAACCTCCGATCATCGCGTGTCTTAGGTAGCCCCAACTTGAAGCATGTTTTGCCAACATACAAACACGAGATTCCCCCTCCCTCTATGTAGGGGGAGGGGGGAATCTCAGGGACTCTGGGTGCAATCCCTACCCACCGCCTGTTTCGACCCTGATGAGCATCGTACCGATGTGGCGGTCGTGTGGAGCTAAAGCATGGTGCGCATTAAAGACCCCAGGCTAGCAGCCGTATAGCGCAGTTGCTAAATTTCTAATCGGCAGCGGAGACTGCACACGCCCATTGGGACTGAATGACTTCCCGGTGACTAAACATACACAAAATGCAGTTACTTTTAGCGCAAATGTGTGCAACGCAACGCACCCGAAACAGCTATCAATTTTTTTTTGTTATTTCAATTAGTTCAATCAGTTACTGAGGGAGGGGAAAAATGACGACAGCGCCGTTTTTCGCAGTTCATACCACGTGACCACTGAAGCCCGATTGGAGTTGCCTGTTTTGTGGGCGAAGCGGATAAGAAAATGTCCAATGAATCGCAATGACTTTGATTTTCCAGTGCATCTCGGTGCAGTATATGCTCAGGCACTTCTCAGCGTGAAGCAAAGAAGCATACACCATGAGGTCGCTTTAATCTCCGCGGCGAACAGGTGTTCGAAAAAGAGTCTTTGGCGCAACAAAACGCAAGGAGGGGACACGCCATTCAAAGGCCACGCAGATAACCCGTCGGGAGCGAACGATGACGAGGCAGCCCGCGCGCGCCGTCATTGGTTGTGGTCAGGGGGGAAGGGGAGGGGGACAGGCACGTGGACGAATTTGAGGTATAAACAAACTCACAAGATGCGCAAGGAGCTGTCCAACTTGCACGCCATACAGCCTAAAAAAAAAAAGAAATCCGGTCTTGAAATGGTCTTTGACGCCTCATGAACTCTTGCAGCTCGTGAAGCACGGTTTCGCCTCGCCTATCAGTATCGCCTGGAGCGCTATCGCCCCCTGGCGCACTAGAAAGGCAACTGGGCGGCGAAGAACACTTTCACATAAAAAAAAAGCTTAAAATAACTTCTTATAAATATTTCACGAAGAACACTTTTAGGGGCGCTTAAAATATCG
This sequence comes from Ixodes persulcatus, assembly GCA_013358835.2. Taxonomy (NCBI): domain Eukaryota; kingdom Metazoa; phylum Arthropoda; class Arachnida; order Ixodida; family Ixodidae; genus Ixodes; species Ixodes persulcatus. The sequence goes on from JABSTQ010009218.1 coordinate 870,128, forward strand.
TTTTTGGGGTGGAAAATATGGACGGAGCCGAAGAACCCCTAAAAGTTATTTTACGACCAATTTTTTTCTTTTTAGAGTGTACAGTCACTGACACGTTAAAGAAACGTGGGGTGCGGTTTGCCGCATTGACGCCTCTTGGAGCGTGGTTCGTCCTTCGGTGTTCTTATCGGCTGATACCGCACTCTTATTGGCTACAAAGTAGCATTAGAAACTTGAAACTCGCCATTAAATGTGGTTGTTACGCTACCAACTATGAAATAAAAATGTTCACTAGTTAGGGAAAAAATGGTGCTAATTACTCTAATTCAATCGATTCAGAGGACCGTACAATATTGAGTTTTATCACGATATTTCGTTCGCGGTTCATAGCACGAACGTTATCCCATATAGTCGCCGGTAGCATAAGAAGCGCTTGTCGTGGCTTTTTATTTTCATGCTTTTGTCATTGTGACTCAGTCCTCGGTGTCCCTATCGGCGAATTCAGCAATATCATTAGCTGCACAGATGTAATAAAATCTTCAGGACTCGCCACGTCCTGTGCTTCTTACGTTTTCGGTCAGTGTGCTAAGACTTATTCGTAGATTCCGAGCACAAAAAATCATAAAAACGTAACAACAACGACTTTTCCTCAGCTTGCTAACCTTGCAAGTTATATATATATATTTTTTCTTTGTTTTTTTTTGTGTGGGGTGTGTTAGATACTTTTGTGTAACGGTATCTGCACCAACAAATCTGCCCCTCCATTGTGGGCAAAAAAAGCGTCAGACTAAAAGCAAATCACAAAGAGATTATCACCATGTAACCTTGCCGAGGTAATTGCGTATCTCTTTGCAAAGAAAGAAACAACGGCCAAAACTCCTGCGGTGGATTTAATGTTTCGTCTAATGCTGGCAGCTCCGGGCATGTGAAGAAGCACCTAAAAGTGTTGTGCCAGTTTTTCAATGCCAGGCCTTACATTAGTAAGCTGAGAGAATCCTTGATTTTTGTCTTAATCTCTATTCTTCTCATAGAGACACCGGCAGTTAGTGAATGTAGCTGCTGTAAAGCGACTACTTTGAGACGCTTAATGCGAAAGTAACCTTGAGGCAAGAGATTAGGGACGAGGCTAACCTCCAAGAAAGCTCATTATCGACTAACCACTGAATGATTTGTATCATATTTTGTAGATTTATTTCGCCGTAGATGAATAAACCATTCACAAAATATTGTGCTGTCTTTTGTTCAGCGCGTCAGTCACCAACGAAAATTTGTAGTGTCGACTATACATGGCTATCTTGTAATATTGTTCCTAAGCAACAATCGACATATGTCCGAAGGTCAATAATTTAACTTCAAAATAATTTCAATAACTTCAAAAGTTATGTTTTTTTTGGTTTTTATCTTGCTTATAATTTAATTTTGTTACATTTCTCTTAACAGAATCAGCAATATTTGTAAAACTTATAATGAGGAATAGATGCTATTCGCTATATTTCTGTAATATCAACTAATTTCTTTGCATGCTTTTGCCTTAGATAAGTGACGCGAAGTGCTCAGGAGCAATTAGTGAACATTTCTCTCGTCGATTGTCCGATGTAACCTACTTATTGTGTTTGGAGTTATTTATTATTGGCGAAGTATGGTCATAGCAGCTTCAACAGGACAGAAAGGATTAGAAGCCAGAACTTTGGTTATGAAAACCTATTTAGCTGCTGTTTACTTCATAGCATACCTACCCCAGCTTGGAATTGTAAACCAAGTGCCTTAACTTTAAAGAATGCTCGGCTCTGCTCCCCCTCAGAGGACTCGAGTCTGAATAGCTGCTGGTTGAGGAGCGAGCTCGGCCAATTATGAAAAAGAAAATGTTTCAGTAAAAACTGGAATGCGCACTATAGCTCTGAGCCTATAGAGGGTGTTCCACGTAACTTGAGATAATGTTTAAAAATATTTCGGTGAATTGCAGAACAAGACTCTAAGAAAGAATAAAAACACTTAGGGAAAAGGAAAGAAAGCACAGTTCTTTCCCCCGGCAACGAATATTTACTGATGTCTCCTTCAATACGTAGTGTAGAATTGTAGAAAGACGACACCAAAGGAATAAGCTTATTCAGTTCAAAGGAATTTTTTTTTGTATTTTGCTGAATGAAATAATTAATTAATATTAAATAATGAACGTTTGAAATATTAAATTTAGAGCAGAAGTATTAATGATAAAGCTGTAGAGCGTTCTAAAAAAACATCAAATTCAGTGTTTTTTTTAATTAAAAAAGCGTTTAGCACGGTTTGTTTTTCCGGGCTTTAAAACAATGCCGCGAATTACGAAAGAAACAGGCGACAAAACGTGTTTGAACGAATTAAGCCTGCCTGCTGGCCTGGAGCGCTGCGTTGCAAAAACACAAACAAGGCACTTATATCGACGCGAGATACGCGACAGCGAGTTTTTTCCCGAGCGCGGACGGAATTATCAGCCAATCAAACAGCGAAAAAGGACAAGGTCATGACGTGCTCTCTGCAATTAATAGGACCAGCCTGTGTTCGTCTCTTCCTGTACGTGCTCCTTCGCCGGCTCGCGCAATCAAGCACAGAAAGCACGTCATATGACGTTGCGCTTTATGCGTTCTTTGAATTGTCCTTTGGCTCAACATGAGCCGCGCTCGGACCTATGTCGACAGTGCCCTGTCAAGCATGTGGGCCGTGTACAAATGCGCCCTGTGCGCGTACACAATTGGCTCTCACTTCGCCCCCCCTCCCCCTCCCCCCTCCCCGCCAATTTCCATCTACAACGCCTACACACACGCGTTAGTGGGTTCTTAATAAAAAAAAAAGGAAAAACACTGAATTGTATGTTTCTGAGGAGGCTGTCCAACTTATCTCTAAATAGAATATTTAAAAAGCTTTATTAATTAATCTTAATTAATTATTTAATTGGGAAAACTACAAAAAATAGACTGATTTGCTCCAAACAATTAACAAACATTTTTTGGTTTTGTTTCGTCTTCCTAAAATGCATTAAAATATTTTAAACCTTGGCTCACGTTGCGTGGTACACCCTGTAGATTCACATACTCATTGAACTCAGATCACAAATAATCACAGCGACCTCTTCAACTCCTACAAATCAACCTTTCATTGAAACGACAGTGATCCACTCCTGACTTCAGCTTTCGATGGAGATGTGGTCTTCTGAGCTCCACATTCATCGATGTGTCTTCGCTGACCAGGATGACTGGCTCTCCACGTGGTCTGTGTGAACAAAAATAGGCACGTCCTTGTGTTTAAGTACGCAGATATTTTGCCCATTCAACATTTATACTGTAGTCACAGACAGCCCAAGAAACGTTGGAACTAGCCTATTATGTTCACTCTTCCACCCTCTGGAAAAGGGGGGGGGGGGGGGGGTAGATAGCGGCATCATTTCGGCGACATTGAATTAGGCGGCAGGGGCAGGAGAATTTAATGGGTCGCCATGCGAGCATTTTCATCGCGCGTCATGGTGTAGTATATGACTCGAAAATGCATCGCTTAGAATACTCTAACCACGTTAATGTATCTAAGCACGTTAAGGGTTACCTCGAGTCAATCGTACATGGGCGCGCTCAAACAGGAAGCAAGTCCTTTTGTAACGCATTGACTTGCTATCCCTTCCATAGCTCGTCAAATAAAGGGGCACGGAGTGTCCTGCCGTCACAGGATCCAGCTCCATACGTTCGATGTCCTTTCGAGGTAACTGCGAGATGAGGCGAGTTCACCTCTACTTTCCATCTGATCACGATCTCCCTTCCCTCCCCCTCCCATCTGAACCTCTTTCTCTCCTCCACGCCCGTAAACACTTCTCTCCGGCAGGACACACGCGCTCTTATCCCTTCGTGTTTCTGCTCCCTCCCCCGCCATCTTACCAGGGTGGAGAAAGTTGTGCTTCGGAGACTGCGGGCTGGGGTGGCCCTTACACCGGCTGTAACCTGCACATGGAGCTCTCCATCAGGCACACGACGGGCGACATGTCCCAAGTGTCCCCTAGACGCGACGGAAGCGGATGTGCGTCACCTTATATGGACTTGTCCTGGCCTACAGACTGAGCGCACTCGCCTACTCATAGCTGCAGGTCTCTAACACAGTGCACCCACAAGCTACAATAAGTGGCTGCATGACAATTACTATCCCAAAACATTGCTTCAATTCATCCATACCACAGGCCTTGTAGCATACTTATAAGACATTTATGCCTAAAAGCAACCACTACGTAAAACAAAACCTCTATTTAGGCTCCATTACCCGAGGTACACTCACACAAATAAAGGGGTACTTTGTCGTTGCCGCAAACGGAACGCGCTCTTCGCTAATTGCAGTATTGGAAGTTTCCTCGCTCGGAACCGCGGTGCCAGAAAAATGACATTCACGTTTTGTGTCCGGCGACCCTTGTTTTTCATCCCCAAGCCTTTCTGTGAAAGCGAATGCCTTCTCTAGTGCAGTGACCATTTAATGGCATCTTAGTACACGGGTGAATGTCTGCCGAGGGGCAGCGACTGCGGTAATCTGTACTAGTTTTACTACTGCCTTGAATTCGGTGTGTCGCGTCAGCTGCAACTTTTTTTATCATGTTTGAGACGGAGTCATTATGACAGAAGTTCCCGTATTCAGGCATAATGTACCTTGCCTTGTTTTATAGCGCTTAAGCCCTCCATGAACAGCTCAGTGTTCCTTGCAACGGCCTCAGAATTAAGGGGTTGAGGCATGCGCGCTTACTATCAGAGAAGATGGATGACGCGTTAAAGAACCATTGCTCCGGTGCTGCTATAAATAGTTATCTTTTTCACCAGTGAAAAAGAGAGGTCTGACATTGAACCCAACTGATTTAACGCCTGAAACGCATTTGATAGGACCCTGTCCTGGTTATTTAAAGCGGTTTGCTGGGTTAGTGTTAAATTTTCATTTGTCTTATTTGGTTACCTCGTAATGGCCTACGAGATTTAAATTCACGGCGGCTTCTCTTTGCCGATGCAGCCGTTCGTGATGCGTATAATGAACACTTTCTGGGTTAACTGCGCCCAATAAACTATTTTTACGGTCTTGGAAAGTCTGGAAAGTCAAATATTTGACTTTTACTGACTGCCAAGGTTGAGATTCTTAGGTCACGTTCTAACCGTAGAGAGGGGTGCTTCCTGAAAGCGCCTCTCAAATTACAAGTTCCAGGGGTTGTGCACTTTTTCTTTCTAGCTCGTCAAAAAGGTCAGTGATGAACCAGTGATAAACCATCTCTTCCACAAGCTCGTTTAAAAAACAAAACACAGTCGATTATTAGGTCATGTTGGATTGATTGTGAGGATAGAACTCTCCTACATATTGTTTTTAAAGATTGTTTTTTACGAGTTGATTCGACCGACGAACAAAGCTAAGTTGTTTGCGATATTCAAATATATTAATTTCATTAAAAAATTGCACTAATGTTTCTTCGCAAAAAATTGAAAAACGTATCTTGAAGCGCCTTTTTTTTTCGGAAACACAAAGACAGAGTTTCTCACATAAAAAATGTAAACATGTTGAGTTTGCGATACGAGGATTATGGACGCATATCTCCAGGTTGGGGACCAGTCAGTCCCAAACGTTTCAATAAATCACAGATAAATGCACACTTATCGTCACTGAGACTTTAGGAAACGCAGTACACGGATAGTTTTGCTGGAGTTCGTCACGTCGCGGTAGGTTTTTGATTAGTTTACTCTGATAATATGACGTCGCTATCTGCTCGGCTCCCAAATGATAAACAGATTCTTAAAACATAGCCCAACGTCGTCATTGTCAAGCACGTTCTGGGGCGACTATAGTGAATGGCAGCTTTAAAGGACGCAGGACTTGGCCAGTTTAGAGCATCTTATTATCGCTCCTCAGCCATTAAGGCTGCGGCATTACCCCGTAAAAAAGCAGATAAACCAATCACGAAGCAAGTCGCGTAAACATGTAAAGCCACACCCTGCGTTTTTAGCTTTTAAACGGTCAGTCAGTATACCTGTAGTTTGTTGCAGCATAACACCTGCAGAAGACACTCTGCCCCCTCAAAAAGAAACAATACTTTATTGACACCCAATGCGTCAACGCGAACTTACACTCTACAAAAAGCCCGTACGTCTACTTTCCCGCACAACACTCGGAGAGCCGATCACCGCCACGTATGGAGGCAGCTCAGCAAATGGCGATGCCGAAACATGTGTTTAGACTAAAAACGTAGTCTGAGTTGTGACATTAAGCAATGCAAGCCTGACGTTTTGCATTGTTTAATGTCACAACTCAGACTGTGTTTTGGTCTAAACATATGTTTCGGCATCGTCATTCGCTGAGCTGCCCCCGTAAGTTGGGTAATTGGCTCTCAGAGTGTTTTTCGGTTGTGTTATTTTTCTGGGAATCAAACATTAAAAAAAAAGAAAAAAAAAAAAGGTGGCGCTGATGGACTTTGTTCACTCCGTGACATCAGATAAACAGCGTCTCAATAAAGAATGGCATAGCGGCGTCATTCCATTTTTGAAAATTCGGGGACTGCTTCTATTACAACACGCTATAGACCCTTTTCATGTTTACAAACATGAACTGCCTCCTGCGTCCCAAGCAACTTCCGGTCGCTCCGTCTTTGAAAGTACATCGAGCTTGCCTATGTCGCCAGTGCTAGAAAGCATAAACGCTACACGCACATCAAAGTTGGAGATTTAACGAGGGCCCTTGGCTGGTCAATTTAACGTCTTGGAGGAGGCAAGTTGGTTTACAAGAGTATTCGAAAATATTTATCATATCTGGGGGTTCTGCGTTCTTTTGGCGTTCACCTGGAGAATTGGTGGTTAAACGTTTCATCAACATTTCAAACAGCGGTGTTAGGGTGGGCTTTGTTCATATTTTTTATGAACCGGAAGTTCTCTGGGACGTCAAAAACTAGAACAATTCCTGGTGGCGTTTGCCATGAAAAGGGTCTATACAAAGTAGTCTGTTGCAACGAGATTATTTAGAGACGACGTATCGTCAACGTTCAAGCGGTTCCAAGACTGGCCGAAAGCATAAAACCATTAGCATGAATTCAAACGCCTTAAAAAAATGACCGTGCGTCTAGCCTCCCCTCTGATTAATCGGAGAAAGCCGATCGTTATGACTTACGGATGTATCTAGAGGAATGACGAGTCCTGAATTATGTCTTGAATGTAGTGTTCTTTAGTCATTTCCGGCCACAAAGTATACCAACACTAGATCAAGAACTGCATTTAAAGATGGCTGCAACATAACAATTACTAACCAAGAGTATCGTCCGAAAAAAAAAAATTGTTCATTCACAGGATCCTTAATTACATGGACCTAATAATAAAGTCAGCGATCTAAGACTGAGCGTGAAGTTTCGCGTGCTCACACCATGTGGCGGCCACGTCCCAAACTTCATTTCTAGACCTAAACAGAATTTGAGACACTCAATCATTGCGTTCGATGCAGTGATTGAGTGCAATCTGACTCAGTCAACTCAATCACTATATCATGTCGCAGCAATTCGCTACTCCAAGTACGTTTCGAAAAAAATAAAGACAGACGAAAGGGCATTTTTGTGAGAGAACAAGTGAAATGACAATACGTAAATTCGAGTACGTTTCTTTTTTTTTCCCTTGGGGCCAGGGTTTTTCAGACTTGGGGAGGTAATTTGGCCGGCGGCACCCGAGCAACACTCTAATGGGTCACGCTCGCTTGACCGTGGAGAGCAGCAAACATGGACTACCATCGCGTGACCGGGGAGCGTGAAGTGCAGATTGCCCGATCTCTCTTCGAGGTAGAACTCCCCTTTCCCGAGCTTCCTCGGTACACTTTGGCTTACTTTTCTTTGCTGCCAGCCCCCGGGCTTTTCCAGACTTCTGGCTTAGAGCGTTGATCGGTTGCGTCACATTTTTTACGAGGGCTTCAGCTGCCCCCGGTAGCTTTGTTGGTGTTAAAGACCGTAGACGCGTGTTGGGGCGTTTCGTAGAATCCGGATGGTGTATTTTTAGAAACCGGGTGGTGATGTTGCTGTTGCTGCTGCTGATTTGACGTTCCGCCTTCGTGGAGGTATAGTTGGATACCGAGAAGGGGTTAATGCTTGGCTCTAATTTGGTTCGAAACGGTCGTAGACTCTCCTCTTTATTTCTTTTGCAGTGATATGGACTTTGACCAAGCAGGGGTGAATGCTTCTTCGAGCGCTGGAAGCTCTGAGAAGGACAAAGATTGCTTCAAGGAATTTTCTACGTGAGCCTGCATCTCCAGTTTAGCATTAAAAGGGCTCCCAAAAAGTCCTTATTTTCTCGTTTGTATTTTTTTGTTAAACGTTTTGAAAGAAAACGTTGGTTTATATTTAAGGCTTTACAAAAATATATATTCTTCTCATTTTGTGTATTGTTTGTCTACACCATCGATGATTTAGCTTATAAAACATTTAAGAAGTTATTTTATACCTCGAGCTTACGCCGTTATTTCCCGCGCAATCGTATGTATTTGATGGGGGTCAGACAACGCGTCGAAGAAGCAATCTGCGACAAGATAAGAAAATTAAATTTAGGCAGCTCAGTTCTTAGCATGTAATAATCAATAACATGACTTGCAAGTTTTTTTTTGTTTTTTTTTTCAGGGGCAATGTTTGGTTTTTGAACCGTAAAACACTTCAGTCCCTTTTTTATAATCGACATCGCGAGATTAAATATTCGCCAAGTTACCTGCTCCGTCCAGCTAATGATAAAATAATATCCGTAATGAATATAAATAGGAGCCACGTGCCGCTTTGTCAGCAGAACCCGTGCAGTGACAGTTAGCGCTATCTACATAAGATGCTTGGGAATGGACGACAGCGATAATTATATCAGGTGAAGTATATTATCTGTACTGCGCTCCTCACCATGACCTTTCTTATTGCAAATATTTATGGCGCAGATAGTCATCTTCGCGAACAAACACATTCTGGGACTTTTAAATTTGATTTGATACTTTGCGTTTCAATTAAGTTACCACACCATGCACTTCCTTTAGCAAAAACTGAAGTCACAGTGATTCTGAAAACTTAGGTACGTTGGTGGAAAAGGAAAATTTTAAAGTTATGCTTGAAGAGTTTCATAGTTGCCCTCAATTGCATAGCAACTCTTAATCAGATTAAAACAATATTTACAGCCGAGGTTCTGTGGTCTTTACAATGTCTTATTTATATTTTATAAACTAAGTTTTTTCAGATCGAGAAACAATTTTTATTTTACATAGGTCATATACGTTTTTATATCAGGATTTACATTTACCGTCACTGAGATTATCTAATTTCTCATCTTATTGCGAGGCTTTGAAAAGATGTGCATCCTTACAACCTTTTAGTCTAAGGCACTGCGATTGAGTTTTAAAATAACTACGCTGCACCTTGAAAAGTCATATTAGCGCAGTGCATTTAAGAGCAGAAAAGGCACGGCGTTTACTATTGAGGCCTATTTAATGTATTTCACAGAATCGCTGTTTTTCGATATTTGATGGCAAAGAAACGACAAACGCAGAAGTAACAAACAACTTTTTATTTGGTTTTTAAACGCACTTGACCTAGTTAAGACGTCACAAACAACATTTAATTTCTAAGCTCTTGAAGCTATATATTAGAGCGCGAATGCCGCGTCGTGATATGTGGGTTCCTTTCAGACATTGCACTTGCGACGTTCCTACGAGGAACTTGTTCAACCATTCGAGTGAGAGATGATACCCTGCAAAAAAGAACACATTTACATTAGCAAATGAACAAGTAAAGAGACTCATTATTGCCACATCTCTGGGCTTGACTGAAATACTTAATGATCGTTCATATGCCGATAGATACGAACGTCACAAGAAGGTGTCCGTGCGCCATGTTTTGTGCTCTTTCGACGTGAATCAGCATTATTATGTGGTGAGCCATGACAGTATAAATAAATAAGGCATCGAACTGGTTAACAACAAGAGATTATAAACTGGATCTGTCGCAATTATCCTATTTACATAAAGTCAATGTTTAACCGCTTAGGAAAGACCTAATCTACTGTACTTTATCAACACACTCGGTCTTTATAAGCCTAGTGTTTCTGGTTTCTATATTCTAGTTTGCCGCTTAATTAATCCGCAATATTTCAATCTGCTGTACTTTTCGAGCAGCTAATAGTAATATTATCAATATTTGGAATGCAATTGTAATAAAAGCAAACTATTTTTTGTTATATTTGGAAAGCGAGCTTACGTTGAAATCAGGAGACGGCTTCCTTTAGACGACAACCTTGGTGCCGGAGCTGTGGCTGGAGGCTCCAGAGCCAGCGGCGCCCTTGTTAAAGGAGCTGGCCTCGCTGCCCTGTCCCTGAGCGCGGTTGAAGCCCTCGCTGGCGCTCAGACCGAAGTTCTTTGAGTCACCGTACGAGCTGCTGTGGCCGTACTTATTGTTGTTCGACGAGCCCTGGTTGTAAGCGAAGCTTCCCTGTCCAGCCTTGTTGCCACCGGCAGCAGTGTTGAAGCCAGAGCCCTGCTTGAATCCGGAGTGACCAGAAGCGGCTCCACCGGCAAGCCCACCGTGTCCAAGACCGCCGTGTCCAAGACCACCGTGTCCAAGGCCAACACCTCCATGTCCAAGACCGAGACCGGCGCCAGTTGCACCGAGACCGACTCCACCAACGGGTCCGACTCCGCCGACGCCTCCAACGGGCACGCCAACACCAACAGGTCCGACGGGTCCAACTCCTCCGACTCCCTTGCCAAAGCCGGCTCCACCGACGGCGCCGGAACCGTAGCTTGAGCCATAGCTAGATCCGCCACCGAGGCCAGCACCACCAAGACCACCACCTACTCCACCTCCATAAGCGCAGGGACAGGGTGGGCAACCACCGATGCCTCCGCCGCCATGGAGAAGTCCTCGACCCTCGACTTTCTCATCCTTCTTCTTGGCGTCGTCGGCGAAGACGGCCGCAGACAGGGCGAGAACAACGGCGACAGCGAACTGAAACAGCACCAGAGCGCCGCTTTTAAAATCATCCGGTGCTAGCAAAAGCGAAAAGACGAGAGCAGTGCAAAATATTGACACTTTAGATGCCTTGAGTATCGCTCAATACATTTCAGTGACTCAGTCGCCGTCAAATTACAAAACCTAGATTTTAGATCAGTAGTCTAAACCACGGCAGTTTATGTACAATTTCTTTAAAACATATTTACAAAATCTTGTTTGCACTGGCACAAGACCTCGTTTGCATAAAGGTTTGCATCCCCGCAAGACCTGACTTGCACAAAAGTTTCTGCTGTCGAAAATGAAAGGAAAGAAATCTTATAATTGTATGTTAACCATAGTTGAAGCTTTGCCATTTATGCAGGCAATATAAAAACAAAACTAAGTTGCAGTCATTGTCTTAATACCACCGATATATTCATAAAATTGTATATTAGCCATTCATTTTAGAAAAACACCTGAAAGTTAGTTAACCAGCACATGTTTCGCTGGAGGAGATGTGTCCCCAGAGATAGAAGGCAGAACAGGAGACTTACGAAGGTCCTCATGCTGCTGGCTCTGGAGACAGTGGTGGAGTTCGAGTCCACTCTGTTCATTTTATATTCACCGTCCTCCGCTAGGTTTCAAGGCCCTGACGACAGCAGAGCCCGTAACCTCAGCATCCTCCTCCTTCTAGGAAGTCGCTTTCAACGCTGTTCGTTCCTCTTGCCGCATCTACTCCTCCATCGCCGCGGGCGGCCGATTGCAGCTATCGTTCTTCCTTCATCTTTCGCAGCCTCAACCGGACAGCGGTTGCGCAAAGGAAAGCTTCCACCGGACAGGTGCCAATGAGAGATGGGCGCTGGGTGCGGACGGCAGGGGGAACTTCTGCTCGCCTTCGATAAACCTCCACCGCCCTGCTTTCTCACGTTTCCGGGGGTTCGGTGCTGCGCCCTCGGCGGATGCACCGGACGTCTGGTCCCGTTTGATCGGGAAGCGGACGACCCAGAAAGAACACAGAGAGAACCTCGTGTCCCTGTCTATTCCGTCGTCTTCATGTCACTGGCCTCGCACGAGCGGTACCCTTAAAGAAAGAGAACTATAAAATGTACTCCTCTTTCAATCATAAGAACGAGGGGCTCTATACAAACATTTAGATTACACCCTGTCTGCGTTGCCCCCTTTTGTGTATGTGTACCTTGTACACGTGTTTTAATCAACAGGCCCCAACACACTTAGTTTTAAGTATAGTCGCAGTCGGGATAGTTTGCCCAACAGGCTAATGTATTAGAGGCATCACGTATTCGGAACTTTCTCGTGTTTTAGGGGACATTTTGATGAGTTACTGTAAATATCATAGCTGCTTATAAAAAGTACACAAGGCTGGAGATTATGCATGGGTTTAGGGGGCATCTAGTGTAACTGGCATTCGTTTGTGATTGTTTCCACTAACTTAGGTGGATCGTTTAGGCCATTTTTTTCAAGTGCGTTTTTAGTGTATTCTTTGACTCGCGTAAATTAATTACCTGATGATAATACTGCCCTTAAATTCACAAAGTGATGTGGTTTAATGAAGTTATACAATAACGCAGCATAAAACTCTGCACATATTAAATATAAATGTAGTTTTCATTTCTTTTTTAACACCGGAGGTACTCGAACGCAGGACACTCTGCAGATTCGATGGTCTTCCCATATTATATCCGCGTGAATTAACGCCGAGCGTTCACGTTATTCTTTATAATACAAAACAAAACCCATTTGATACTCTTGTTCTTGCGTAAAAACCCTGCTTGGACAGGATGAACGTCCTCTACGTTTCATTTGCATACTCACCTCGTGCACTGAAGGCTTAAGCACTCGTCATCGGTCGAGGACTTGTAGCCAAGAGCCGGGAAAATCTCTCTATGTTTTTGCTTGCTGCAGCAGACTCCGAGTGAGTCAATATTAGAGCCTGGTTTTCTCATATTGGCTCGAGCCCAGCATCCCATAATTCAGGTTCCTATGCTTGGAGACAATTCAAGTTTGCTTCGCAATATTTCTTCCTAGTTCAGTCTTAAAAAAAAAATAAACTATAAAGCGGGAAAACACCAGAGGAAACCCAGAAGCAATGTTAGGCTGTTAGGATGTCTAAACGCAATGCATAAAATCAGTCTTACTATATATTTGGATCACTATGGGAGTAGCCAGCATGCTTCAAGGGGCGATTCAAATCAAAGATCAAACAGCAGCCGATGGCTGATATCACTTAATTTTGTCACTTTATAATGATGTTTAAAATGCTACATGAAAATGAGGCCCAGATACCTACAGATGCCAGAACTAAATAAGCAATTGTCAGCTCTTCAGCACGCCGACAACGGATCAGATGCTGCTCAAGCCGCACCCAACTAAGATTCGTCAACTTTATGTATCCATTGCATTTTCATTGCCGTCTAAACTGGCAGCTGGGCTAATTTATTTATCAATAAGTGAAGAAAAACTTAATAGCCATAACTTGCGTGACTCAGAAAATCGCATGCGCGGTGCCACAAAGCTGGCATCGCTGCCATCGTCACAGCTGATATACCTGGTGTTATCACCGCCACTGAGCTCGTTCATTGCGTCTCGCCGTAAATCCACAAAGTCAAACGATCTGGACCATATATCCACGGAACTACAGGGTGTACCTTAAAAAAGTGTACAGGGTTTCATTTGGCGTAAAAATAAATTACGCATCGCCGAACGCTCATTCTCCGCTCAAACGTAGCGCTAGTGGTACGAACAAGATGCCAAAGTTTCAGAAGTCACCGTTACCTTATTCAAAAGTAATAAAAATTCGTTGAAAATTTTTATGTGAAAACGGCGGCCGACAAAGCTTTCGAATACATCGAGCTGAAAGGCGCCAATTAACGGAAATGGGCGAAAACGGGCCCTTTTCGCCATAATATTTTCACACATTCATTTATAAATATTATATGATATCACGTATCGGTTGAAAATTTCGCTATCTGATTGGGACCGTCAGCACTACATTTGGGCGGAGAATGATCATTCAGCGATGCGTACTTTAATCTTGTACGGAAAAAATACTGTCATGTTTCTTTTTTGTTTTTTTAGGGGACACCCTGTTTATGCAGTACCCGAAAAAAATATTTATACACCCTGTAACTCAGAAACGCTAGCGATTTTATAAAACAGTCGTAAGCTAGAAATCTTGAAAACAGAGCGAAGTCCAACATTCAGAACTTGCGTCTCCGCACGTAAAAATTCAGCATACAACATTCAACATTATTTTATCGGGTTCTCGTTAACATCAGCTTGGTGCCATGTGAATGGTGCACCGGACGTGTTTTGAGAAGATTGAAGACCGAATTATACGTGACAAGCTTGATTAGAGCCCATGAAGTTCAGTGCGCTTACTTTCCCGCAAGGCACTTCGAAGGAACAGACGCTACACTATCCAGAGCGAGCTCGGCAAATGACAAGGAAAAACACGTGTTTGGACCAAAAAACAAGTCTACATTGTGCTACCGAGCATGTCATGAACACATGTTTGGACCAAATAACAAGTCTGCGTTGTTATACTGAGCATGTCTCAAGCACTGGAAACTAGGGCTGGGCGTCCTTTAAAAATTTTAACCCGGTTAATCGCCACACTTTAATCAATTCATTAATCGATTACTCAGTTTTGTTGATTTTCATACACAGTAGTTCGTAACGGTCAATCTTGCACTAACAGAAAAACATTTGTTTTTTTTCCGTTTGAATATGTGATGAAGGTGCAGTGTACACTTTTGGATTTTACATCAATCTTGAAGTGTAGCTGTGAAGAACCAAAAGACACCCACACTCACAAATTAGTATTTCAGCCCCAAACGCAAAGAGGTTCGTTGATATTCTCCGGCAACGCGGAACTCCCTTAATGGTTCACAACAGTCTCTGCTGCGCGAAACGGACACTCGCACGGCGTTGACGTGGCTGGGACTGGTATAACCTTCTCCACTTGTTTGGAGTCACAAATCTCGCCGCTGCAATTTAGTTTACATCAAAATTTAACCCAAAGTTAGTCTTCATACAGGTGTATTTGTTGATGTCTGCAAGGTGAAAGGGTTGAATTTTCACTCTCTCTTTTTTTTTTGTTAGTAAAAATTTAACCGATTATCCGGCTAAACAATATTAATCGTGATTAAAACATTAATCGGTTAATTTATAAGTTAATCGATTAAGTGCCCAGCCCTACTTGAAACGGAGTGCACAGTATCACTACATCTTTGGATTGCAGCGACTGGCTCTCCCGAGTACTTTGCGGGGACGTAGATGCACAGGATTTCCTAAAGTGAAATGTGAGGAATCAAGTTTTGCGGGTTCACTTTTCTGAGCAGTCGCTTTGTACCGACTTCTTTCTTTTCCGTCAGCTTCAAACCGACCATCTGGCTTCCGATGTCCCATAACGACGAGGATATAAAGGTATTGTCAATCACATAAAAAAGGCGTGCCTATATAGTTTTGACAACATTTTTCTGCCCCTTGATAGCCATCAACAACTGACTTGGCCTTGCTCCATTCTGTACCTCTACGAGTTTTCAGCTCTGGTTCTACATTTTTGCCCTTCCAGTAAACATGCTAAGTTTTAGAATGCGCCTTATGAATTCTTAATAATTGTTGTTCCAACAGAATTTATGTTACATCTAAAGTAGGTCAGGATATTTACGGTTGTCGTTACTTTTCTCGAGCCTTTGCATTATTGACCTTCAGGATAATGGAAAAACTGAAGTTACAAAACTGATTACTTACGGGTAAAGGTGTGCTATACCATATAATTACCTAAACTGCCGATAATTTCCAATTACTGTAAAAACATGGATCAATAAACTCGAGGTAATGCAAATTGTTGTATCCCATGAATTCTCCAAAATATGAGAATTCCTGATTTTGCCATGAATACGTCATTTTCTTATAACCGTGGTTAAACAAAAGGTAAGGAAAAGAAAAAAAACTACAAGGATTGCCTCCTGATAATTGCTCCAGGCTAAAATGCATTGTCATACAAACCGTTAATTGTGTATAACAACGCACTGGCTAAATTTTGAACTTAAGTTATAAAATCGTACTTGAAGTTATAGTCTTGGGGGCTATATGCGGGAGAAACGTATGCAGAAATGCAAGTGTGGGGATAATTATTTCGAATATTTATGATTTTGATTTACTCGTTGCTTTTTTTTCTCTCGATAAATACGCGTGGAGAAACGTTGAAAGGTGTCGAGTTCTATTCAGTGATTTCGGTTATTTATTATTAAAGCATTAACAAGTGGCAGCCCTAAACATATTTTGTATGCATGCTCCTGCATCGGTTCGTTACAAAAGTAAGTTCAAAATAGGCAAGCAGCTCCTCTCATCTAGCTGCGAATTTTGTAGTTAGATTTTTTTTTATTTTAAAGACAATTGTAAACAATTCATTTGTGTATTGATAACGTCAAATTGTTTTACTCGTGCCCAAAGTTGCGCCATCGTGACTTATATAAAGTAAAAAGTTTGACAATTCACTGAAACAAAAAAGAGGAACTTTATAGCTTTTGATTTTGCCTTTAAGAACCTAGCGCTTTCTATTTAATTAAGACGTGCTAGTTGTATAAAAAATTGGTTATAAGAGCTCTAATCACTATCTGACTTTTATAAAAACGTTTTATTTATCACCTTTCGAAATAGAAACCCAAAGCACCAAGTCTAAATATGTTGTACTCGTCATTCTTCACTTTGCGTACTACATGTTGTTAATGTGTACACATCGACTGAACAATATAATAACTTTTGTAAATGTCCTTTTATTTAACTCACTTCAAAAAATTACTTTATTTTAAAGATGAAAGCTCGTTGAATCTCTGATATCTTTAACACATCTTTTATCTTTTCTCCAAAATAAATGCAATTATCTATGCTGAGGTTTTTTTTTTCTTAAAAATGCAATTAGTCTTTTTTAATAAACTCAAGCGACCGCTTTCACTGTTGCAATACGTTAGCAAAAGACCCACGTGCCTGGGTAATGAATAGGCTGTTGGTGCGACATAGGAAATACGCGCTTTCAAGAATCCGGTCTCTGCTCTTTTTCATTCGTTTTATTCTTTCTACACTATTGGCTTTCAAAGCTTATCTCGAGTTGAAATTCACTGTTTCCATTAGTGAGTCCAAGAAATTGATTGCAAACATTGCAAAAGCGTGTATCGAACACATTTTCAAAGAAAACATTATCAACGGGTTTTCCCTAAAGGAATCGTTACGCTTTCGTTTCTGCCATAGAATTAAAATCGTGACGTATATCCCTTTAGTAATATTCTATCTGAGCACCCTGTGTGTACACGTGCGCACCAATCGCTTGCGTGCACCTTGATTTGGTGCATGTGTGTGTACGTATGTGTGCGTGGGTGTTTTTACGTGCGCGCGTCTATGTGTGCGCAATGGCATGTTGCACGTAGGTGCACAACGAAAGATAGAAAAAACATTTAAGGGGGACGAACACAGACATACAGAATTATTTGAATTGTGTATGTCTTCACTTCACATTACTTCGATTTAATACCTTAAAGACACCCGTCCGGAGGTAATACATAAAGGGGAGGGGGGGGGGGGTGTACAAGTAAATAATTGGAAAAAGTTTGACATAAATTCACTGTGATAGAATAATGGGAACATTTTCTATGAAACTTGATGGGTAGGTGATGGCAGCGATGTCGAAGGAAAGGTCATTCAAGTCCTTTGCAGCGAAGAAAAAAAGTGAGGCAGAAAAGGTGACAGTGCGGGTCTGTTGGTGGGCAAACTGGAGCGGGACTGTGGACGGGCGACCTGGAGCATTATGAACCTGTGTGTTCTTCCCCCTAGATGTTTTATTTTTTTCCTTATTTGCATACTGTCTACAAGGCGCTCCCTGTATCTACCTGCACGATGATGCAGGGAGCTCTTTTTAAATAGTAAACGTACGAAGTCAATCATATGTCGTTCAATAGCGTCGGTATCTGAACAAAGTCATGGTACAAAAGCTTTTTAAATATCCCCACAAAAGGATCGATTATATTTTCTTTATAAATTTATTAACAACTGTTCAGCGTCTTATTCATGATGTATAGCTATTACGCATCGAGGCAAGGTATTTCGCAACCTTATCCTGAAGTGACTCTTATTCGACGCATCGTTCGAGCACACACGTATTTACAAAATCAAGCGCAGCAAGCTGACTCGGACGATTCCTGTAAGGCGTCCCAGCGCGCCAAGATTATGCAATCAGTTGTGTCTCGCTTTGTTGCGTAAAATTGCCCGAATGACAAGGGAGTAATAGAAACACACAAAAATGAAAAAAAGCAGGTGTCGTCAGCACAACTTGTGAGACGTTTTAGGCGCTTCGCCAATTTTGTCAGATTACCTTCATCGATTAGCATGTTCGGCAATATTTACGTCATAGCTGGGTACCTTCTTTGTTTGTGTTGTTTCTAAAAGTTTTAATATCTGTCTCGTAACGCGAATTACACGATATTGTGTTTTTACTTTTTTTTTTAGTTTAACATGGCCTGATGCAGGTGAGGCGATCAATTCCTAGATCTTATAAATTAAATTCCACATCGTTTTAATTATTAGGAGGTTGTTACAATGGGCCATAGCTCATCCTTTTGCCGCTTCTGTAGGTATATAAAGTTTCTTCACGCCGGTTCTACTAGAATGCTGGCCACTGACAACCACCTCAAATGTCTGGGTCCTTGTAACATGTAGTTTTGACTTTTTATATGTATGGCTTTTATGGCACTTTTTAGAAGGAAAACGAAACTTTAAGGTGTCAATTATAACCACATTTCTATAGAAGTATTCTCAATGTGCCCCAGATAGAATATTAGTGCCTTCTGAAATTCGTAAAGTGTTGTCTCGGTATACAATAAACTCTACAATTTATAATCTAAAATATCACTTAAATATTGTTCTATGTTATGACACTTCTCACCAGATAATGTTCACTTGCTCAAAATCCTAGAGCGCATTTGCATTTTTGAACCGAACATATATTGATGTCTTGTTACTAACTTTTCTCTCTCCGCAAATGTCAAGGGTTTGCTCCTGCGTGATTGGGTGATTAAGAAAGCGTGCAGGAATTTTTGTATATACTTTTTAGATTTAAGAGATCACACAGTGAACGTTAGAGTTATTGTACTAGATGAGCAAACATAAAGTTGTTTTCGGTTTATTCAGCTATTTGCCAAGTAGGTAAAAGACAAGGTGTCATTAATTAAAGGCAGATCAACCATGAATATGTGATGAAAACAACCATGAAAGAAATCGAGTTCCAAACAGTGTGTACTAAATAAATAAACATTTTTTGCCAGTCTTATTCTTTATACATCAAATTTGGCGCGTTGGTAATAATGTAAAAATAAGAAAGATTAAAAAACAAATCGTTTCGTTTAATTTCTTTATTTTGTTTTGAGTTTTTATTACTTTTTCAACTAAAATGTTAATTGCGATATACCGTTAACATAAATCTAGGTTGTAATTTCCGAGTTAAACATTGAGAGTATAATTTAAATTTAACGGCAATTAGTTATGTATCGAGAGGCATTTTGAACTCTGTTTCGGGATGCTTCGATGAAATTGAATACAACACTGTATTGAAAATCACATTACAATGTGTAAATTTTTCATGTGAAACAAGTGACAGAAAGAGCTACAAGCTAGGGTTATGCGTGCGCATACACATAAATTATACTTTCTTTAGATAGAAAAACATAGGTTTCTCCCCTTCTCGAGAGAGTAAAACATATATGTAATGAATTTTATAGAAGGAATGAGGACACAATTTTTGTTCCTCTTCGTTCCTCGTTGCTCCTTGTTCGGTTAATTTTGATTAACTGGAAATTTGGTGTTGCTTAAATATATTCCTGCAGTCAGACACCTAAAAGGTGTTCTTAATGGGCACCTCTGATATAAGAAATACGTTGCCATAAAGTGCCAATACGGTATATCTCGTTCTCTGGAAACCTGGATATAGCCTCGTTCTGACACGTTCCTTTCAGTTGTATTGCCGACAGCAGCGGCCCGTCAGAATCATCTCATTTTCGTTAAGCAGTAGCCGCTTCAACGCCTAAAAAAGTCCGATACTAGTCGTAAAATAATTATCTTCGTCATAATGGCACACACTCTTGTTTTTACGGTGCCAAAGACTGAAAATTACTAAAATTCACCGAATACACTGAACATTTTCTTGCATCTATTTTTCTGTAGAACGCTCCAATAGCCAATCAGAGTGGGATACGTAGAAAGCCAGCCAACGGCGAAAAACACTCTAATAAAAAAATCAAACAAAAAATCGGTGTTGCTCTATTGAGCGTGGCGTTCACGTGCGCACCTCATACTTAGCGTCTCTTCGCCGAAGACGCTTCGTTGTCCAAATTATTATTTTATTTTTTGTAATCATCATCAGCCGATATTTTTCGTGAATTGCCGTGTCTGGATCTTCAAAATCTTCAAATGGTGTGCCGAAAACTTGACGGAAGGGCAGTTTTCACATATGTACAGATATAGTCACCTACAAGTTAAGAAACGCAGGGCGTGGCTAGTGCCGAGAATCTCATTATCGCTCCTCAGCCAATCAGATTGAGGCATATCAGCCGGTTAAGAACGCCAAACAACCAATCACGAAGCGAGAAGAAACGTGTGATCATAATGAGCCACGCCCAGCGTTTCTTAAGCTGTCAGTGACTGTAAAATATCCGGGAGAAAAAGGGAGAAGAAAAATTTGGATCTACCTTTACCTTCGAACTCCTATAACTCATGAAATTCGTTATAGGGAATTACTGTATTTACTCGAGCAATACCCGCACTATTTATGAACGAGGACATTTTATTTACTTTCCCGCAGAACACATATACAGCCAATCCACGCGTTGAGCATAAATAACACAGCTAATGACCAGATCGAGAACACGATTCTCCATACAAATGCAACCTTCACAGATGGTATCTTTGCACGAAGACGTTATCTCTGTCCTGTAAACCGCTGGAATCATGCTCTCAATCGCGGTGATTGGCAATCCGCGTGCACCGCGGAAAAGCCAACCTTCGGATTTTCTACATAAACAGTGCGGCTAATACTCGAGTTAATACGGTAATGAGGGAATTCACGTCACGTGACGTATACTTTCCCGCTACATTTAGCGGGGAAATTGAATGGTTGTACAAGTCACGTAACGTCCGGTCACTTGACGTCGATTCGCCCCGCTAGATCTAGCGGGAAATTGGATTAGTGTCTGGGTCACAAGACGCGAATTTTTCCGCTATATAAAGCGGCTCACTGAATTGATGTATAGATCACGTGACGTTAATTTCCCGCTAAATTTAGAGGGGAAACTGAGTTGACGTATAGGTCACGTGCCGTCAATTCTCCCGAGGTGCATGGGTCACGTGACGTCGCGTGACGCCATTTTCCCAGCTAAATTAAGCGAAAAATGCTCGGCCTCTGACGGAGAAATATATTGGGATTGGGGGTAGCGCTAAAAAACATTTCACGCTTTCAAACATGTCGTCTGCCTTTCTCGTGCCGTTAAAAGACCTCTTTTAAAAGTTCATCGGGCGATATTGGCGGTCGCCATTGCTTGGACAGGAAGCTCGTGATTGGATCCTTGTCTTTGCCGAACGTTGACGCAGCGCTCGGGTCCAATACGAGCAGAGCCGAGTTCACACCGAATGCTGACGCAGGCCTCGTGTCCAATACAGGCTAGAGTATGTGCACAAGCAATGGCGCACAGGCGTTGGCGCGGACGTTTGAAAAGGGTCTATTGAACCGCGGCAACGATTACAGGGGCTTTGTAATCATTGCCGCACTCCCATTGTATCGTCCCCCGATATGATGGGAGTGCTTTGGGGCACACCCATCATATCGGGGGAAACTACTGATTCGTACAACAAATAAATAAAAAAATTCTACCTGCGTAAAAAAACAAATTATTGAGTTTTTTTTTTTAAGATTTTATACATAGGTGCCGCGAATATCTCGCCCGTTACCCGAGTGACGGTGGCCAGCAACAAATTTGTTTCTCAAATAAAAGCGTTTTTCTTCTTCTTCTTGTACGCGTTGCCTTTGTAATTTTTGGCATCGTGACTGACCTTAGTAATAAATCGTTTCCTTAGAAAATTATTATGTTTAGTTCAGAATGCGGTGTGTAATTAATATTAGAGCTTACATTTTTTTATTATATTTTAGTTTTAGTCTGCTAATAGGACATCTGCACTTCTTTAAGTAATTTTTATAGGTCGTTACCAGTGCGTAAATTGATTGTTTATATTTTATCACATCTACGTATATATGATTGTATAATTCTAAAAAAAAACGCCTTTTGCGCTATTAGAGGTGTGGATATAAATGAATAAAATAATATAATCATTCACATGTAAAAAGTGTGAAGTAATGTCTCCACTTTATATAGTTCCCACCTAAGTTTAGCCACGTTATGTTTAGTTCTTATTTATTTATTTCGTTTCCTCTAGCATATCAACAACTGCAGTATCGTAGTATTTTTTTCCGTTCTTGTATAAACTTCACATTTTTTCTACATTATCACCCCGGTCTTGCCGTATGTACACTCTAAGAAATGCCTGCGCGTCTACTTACCCGCAAAACACTAGAAGAGCCAATCTCTTTGATGTACGAAATCAGCTCAGCGAATAATGAGGCGGAACATCTGTTTAGACCCCAAAATTAAGTCTGCGCTGTTGCATTACGCAACGCAAGCATGATGATTTGTATTGCGTAATGCCACAGCGCAGACTTCATTTTTAGGTTTAAACGGATTTTCCGCCTCATCATTCGCTGAGCTGATTTCGAAGGTCGCGGAGATCGGATTTTTGAGTGTTTTGCGGGTAAGCAGACGCGCAGGCATTTTTAAACAGTAGGTCGTTTTACTCGATATCTAGAGTAATATCCCCGGTTCTACATCTGAATGGATCCCGTCAGTGTCGGTGATTACAATCTCACGTTCCTTGTTAACATGCAACAAATACCGCGGTGTGAATATTTTTTGTTTATGTTTTTTTCTGAATGAACTAGGGTTGCGTGTTCTTCACTACGGTCCTCGTGAGAAACCCTATAGTCAAGCATAAAAAAGGAAGGCCAAGTTGGGACATTAAAATAAAATAAAAAATTATCTTTCAGAGATGTGCGGAAATATCAAGCAAAACACTTATTTTGCTGCATATACACGTCCTGCAACAAACCTAACATTATCAAATTATCTTAGTTATATTTATTAACAGAGCATCTCGCTCAGTGTATTTATTTTAATAATATCTCTCGGGATGTGTTCAATATGAAATAGAATATACTGTCAATGTTCTTTCAAGAACAGATATCGGAATTTATCTAATACATCAGACATAGCAAACCTGCTTTTGCCATGCTACCCGGCGTTTTGCCTCAATTAAAGCAAACATACGAACATGAAAATTTATAGGTGCAAAAATTAATATTTCGTTTCTTCCAACTTATAAATTGACATATCTCTCTAGGGTTCACTTGAAAAGAATTGCCATCTGGTCATCAGAATCGAATGTTCGGCTGTTTCCGGAGATTTTTTCTTTATTTTGACTGCTTTTTTAGATGTATACTTTGCTAATTTATTAATTGAAGTGTTCATAAAAGGGCTGCACTTTAAACCAAAAGATATTTGGCCTAATGAAAAAAAAATGGAAGCACGGATATTCCTGAGCTTTGATGTCACACTTAATTACCTCATAATATTCTTTTTATTATTTACTTCAGCAGTGTATTTCTAAGTGACGTTAAAAAAATGTTAACTCTCAGGCCTTATGCAAGCAGAGACCAGAAGAGAAAAAAATTTCACTTCGCTCACAATAAGTTCGTTATTTTAAAATTTGCTACAGCTCACATAAACACGTCATATGATATATATTGTGGGTTTGGTGGTGGTAGTTATTAATTATCTTAATAATTTGTAGCACGCTTGCTAAAAGACAAAGTATGAGAGATCCATTTCAGGTTTAATTCGAGATAAGGAATTTATGACTTAATATAATAATTACAAACAGGAGTAGCAAAGATTAAACAAATGGTATAGAGAGGAGTTCACTTGAAATAAATAGCTTTATTGGAGCAGAACATTTTGCATATGTACAAGAATGCCTCTTGGAATGCTTTTCGTTGACTTCGGAGGAATCGATGACCATTGCGCGGTCGCCCCATTTCTTCTACCTTGTTTCTTTCTTCATTTTTTTTGGTAAAAAAACGTTTTGAGAGAGTGTTGATGAGTTAATTCGGCCATCTTCGAATTCACAAACCAGGAAAGAAAGGGGAAGGATGAGGAGCTGTCCTCAAAGAGTGCGTCGTTTTCTGAAACGAGAAAATAAATATAACATATAAGTTACGGCACACACAATATTTCAAAGCACCACTTTTATTTTATGTGTCTGTCAGTTTCGTCTGGGCTCACACTAGATTCATCCAGCTTCAATAATATTTAAAAAAAAGATTCCATGTTCCTCGACAGTGTTTAGGAACCCCGGTTAATCTCGCACTTAACCTATAATGAGCTCGTCCAAATTAATATATATCGGATTCCCAACAAAAAACATGCGGTAATAGAGCTTATTTTAGAGTAACAACTTGTCTGCATTAAGTATTGTCTAAGAACTTCAGCGCATGGAAACGTTTTCACTACCGCCAGTCCTTCTTGGTCTTTCCCTGCATTCGCTTCCGTCGGTTGAGAAAACTCATCGATCTAGAGTTTCTACTGGAAAATCACTGGCGTGTGAACGGTGGCTGAAAGCACTTCAACCACCGTTCACACTGCTTTGTTTGTCTCTTTCGCTGTTATTACTTGTTTTCTTTTTTCTGACACATGAGAGCCGAAGCATCTAAGCAACATGCACGTCTCATCCGCTTAGCGTTGCTAACTGCATTAGTCTGCGTATATATCTACTTATTTCACATTTGCGTTCAACACTATTTTAGCGGTTACTTGACATATACAAAGCTTCTAATATAGGTCATGCAAACGGTCTTCCCTATTACGTAGCTCTGCTACCAAGTGCTCTAACCAACCTTTGGTATCCGTTTAACCGTGGAACACCTCTCCGGCTCCGTAAGACTGGCCGCCGGCTCCCCCCGCGTTCTGGTGGAATCGGTTGCCGAAACTTCCCTGTCCGTAGCGGCGGTTGGCGCCGGCGTTGGAGTTCAGGCCGAAGGACTCCCGGTCGCCGTAGGTCTGGGTGTTTCCGTACACGCGACGGTTGCTGCCGCCCTGGTTGTATCCGAATCCGCCCTGTCCGTGCTGGCTGCCGTGGGCGCCGACGCCGAAGCTTCCGCCGCGGTTGAAGCCGCTGCCAAAGGCTCCACCTCCGAACCCGGGTCCTCCGTAGCCGATGCGGCCCTCAACGTCCTTCTTCTCGTCACCGGCTTCGGCGGGCTTGGCCTCTTCGGCGGGGGCGGCGAAGACCATCCCCACGAGGGCCAGGGTGGCGGCGAGAACGAACTGGAGAAGGAGCGGAATTGAGTGAGGTGAGCGTCAACCGTCAAACGTTTTGGCAATTCCGACTGCCTACGAGGTGACGCGAGTGTAGGGCAGCAGGCGAATAGTATCATGTTCCTCTCGCTCTCATAACATTACTGACAGATTCAAAAATAATGTGAGAGATGAGCTATGCAAAGAAGATTGAGATATTAAGAGCGGACTGCTGGTATGGAAACAGTGGTGTTTTGTTTCACCTTACGCACAAAGGATAGAGGTCCTTGGCGATTAGGCATATCGGTTTGAGATAAATTCAGTGACTCCCAGTAGTATGTTGCAATAACAGACAAGGTTACTTGGCGTTTTAATGTTTGCGAAATTTAAGAAAAAAACATACTGAAAGCTTTTGCCGATATTGCGCTAAGGACTTTGACTTTGAGAACCGAGTCATATGCAGAAGCATGTCAGTAAATGATTCGACACGTATGGGATCAAAACAAAAAAAATACAGTCAACTTACTAGAACGAGAAACAAAGAGAAAGAATATAATTTATACGCGAATAATTTTTATTAATGCTAAAAAATCAAAAATCAAATTGAGGTTGTTGTTGTTGTTTTTCTTTTTTATAAGATAGAGTTATTGTAAGATGACAACTCGAGGACAAAATGGAAGACGCAGATGAAGATGGAGTGCAAAGGTACTCACCATGCGGTTCATGTCTGGGCGGTAAAACGGCGAGCTGTGGAGACTCTTTGAAACCGATCTGACAACTGCAGGCTAGATGTGGCTGCCCAAAGAGAATGCTCCTTTTTATAACGAGACCGGAGGGACGCAGAACCTGCGAGGGTAGGATTTCCCCAGCAGTGCGACGTCGTAGGTGCAATAACCCTCTCGACAGAAACCCGAGGGCCCGGCTCCTTTCCCAGAAAAAAGTCACTTGAGGTCCCCCTGAGTTCCTACGCTCAGACAAAGCAGACGGACGGGGCAAACTGGAAGGTGAGGAGGGTACTGGAATGGCGCCTGAAAAAAGGGGGGGGGGGGAGGGGAATGAGAGAGGGGAAGTAAAACATAAAGAGAGGAAACACGAGGGGGAGAGTGTCGCGCCAGTGTGAACCGACCTTCGGGACCTCCCTATATTATATTTTTTATTATTATTGTTGTTATTTCGGGGCGGGCAGTCCAAACGCAGGAAGTTACCACGAGTTTCGTACAAAATAAGTAACGCTGCCACCAGCAACAACCAACAATTGCCGACGGACCAAAACCAGTTTGCACACGATGTACCTCCTCTCTCCTCCGCTGATATCTTCGTCTTGGTTTCGGGGAGGAAGGTTGAGGGGAAATGGCTCGGACTATGGGGGCGCAATGTGACGTAGGGTAGACCGGCTAGCTCGCACGTGTGGCGGCCGAGCAGGCGTACAGACCTTGACTGCCGTACACATGCGTCAGCCCCGAGTAATTTTGTTCTTCTTCGCCCGTTTCGCTTTCACTTGATACGCGGAGCGGACGAGCGTTTCGCTTATTTCGGGAACAAACCGATCGAATGTAGATTTGCGAAATTCAGTTGTCACTTTCGATGCGTATACGCCGCCATCTGGGACTAGCGGTTTACACACCGTGAAAAGTGGATTTCAGTCGTGCCTGAAATAACCTTTCGTTTCGCAGTCACGATTCTGCTTCATGAACGTAAAGGAATCACACTCGGTTGCTATTATTTTCCGGGAGATTGACGTAGTGCGTGTCATTTCAATGTAACTTCTTTCGAGCGACTTCCTGCTGGGTGCACTGCTTTTTCTTCGCACTTTTAGCAATTGATGAAACACTCGGTAATTATATACATACAGTTGTGGGAGGCAAACGAAATGGCAAACTATTCTCCTTACTTTTAGGACTGGCACTATGTTTTATTTTTTTTTACCAACATTATATTAATTTTCATAATGTCGACTACGAAGAACATATCATGTTACGTTACCGTTACCCCAAACCGTGTTCCTCAATATTCTAAGTAATCGTTCTTTTCGGGTTTGCAGGGAAATAAGAAACAAAGCTAACTGATCTCATGCGGCGACCAAATATCCATACTCGCATAAGTTGCTACTACAGTGTGATGTGCTGTCTCTTGCCACGCTATATCTATATCGCCATTGCTTGAACGTTCATTTTTATCGAGGATGATTTTATATCCTCGGTGGGCGGCGCAATGACACCACCTTAAATGTTATTCTTAAAGGCCTAGCAACAAAAACCCTCGACAGAGCCGAAAAAAGTTCAATTCATCTCTCGCAGCTCTGATCATCAAAACAGCTGATCACATTTCGTGCTTAACTTGGGAAACTACGCCATAGCTGTTTGCTTTGACCTAAACGCACGCTACTATCGAAAAAAAAGGATCTTCATTTTTTTATTATTTACGAGCAAGCGTGTTTGCTTTAATAGCGGTGTAAACCAAACATGCGTCGGAATATTTTGTTTTTTACTTCTTTCAAACTGAATTGCCACTGCGCATGCTTCAATCTGCAGCCAGTGCCACGCCCATCACGTTACGTCCGAGACATGAGTTTACGCATAACATGCACACCTTCGTCAAGATGTCATCCTACACACGTATAGTCACCGACAACTTAAGAAACATATGGGGTGTGGTGAGTCTCGAGCATCAGATTATCTCTCCTCAGCCAATCAGATTGCGGCATTCGCCAACAAGAATGGCGAATACCTAATCACGAAACAAGACGTGTGAATTAACATAATAGGCCACGCCCTGCGTTTCTTAAGCAGTCAGTGGTCATATTAATGTTTTCACGAGACCGCTGAATTTATCCTCCTACTTCTGCCATATTTTTCTTGGACATGTCATGATTAGGGTATGCCCAATTGTAGGACCACGTGCGTGGGTTACAAGCTGGCCGCTTCAACGTGTGCCGGTCCATCGGCGGACGAAGACAACAACAGTGTTACTTCCTAGCGCGAGCCCGACAACATAAAGTTAAACATAACTTTTTTTTTTCAATTATGCTTAGAGTCGGTTGTATCATCTCCACCGTCCACTAGATCGAACGCGCTCGTGGCTATTTATTCGAAATAAGCCGCGCTTTCGATCGTTCACGTCGCCAATATCCACCGTCCTCTAGATCGAACGCGCTAGAAGCTTTTTATTCTAAATCAGCCACGTAAAAGAAATTGTGAACAACGTACATCCCTTTAAACCAATCTAAATCTATGGACGAGGTATTGAACGGCATATTTTTTTAGTTCAGACACTGATATGTGCCTTTTGCTCAGTAATCATAAATTGTAAACGAGACAATAGATTGCCATCCATCTGCTTAGTCTGATCAGTGTAAAGGATCCAATCGCTTGTTTTGCGAAGCATCCTCGAAGCTACGAGTGACACATGCAAGTTACAGTTTTAAAGTGAAGCAGACCACCGCGATAACTCTCGCAAAATCAGTGTATTGTGACTTCTGTGTCACACGATTCAGACCCTCAGACATTTTTAACGGACTTTTGTATGTAGATTTCCCTCGTGTTCTGGCATGTGTAGTATAATGTTTAAGCGGAAGATTTTTTTTTTTTTCAGAACGGCGTACACTGAATGAATTTACACATAAACGTAACGTTCACTACGCGGAAAAATATACGGGAGCTAAAATAAAACTCTTCGCACCAACTCTTTTAAGTAATCGCCAATAGACTATTATGCACAGAAATACGAACCATTACTCGAAGATCTATTATGATTGAAAAACATACATCTTCTTCGCTTTGAAGCTAGCTTGATGTGAGCACAAATTTGTGATTGTCATATTAATATATCAACATATCAAAGTAACGTTTAATTTGATCGCGAAAAAGGCTTTGCGGTATCCCTTCTATTAAAACAAGGCATTCATCAATATATATTGTAGTTACAAACAACGGACCACATGTAGCTTTTTTTTTTTTAGGTATGGCAAGAAGTGCTTTAACAAAGAGAATGCGCACGATCAGTAAAAACACGCGGCACCCGATGCAGGAAATCAACGTGAAAGGCAAAATTAGGCCATTCGCATTTTTGCTCGTTTTTATTTTCACAATTTGTAAAGAAAAAAAATAAATCTCCAAAAGTGCTTCCTTTGATCTAGCTGCCTGTCGAGTGTCTTATCTGCCGCGCGCAACGTTTCTTGAACCGGGTGCGGCATCCTTGTCGGACGTCCTGAGCCATCCTCGTCTTTCCTTCGGGAATCGGCACGACGAAACCGGTTGAATCCTGTCGTCAAGCCCTTCACGCGTGATTTCTCAAACAACGTGCTGTTCGCTGTATTGTCAACGAAGACGCGAACACATGTGGAATATTGATCTGTGACATTTTGCGGTCATAGACATCTCGGAATGTGTGATTCTTTTTTGTGCATCAAAATCCAGGCAATGCGCTATTAATAAAAACAAAAACTAAACATATGATGACAATCATGACGATGACGATAATCATGATTTTGACGATGATGATAATGATAGCCTACTAGTTTTCTGGGTGTCCAAAAAAACAGCCGACATTGTTCACCAAACTAGTAGACAAGGAACATTCTGTAGGCCTCATACTGGACATTTCTCTAAAGCTGGGGTCACACTGCCTAAGACGGGGTCGTCGCACTGCTCATACATCATACAAAAGAAAGTCTGCAAGTACAGAGTCACCGAAATATCCGTGGTTCGAATGCCACGTGTCAAGTTTTTTCCTTGAATTCATTGCCATGCGGTATTCGAAGCACGGATCACGGCGTGACACCCTTTGAATCTGTTTACAGACTATCATTTGAATGATGTAAAAGCAGTGTGACCCCGGCTTTATACATCACACAAAAGACAGTCTCCAAACAAATTCGAAAGCAAGTCACCACGAGATCCAAGCTTCCAATGCCACATGGCAACGAGTCCAAGGAAGAACTTGGCACGCGGTATTCGAACCACGAATATTGCGGTGACTGATGTCTACGGTCTGCCTTTTGTATAAGCAGAGTGACTCCAGCTTAAAGGGGCGGTGCAACGATATTCAATTGGAATGTTTTTCACTTCACAGGAGCTTACTGGCACTAGTGGGACTCAAGGATACTCGCAGGCAACGTCACTGGCCAAGAAACTCCTATGTTGCGCTGTAATTTCGAGGACAAAACCGAGTGTTTCCATTCAATCTCTCCTTCGCAAAACCTGATGACGTAGCTGGGCAGTAGCAGTACCGCCCAGTGACGATATTTGAATGCGGCTCATAGATTGAACCCGAGCATGGCGTGGGCACTCGATTTGGGCTCGTGATAATCGATAGCTCGAGAAGCATTCGGGTAGTGGCCCGTGTCCAATCGCTGCAATGACGACAACAGCCGAACCATAACAATGTCTGGAACTCAGCGCGTGTCCTGTGCATTGCCAACCCCAGCGCATGGCTATGATCAACATTGGCGGCATATAATCGGCTCCAGATCACGTGGCCGCTTGTTCTGGCTGCGAGTTGAGGGGGTGAACTCTGCTCGTTTTTCTTAATTTTTTTTCTGCGACTTCGATTGCGTGTGGTGAAAAACGAACGGGTATTTCACAGGTCATTAACGTCAGGGATCCGTTCTAAGCGGTATTTGCGCAAAATACAAAAATCGTTGCATCGCCCCTTTAAGAGATCATGTCGTCTTCAGGACGACGTCGCTAAGCTTTCTTTTGTAGCGTAAGCTACACTGGCCGAGGTTGAGCAGTTTCGCGTGACTACTGGAGAGCCGTGCTGCGCATGCGCGAGGAGCAGTGACGGAACGGGCAGGACTGGTGTGGCGCTTAGGTCAGTCCCCGATGCACGCGAAGCGCGCATGCACCCGCTCGAGATCGTGGCTCGCGCTGTCCGGTAGTTCTGGGCGGCAGCTTGGTTGCTTGATACATAAGAACACGGCGCACAGCTGGCGCAAAAAAAAGTCAGATTTGGAGGACTGAGGAACAATTTGGACCACCTAGGGATCTTTTGACGTGCAACCGAAAGCTCGGTTACACGGCGCCTCCTCCGCTATAAGAAGAGCGGAGAAGCTTAACTCGTCGGATCCCGAGGTAGTCACATAATGCGTATACCGTGTGTGTGTCATTGAAGCAGCAGTAAGCATGATAATCAAGCTAATCCTAGACAACCAGGAAAGCTAAGAATAACCAGCTGAACCTAAGCTCACGCTACGTATATCCTGGCATAGCCGAGCTAAGCCACTGCAAGTTTTTTTATCAAAACCTTTGCAGCAACTTTTAGTTGTTCATATGGATATTTTTTAAGGTTCCCCCTACCTAATTTGACTGCCGTCTCAATTTGATTGAACCTTACAGACGCAGAGTTATCAGCTTGTTGATAAACGGTTTTAATTTGTATGTGCTTTATCCCCACACAGGCCTGTTTCGATCTGGATTAGCCTGATCTCGACTTGCGGTCGTGTATTGCTGCTGCCTTACGCTCGTTAAAAACCCCAGGCTATCAGTGGTACTCCACTGGTTAAATTTCTCGTATATAGCGGAGTCACCGGATGGTCAGTGGCGATGGCTTACATCTGCAGTTGTCTTACCACAAACCCAACCCAATGAAATCGTGATTTTAATTTCTTGGTCAGAAACGTACTATTTTTCTCTCAGGTTAGTCATAGTTTGCCAATGAATATATTCTATAGACGTTTTCTGTTTCCTGTCATTCTCAGACACGTGAGCTCCGTATCTGGTACGCGAGACGAAAAAGTAATAAAACATTTCAATCTGGAATATGCGAGGAAATATAGGTGAAATAACGCAAATATAGTGAAATATAGGTTAAATTAACGCATTAAAAATAATAAACGAGAGTATTTTGGCACTAAGGATCGAACACCACAAACGACAATTGGTCCCATTCTCTATCTTTTTTTTTTTTTTTTAGGGGCGAAGCTCCTTAGGGCTAGCCATGTCCGTATGTCCGGCGTCTGGTGCTTGTGCTCCTGCTCGTAAGCTCACGTGCTCACGTGCTCGTGTAGGGAAAAAAAAGATGAAAAAATGATGAAAAATGATGAAAATATGTTTGCGCAGTCGACAGGATTCGAACCTGTGCGGGGAGACCCCAATGGATTTCTAGTCCATCGCCTTTACCTTTCGGCCACGACTGCGGGACGAGTAGGGGGTTCTGAGTTGTGGTAGTAACTCAAGAGCTGGGGATGTTATGGATGAAACGTTGCATGCAGCCGCTCAACGTCTATACAGGAGAGGGCGCTACGGTCAAATGCGTTTATAATCGCGTTCAACTTTGCATGCATAGGCTGGCTCAACGTTTATAGACGAGAGGGCGCTGCGGTCAAATGCTCAAATGCGTATATAACCACGTTCCACACCACACATTCTCTTTCTGACATGGATGAAAACGAACGAAAGGCTCGGCATGCTGCGGCTCAGCGTCTACGCAGACAAGCAACACCAGAGCTTCGCCCCAATCAACATCATTTACCACGTGGAGATGCGGTCAATTCTTTTTTTTTCATTTTTCAGGAGCCCGTTATGCGTTAGGGTCGTTGTTTTCACAAATCAGATCTCCTGGTGACAAAACTTGTCGGCCTCGCTATTTATCAATGTCAGTCCGTTAATTAGTTTGTAGCGACACTCACGGCCTGCTCATCGTCTGTGCGACATGAGCAGGCTGTGAGTGTCGCTACAAACTAATTAACGGACTGACATTGATAAATAGCGAGGCCGACAAGTAATTTCACCAAGAAATCTGATTTGTGAAAACAACGATCCTAACGCATAACGTGCTCCTGCAAAATAAAACAAATTGACCGCATCTCCACGAGGTTAACGAGCGGGATAAACTTGTAGCGACACTCACGGCCTGCTCATGTCGCACAGACGATGACGACGCGCTGCAGAAGCATCTTCACCTCGTCATCATCGTCTGTGCGACATGAGCAGGCCGTGAGATTCACTACAAGTTTATCCCGCTTTTTAATTACATTTCGCGTTTTGGGGATTCGCACGTGCAGTGCACACGGACTTTATAGCTAGTGCCACTAGATAAGCACTAAATAGGCACTAAATAAGCGCAGCTCATTTAGTGGCTCTATTTATAGCCAGTGGAACAACTCAGATAATTATTTACCCCGAAATTCTATCCGTGCTGAAACAGTTCAGGTGTACCCCAGCGATCCATCATGGGACCACTTTTGTTCCTTTTGTTTATAACTAATCTTCCATCCTGTATTAACGATCCAAAAATTACGTTGTTTGTTGATGATCTTAAGCTTTTTATAAGTGTGAAGTCATTGTCTGATTGCTCCCTTCTGCAGGCTGACATAAAACGTTTCTGAATGGTGCGCCAAAAACCGATTGTCACTTAACCCCAAGAAAACTAAATCTATTGCGTTATCCAGAAAGCGCGACGTAGTTAATTGTTTTTATATATAATCTGGTAGGAGCCCCGATTCCTCGGGTTCCTTTTACAGCGAAGCACTATATGATTCGCAGGTGGGATTTTTTCGTGGCCGTCGACAGAAAACCCACGCGCGTGCCTTACCACCGTTCCCGCATGCCATATAATTTATCATGTGGTTTTAACACTTGTTTCAATAAGATAACCACATGATAGATTATAAGGCGCGCGCAAACGATGATAAGCACGTAGCGTTTCCCGCTTGCGTTTCACGTTAAAGATTACGGTTGCATAAGGTGCCGCGGCAGAGGTGGAGTACAAAGTGTGGAGTGACGTCACTAGCCCCGCTAACAATGCGAAGCACGTAGCGCTCCCCGCATGCGTTTCGCGGTAAAGATTGAGGTTGCATAAGTATTTTATATATAAAAATGTTTGGTATAGGGCATTTACTTTTCTTTCGTCAATAATATGGTATAGACCATTTTGCTGTTTACAAACATGAACTGCCACTTCCGTCCCTAGCGACTTCCGGTCGCACCGTCTTTGCAAGCCTGTTGAGCTTGCTTATGTCACCAGTGCTAGAAAGCATACATGCTACACGGACAACAAAGTTGGAGATTTAACGAGGGCCATCTGCTGTACAATATTACAACTTAGAGGAGGCAAGTTGGTTTACAAGAATACTCGAAACACTTTAACAGATATCGGACTCCTTCGTTCTTTTGGCGTTCACCTGGAGAACTGGTGGTTGAACGCTTCATCTACGTTTCAAGCAGCAGTGTTAAGGTGGCCTTTGTTCATTCCTTTTATAAACACGAACTTCTCTTGCACGTCAAAGACTGGACCACCACCTGGTGGCGTTTTCCATGAAAAGGATCCGTAGTGCAGTGGGCAATCGTTGCAGGTGATGTCACAGCTTCTCTGTCCAACCACCTTCACAGCGTAGTTTAGAGCCATAATTTTTCATCAAGAATCCCGGTATATCCATCAATATTTCACAGTCCTTTATTAATTACATGTCTTTAACCATTAATGCAGCACTTAGAGTACTGAAAATGATTTTATGGTTGTGGCACCAGGTTTCTACGCCCCGTTGCTTACTGCAATTGTTTAAGGCATTAGTGAGCTCAAGGTTACAATTTGGTGGAATCATTTGTGATTCATAAAGTTTATCACAAGCTGTTGCAATTGAAAATATACAAAAACGAATGCTTAGAATTGTGTACGACCGTTATATTGGGAGAATATATTTTTACCATTATGAAACGTTACCTTTTCGATTTGCGTTACTCAAGCTTGCCGTGTGGAGGCAATACCGAGATTTTATATTCCTTCCCAAAGTTGTACTCGGAGATGTGAATTCAATTGATTTGTCGAGTTTTTTTTACCTTCGTGTTCCGTCAAAGGTCAGCAGGAATGTGCTAACTTTTCAACCATCTTTTATGTCTTCTGTGTTTCGATTATCGAGAATACAATTAGAATTTCATAAGTCCCATCTTGAAATTATTCTTTGCTCTTACCAGTTTATGTTTCATGTGTGAAGGTGGATGTCTTCATGGGCGTACCAACCGGGGGGGGGCAAGGGGGGCGCTTGCCCCCCCAGTTCTCAGAGTGGGGGGGGCGAGGCATGTGTTTTGCCCCCCCCCCCCCCCCCCCCCCTGAAACGGCCGCCACTGGGCAGGGCAAAAACTGGCCGGCGCCGCCCAAGGAATACCAAGGGCACCGCACCCCGACCCGAGCGGGCATATTTTTAACACACAGGCGATACAAACCGTAGCAACGGCGCTCACGCCGGATTGGCTGGTTCGTGGAGATAGGCGCTGCCGCCGTCAACATAGGCAGCGGATACAATGCAAGTTTCCGAAGCGGTTGCGTAGCTTAGTGGTAAGGTGTCTGCCTCATACGTATCAGACCCGGGTTCTATCCATGGTGTGGGCTTACTTCTTTTATTTTTGTTCCTAGAACATTTTGTTTTGTCGAGGCATTTGGCGATATTTACAACATTTCTTTTTTACGATTAACACTGAAAAAACCTAATGTCGCTGACAAAACATCGCTGAACTAAATCGTATGGGACTCTATTTACGGAAGCGCATGGAGACAGCGGGGCTTGGGTTGCCGACTGGACACCGCAAAGCGGCGTGTACGGGGGGGGGGCTAAGTGGGTTAATAGTTTTGTATTAGCAGCCGCACACTGTCGCTGCGAAGCGGTGTGAACGCAGGCGTGGGGGTGGGTTAACGCGCTTCGAATGATACGCGCGCCGTCCGAATCCGAAATTTAAGTTCCCGCGCGTTGCCGAGCAGCCAATCCGGCGTGAGCGTCGTTGCGAGGGGTTCTATCGCCTGCGCCGTAAAAGGAGCCAGTGACCAGAGCGCCCGGTGCGCATACACAATTGGCCCTCTCCTCCCCCCCCCTCTTTTACGACGCCTACACACACACACACACCTTAAAAGTTAGTGGTGGATCGAATCTACCGAACTTTAGATTCGGCAAAGTTCCGCACATGCCGAAATTTTGAAGGAATGTTTGGCAAAGATTCGGCAAAAATTTGGAAAATGTCTGCGCACGCGCACGAACGCGACAGGGCCATGGATCGCAAATGGACGCCGCGCAGTCGCGCGGTTAGCATCGCACAGTTTAGTACAACCAGCGGTTACGGCGAGGTGTGGAGTAGGCGACACGGTAACTGTGAGTTTGTGAGCTTTTGCGAGTGTGGTTCTCTTCAATGTTTTCTGCTTCAAGAACAGAAGATCGACCAGTAATTTACGCAGTCCACTGCGCAAGTGAAAAATGATGCGGTGCATTCTGAATGACGTGATTTTCATTTGACCTTTTCATTGATGCAACGAGGTAGTTGAAACATTGACTGACAACTGACAATTACGCTCAGTGTGCGCAGCCCACTGCCGTCAAACGGGCAGAGCCACGAGAGCTTGCCAGAATGTATGGGATGCAGCTGGCATCCTCGTCATATTGTGATACATGTTTTCTCCCTTCTTTTCTTTCCTTTTTACGTACTTTCTGTAGTGCGTATATTCTGTACAATTATTTGTCTGTTTTGTTTTTTCATATGTGGTGGCGGGCTGGCAGCAGACATGTACAAGCTACTCAAAAAAAGTAACTAAGTTAAGTTACTGAGTGTTAACCGAAAAAGTAATTTGAGTAGAGTAGAAATTACTCAAATGTAAAGTAATTCTGTAAATATCTAATTACCGCGAAAATTAGCGAATTACTTTTGAGGTTACTTTTATTTTTTTTCTATGCTAACAAGGAAGTACTTGCGTAGGTTTTGATGCGTTAGCGAAATTGTGTTTTCACAGAACTGCTTCAGTAGCTTCGTTCTGCTTTAGCATGCCTAATTGTTGTGTACTTCGTTTTGGTCAAGGATGTACTGCGGATGTATCATTTCACCTTTAAGGTTTAGCGCTGCCTGAGCCTGATTTTGCAGACAGTGTTTGATTGCTTCGAGTGTTGCGTAAAGTACGTCTAAAAACTACTTGGAAGTACAAACTAAATGAAAGGTTATGTACCTCAAGTAAAGTAGTAAGTACCCCGGGTGCAATGTACTTGAGGTGAAGTACTATAAATACAATGTACTTCCAAAGTAAAGTAGAAGTAGTTTTTAACACACTCTTTCATAATGCCCTTTCATTCCCTATACAGCGCTTTTTTCTTTTTAGCTGGCCGGTATGCATTGCTTCAGTGGAAATCGGAGGTGCATCAGTTTTTTTCGGAGAGGGCGGCAAAATCGGAGGTGCATCTGATTTTTTTTTTTTTGAAAATGGCAGCAACTAATACGTCATGGAGTAATTGCTTCATTCTCGCAGACGAATCATTTAACGCAGTCAACTTTTAAGGCACTTATTTGTATCGGTCTTATAGCCGCCATTTCTTCACTCAGAGAAATGACGAGATGACGTCTCGAAAGACAGCACAAGCTATACAGGAGCACCAGATTAACTTCAGAGCGGGTGCTACACTTTGTTACCTCCTTTGAGTGAGGATGTAGTGTGTATAGTGGGCAAGAATTCCTACATAGGGGAGAAGTGGGGACAAGTCCTTTCTTCAAATGGGTCAAGTCTCCTTGAACTTCGGGATACAAAGAAACGCCATTCTTCGGCGCTAATCCCACAGTTACTCGGCCTCTCTCGTGTCGTGTCTGTTCGCTCCCCGCGCCTCGTAGCAGTGATGTTGCAGTGGGGGGCTCGTTAAAATTTTAAGGGGTTTCGGACTATCCAAATCACATTCTTCCTCCCCCCACCCGTTTTCTACGCCACATGCTTCCCCCTCTGCAAATATCAGCTGATCTTCCAACATCTCTGTTGTTAGGCAAAACAACCACTAAAATTCGAAAGTAATTTGTAATTTGAGTAGAAGTCACTCGGAAAAGTAGTTAAAGTAAACTACTAATTACCAAAAGAGAAATGTAATTGAAAGTTACTGAACTACCCAGAAAAGTAGTTAAACTACAGCAACTTGAGTAAAGTAGTTGAACGTACAAGTCTGGCTGACAGGCGCTCTGCGTAAGGGTTTTCACCTATCTTCCTTCTCCCGCACACCACCGCATGGGCCCCTTCCAGTATGCGCAAATAAAATTATTATTATTATTATTATTATTATTATTATTATTATTATTATTATTATTATTATTATTATTATTATTATTATTATTATTAGTAGTAGTAGTAGTAGTAGTAGCAGTAGTAGTAGTAGTAGTAGTATTAGCAGTAGTAGTAGTAGTAGTAGTAGTAGTAGTAGTAGTAGTAGTAGTAGTAGTAGTAGTAGTATTGTAACAATCCTGTTCTCAGCTCACAAGTAGTTTGTGCCAAAACAGAATAATATTGCTTTCTAGTTCGCGTTATTTTGCGATTTTCATGTATCCGCATAAAACTAAACACAGAATTATCATGCTCGACGTTGCACATCCGACATTCCTAACTCTCCCCATCTTCCTAAACGTCCGTGTGTGTCCTAACACCAGAAACCGGACTTTCAAAGGTTAAAAACGGCACGTTGCGAATACGAAACGCACACTTTCATGCAAAGCCGACGTCAAGTGACTCAAATCGAAAAGCATGCATATTTACAATAATATTGTTATCTCTTCTGGTGAAGGCTCAGCAACCGTTGCATTCGTTTTCTCGCACAAAACGGTGACTTCCAGAGAAAGTAAGAACGCAGAGATTGCCTTTATTTTAACAATGTAAACACACATGCAGGCGTGCGCTGATGAAGCCTAAAAATCAAAACTCTCGTAGCGTGATTCGTGACTGCGCCGGCTACTACCCAACCGCGTTGTCACGCCTCTTTCTGCAAGCAAACACTAAAATTGTCAGTAAACACAGAAAAGCGAAATCGATAAATTATCTTGTAGAACATCACCTTATTTAGTCATAACTGTGTCAATAGGCACTACATGTTGTATTTATGTTAAGAAAAAAAGAAATACCTTTTTTCGTCAGAAATAACTAAATATGGTAACAGTGTATTTTTGTCGAATCATTGCCAAATATTTAGAAAAGTTCGGCAAAAGTTGCGCCGAATTTTCGATTCGGCAAAAGTTGGGCCCATCACTAGTAAAAATATGCGACCCAGGGGGGGGGGGGGGGGGGGGGGGGGTCTGGTTTGCCCCCCCCCCCCCCCCACTCAAAAACAAGTTGGTACGCTATTGGATGTCTTGGAACTACCAACCGTAACCGCTAATTCACACTGAAAGCGGATCCGCGTTCGCAAAGCGGTTGCGAACGCGGTTGTATAAAGATCCAGTACAATTGCACGCGCACTCGATGACATCAAGTGCGCGTGAAATTGTACTGGATCTTTATACAACCGCGTTCCCAACCGCTTTGCGAACGCAGATCCGCTTCCAGTGTGAATAGGCGGTAAGGCGGGTTTTGTGTAGCCTTTTCTCTTTCTGTTATCTATTGTTTATATTTTTATTGTAACCTGAATCTTAATGATTGATATTGCTGTGTTTTAGTTTGCTTTCTGAGCTCGACAATTTACACTGTAAAGTTGTTTGTGCGCACGTAAAACAAAGATGTATATATATATATATATAACGGGCATGGTGGAGGGAGGCCGAGGGCGTGGGTATATAACTGAGAAGAAAAAAACCTTTGGTGAAAACAGCAACAACGGACGATTTAATCTTCGACGTTTCGGCCGGAGTCCGGCCTTCGTCAGGAAGTCCGGCCTTCCTGACGAACTTCCTGACGAAGGCCGGACTCCGGCCGAAACGTCGAAGATTAAATCGTCTGTTGTTGCTGTTTTCACCAAAGGATTTTTTCTTCTCAGTTATATATATATATATATATATATATATATATATATATATATATATATATATATATATATATATATATATATATATATACAGGGTGTTTTTTTTAAGCTTAACAGAATTTTTAAAAACAAACCATGAAAGCTAGGTTAATGCGGTCGGCGCAGGTGAGATATAAGGCCAGGGGGACATAGTATATGGGACTAGTCGTAACGATAAGTCGGCTAATTAGTTAAGATTCGTTAATTAACTTTTTAATTAATGAAAATAGACATATAGTTCCAATTAGAAACTTGCTCAGCGTCATCGAAAACCACTAAATCAGTAATTTTCAGAAAGACTTTGAACGTGTGAGAAGCGTAGTAGTGCACGAAAGTTACCGCTCGTGGAGCAGGTACAAGGCTGGGGCTAGATAAGCGACGGAAAAATTGCGCGGGCGCCTTATCGCAACCGCTAGCTTTGTACGTGCTCAAAGAGTGCTAACTTTAGTGCACTACTACGCTTCTCACGCGCTCAAAGTCTCTCTAAAAATGACTGATTTAGTGGTTTTTGATGACGCTGAACAAGTTTCTAATTGGAACTATATGTCTATTTTCATTAATTAAAAAGTTAATTAACGAATTTTAACTAATTAGTCGACTGATCGTTACGATTAGCCTCCTATAATATGTCCCCCTGGCCGTATAACTCACCTGTACAGACAGCATTAATCTAGCTCTCATGGTTTTTTTAAAAAAAAATCTGTTAAGATTAAAAAAAAACACCCTGTATATATATATATATATGGGTGATTTCATCTAAACTCAAGCACGGATTTAGGGTCGAATTTTTAATTTTGACGAAAAAAATATATGTTTTGGGGCAATCCCTATAATAAAAGAAGACGCAAACGGCAATGTCGTCGGATTTTTTGTTCTCAAGTTATGGACCGTTGAAGCGGTCAAGGTGGAAACTGACGTTTTTCCAGCTTATCGGAGGTGCCATTTTTCACTCCATCCCTTTTCCATACTTTTTACGCTACATCAATATAACTTTTTGGGAACACTCTAGACTTAGGTTTTTTCATGCTAATTATGTGTCTAGGTCATAACATGTTTAGTTTCTTATTTTTTATTTGTCAAACCGCCTCTCTGCGACGATATTTGACGAAGTTCAGCAAGCTGTGCTGTGCGACCTAATTAACTTATTTTTATGATCTTTATATCACCGTAAAGCTCCAATTAAGCTCTTTCTTTTGATTATACTTTAAATATTTTGAGATAAGTATATAATGCGCTACATGTGCCTGAAAAACGAAAATTTTGAAAAACTAGCAAGTTTGGAGTCGATTTTCTAAAAAAAACCCACTTTTTATTTGTTTTATTTTTTATTCACGGTTAGTTGATATAGTAGTCTATCAGAGACTACCAACAGAAATTGTAATATAGTGTTTGTATTGCCGCTATTAAGACTCGAATCTCGTGCTATGATTGTTTTGAACGGGACTTCGCACAGGCGCTCTGCTGAGCAGAAATTTGGCCTATGTAAGGTTTTCTATTTATCGTTAGCAGTTACCTCAATATCCAACCATAAACATTAATAAAATTTGGAGTAGTGTACTTAAAAAAATTTACTTCAAAGTCCGTATCCACAAGTGCGGGCACATCGCTTACTTCCTCTCAATGCAGATCGTTAGAGACTTCCTCTGGGGCCTTTTGCTTTCGGCTTTGAGTTTGAAATACCGAACTTGACATGTAATTGTCATATTTTCTGATGTCAAACAGATACGCAGTGCATATACATAAGTACGATTTAGTAACTGACGCTTACGAGTACGGTTTATTTTGTGCGCGTACGGACTCTTTCGTAAAATAACAAGCATTTCATCGCGTGTAAGGCTTCAAAAGTGTTAATCATGTGTTTAGGTTTCATTTCTATTTTCAGTGATTCATGCCGGGTTACTTAGACTTTTTATTCTTGACTTACGTTTGTCCGGGAGTCTAGATGTTACGTATCTTCTCCGTCAATACATAGGGCGAAGCTCACACACCTTCCAAATCACGCCAGTGCCAAGTAAATAAATATTGTTAGGATGAATATTGTTGCTTCACTGGCTTTTACGCTCAGATATTGAGGTAAGTACTAACATTAAATAGAAAACCTTACATACGTCAACATTTTGCTCAGCTAAGCGTCTTTGCGAAGTCCCGTTCAATACTCTCACAGCACGAGATTCGAGTCCTAATAGCGGCCATACAAACAATATATTACAATTTCTGTTGGTAGGTCCTGACAGAGTATTATATTACCTAAGTGTAAATTAAAAATGAAAGAAATAAAAGGTGGGTCTTTTAAAAAATCGACTTCAAACTTGCAAGTCTTTCTTCAGAAAAACTTGCAAGTTTGAAGTCGATTTTCTAAAAAAAAAACCTTTTATTTCTTTTATTTTTTATTTTTTTTTATTTTTTATTTACATTTAGGTAATATAGTAGTCTGCCAGGAGCTACCAACAGAAATTTATAATATACTGTTTGTATGGCCGCTACTAGAACTCGAATCTCGTGCTGTGAGAGTTTTGAATGGGACTTCGCATAGACGCTCAGCTGACAGAATTTTGACCTATGTAAGGTTTTCTATTTAATGTTAGTACTTACCTTAATACTTAGTGTAAAATCCAGTAAGCAACAATATTCATCCTAACAATATTTATTTACTTGGCACTGGCGTGATTTGGAAGGTGTGTGGAGCTTCGCCCTATGTATTGACGGAGAAGATACTAAACATCTAGACTCCGGACAAACTTAAGTCAAGAAGAAAAAGTCTAATTAACCCGGCATGAATCAGTGAAAATAGAAATGAAACCTAAACACATGACTAACACGTTTGAAGCCTTACACGCTATGAAATGCTTGTTATTTACGAAGAGATCCGTACGCGCACAAAATAAACCGTACTCGTAAGCGTCAGTTACTAAATCGTACATATGGAGATGCACTGCGTATCTGTTTGACATCAGAAAATATGACAATTACATGTCAAGTTCGGTATTTCAAACTCAAAGCCGAAAGCACAAGGCCCCA
Source organism: Ixodes persulcatus (assembly GCA_013358835.2). Taxonomy (NCBI): domain Eukaryota; kingdom Metazoa; phylum Arthropoda; class Arachnida; order Ixodida; family Ixodidae; genus Ixodes; species Ixodes persulcatus. The sequence goes on from JABSTQ010009218.1 coordinate 913,260, forward strand.
GAGGAATTCTCTAACGATCTACAAAAACAAATGCTTAGAATTGTGTACGACCGTTATATTGGGAGAATATATTTTTATCATTATGAAACGTTACCTTTTCGATTTGCGTTACTCAAGCTTGCTCTGCGGAGGCAATACCGAGATTTTATATTCCTTCACAAAGTTGTTCTTGGGGATGTGAATTTAATTGATTTGTCGCGTGTTTTAGACTTTCATGTTCCGTCAAGGGTCAGCAGGAATGTGCGAACTTTTCGCCTATCTTTTATGTCTTCTGTCTCTCGATTATCGAGAATACAATTAGAATTTCATAAGTCCTATCTTAAAATTTTTCTTTGCTCTTACCAGTTTATGTTTCATGTGCGAAGGTAGATGTCTTGGAACTACCAACCGTAAGGCGGGTTTTGTGTAGCCTTTTATCTTTCTGTTATCTATTGTTTATATTTTTATTGTAACCTGTATTTTAAGGATTGATATTGCTATGTTTTAGTTTGCTTTTTGAGCACGACATTTTACACGGTAAAGTTGTTTGTGCGCAAGTAAAATAAAGATATATATATATATATATATATATATATATATATATATATATATATATATATATATATATATATATGTATATATATATATATATATATATGTATGTATGTATCTATAAAAGATCTGACACGTTAAACTCTGTGGAACAGTTACTTTCAATATCATCATCAACGTTTATTTTCGTTCAGGATCCGCAAGGGGTATGGGGGATGTACGCGACCAAAAGCGTTGCTGTGATCGTCCTTCCACGATTGGCTAAGCGCTCAGTATGGCGTCATGAGTAGTGTTATTTCTGCTCTCATCGGACGGAATTAGGAGCAAAGTCAGGCTCTCATCTCTGACGTTGTTGATTTGGGAACGTAGTGACTAGGCTTCCACCGTGCTTTAAACGCACCATCTAACTTGTCACTCGCTACTAATAATCTTGGTCGTAACGTCAGAAATAGGAATCGTTAGAGGGCGAAACTGCAACATCTCAAATACACAAGGATGTGGGCATGCGTTTAAATATAAAAGCTACACTGCAACCACATAAATATACATAACGCAGTTCAATATAGGGAGTATTCACTGACGCCATACTTGTGGGTGCTGTTTAGAGCGCATGCTCAGAGCGAGCTCCCAATGTTAGATTTCTAAGTCCGGAAATCTTGATGGTGTCGAATGCACGTTGCGAAATAACTGTGGAAGCTCGCCATCAGCACGCGCTCAGCAGTCGCGCACACAGCTATGGCCGCCAGTGAATACTCCCTTTACAGTTCAACAACAGAAACGTATACGACCACAGTTCAACTCTCATTTTTGCTTTAAAGCTTTATCCGTGCTTTGGAATCATCTAGGTTCCTGCTGCAGACCACTGAGATTGCTGGCGGTTTGATGTAAAAAGTTGCCAAGCCGGCTTTTGTTTTTTTACGATCTTAATAACCGGTAGTATAGTCACCCCTTTCTGACATCACATTCAATTGCGTGCAGGATCAATTGGCAGAGTCTGGCTCTTGGCGACAATTCCTACGAAGTCGTGAAATAACGATTTCGATTTCTGTTCACTCCCGGAAAGTCGAGTAGCTTACCTCCATATGTTCAAGGTTGAGTCTCACGCTTACAATAAAATACATGTGCATGCTTCGGCCGTCTCTCCTTGACACCTACCTTCTGTTTTCAATCGGAGACATGGCGCGTGAGCTGAATTCTAATTTTTGTTTGGTCTAGGTCATCATTTCCCTCTGCGGACACAACTCGAGAAAGTACGTTTCCCACAAACCAGAAACGAAAACCGTTCGTGTTTTATGAGCCTATATTGTGTGGTGGATGTATCAAACCTTGTTTCGGCGGATTCCTCACTAAGAGTAAAACTTCGAAAGTACTGCCGTTCGTGTACTTCGCGCTTGATTATTGCCTGCGCAGGGAGGCTACGAGCAAAGATGGTTCTGTTTGCTCCGGCGATCGCAACGCTATTAGAGAGTTTTAGGGAACTGTTTCGGAATATCCGATACGGTGCGATGGGTCCTCCGGTACGAACTGCACATAATGCGAGTGTTCTGCGGTAGCACATGCGCAGTTCGTACTAGAGGGCCCATCGTACCGTATCGGATGCGCAAGAACGGTTCCCTAACACTCTCTACTAGCTCTTCGAGTTTCGACACACTATAGTCTCTGACATGTTAAGAAACTTATGGCTTGGCGATTTCTGAGAATATTGTTATAGCTCATCAGCCCACCAGGGTGAAGCGCTATTTTATAAGAACGCTGAAAAACGAATCATGAAATGAGAGGCCTGATCATAAGCCATGCCCTTCGTTTTTTTAAGTTGTCACTCACTGTTAGCGCCGAGATGTTTCGGTGGCGCCCTCGTAGGGTTTCCTTTCGTGACGTCACGAATAGGATTTGCCTCAACGTGATTGGCAGGATTTGCCTCTGCCTCGCCGTGATTTAGTTGCATTTGTCTCGCCGTGGACTGGCGATTGAGGCAGTCATTAATATAATACAAGAAGCTGCGGTTTGGCCAATCGCGAACTTCGAGCACAGCGACACTTTTGGCCGCACACGTCGCTAATACACACACAGTCTTCAAAGCCTGTGAAACCACGTTTGGAGACTTGACGTGTCAAAGAGACAAGGGGCGTCTGGAGCGTCCCAGAGAAGGACTAATGGTTCCTCTAGGGCAGCTGATCATTTTTCGACGCTCAAATGGAGATCACAGTATTACGACGCCTAGACCGCTGTAAGCCTCGGAAAGCTTATTGAGGCGTAGGCGCCGACGTAAAGTCTGGGATCTGAAGATCCTTATATCATGAGCACTTCGGCTGGGATTCAAAATTGGAGCGTCTCGGACAAATTGAAATGATAGGCACGCGTGTTTGTTCCTTGTTGCATGACAGTCTGCAATAACATGATCGAAATACACATAAGCCAGCATGAATTCAAACTTTTCATCCCACTCCCCCTTTTTTAAATATATCCAGCAATAAACATTTTCACGCGAGATGGTTTTCTTCTTATTTTGTTTATGGTTCGACAGTCGCCTGCTTTGTCAGTCTAATTTTACGCCGGTCTTTGCCTTGCGTATTTTCTAGCTTTACAAGTATTTTGCAATTGTTTATTATAAAAGTGCATGCATTACTTCTACCGAAGTGAGCTGTGCCGTTAATTTGTATGACTTTCTGAGCAAGGCCTTTAGTTTGTAACTATGTTTTTGTTTGTTTTCTGTTTTTTGGGAAACTGCAATGCGTGATTAGCTTGAATCTCACAAAAATGTTTGTTACAATGTTGTAGATAGTTCGATTTTTCATCTTGCGCATGCTAAAAGAGACGCACGTTACCGAGATGATGCGCCATGGCTCCTTTGCATCTAGTTGTAATTAGTGTTGAACCCTTACTGTTTTTTTATGTATTGCTTTATACGGGTTATGTTGGAAAAAAAACATAAAAAGAGTTGTTTTATATTACTGTATACTAACGAGAAACAAGATATATCTGTAAAGCATCCGGTTGAAAGGAAGTGTAAGATTTGAAAACAACTTGCTCTTAAACAACGTATATTTTTTTCCTACGTCGAAGCCCAATTTAAATTTCAAATATCCTAGTGACTTCGTTGATGTTTTCTTTTTACTAAGGTTGCTCATAAAAAGGGAATATTACTACTGCTATTAAAACGATCACTTAAAATTGACGCGTTGTTTGTTTTCAGGGCACTGTATGTAGCAGAAACACTAACATCTCCGGCTGCATAAAATAAATTTGACTTTTTGATTACTTATATTCAAGGTCACCTTCATGTAACTCAAATACGGTGGCATTCGTTGTTTACCGATTTTCTTTCATTCTGATTAGACGCACTCTTCCTCAGTTTCAATCACGAACGTGAAGCTATCCAATAATTACCACTTCTATAGTCATAATCCCCGAACCTTCAGCGATGATCTCATTCTCGGGAGACACAATTGATGACACCAGGAAATTTTTTACAGCTCTCGCCGCTTGCCGGATGCCGTTGCCCAATCCGTCATGCCGAGTACGCATCTGTTTTTTTTTTTCCTTACCGGCGATTCAATCTAGTGTGACCTCGTTACGAACATCGTTTCTCCACGGGGAGCCGGCACGGCGCAAACAAACCAAAACAAAAGTCGACTCTTCGAAGGTCATTCTCTTTAAAACGTCGATTCGGTAGGTTTTCCAAAAAAAACTGAATCACGCTGGGGTAACACGCAGGCTGGGACTTCCGAAAGGTTGCGACTTCCTTTTTCATTTGTTAAAAGTTTAAGTGAAGACGATTTTAAGTGGGAAGAGACAGGTTGAATAGAACGTCTGAAGAATGCCTGTGTACTTGTTTGTTTGTTTTAGGTGCTATTGCAGTCAACATTTATTTTATGGAAGAAACCGAAACACAGGTATATTCTTTTTCAGTTCTAAAAACAAAAAAGGAACAAGCCGAACAAGGCTATTGCAACTGTTTTGCATAAACAGTATTACCACTTCTCTTAATGTTACCATATATTTAGATCATTTATATTCCAATCGAATTAAGCTAATTGAACGATGTATATATATATATATATATATATATATACAACGGGCATGGTGGCGGGAGGCCGAAGGCGTGGGTATATAACTGGGAAGAAAAAAACCCTTGGTGAATACAGCAACAACGGACGATTTATTCCTCGATGTTTCGGCCGGAGTCCGGCCTTCCTGACGAAGGCCGGACTCCGGCCGAAACGTCGAAGAATAAATCGTCCGTTGTTGCTGTTTTCACCAAGGGTTTTTTTCTTCCCACTTATATGTATATATATATATATGTATATATATATATATATATATATATATATATATATATATATATATATATATATATATATATATATATATATATATGTATATATATATGTATATATATATATATATGTGTGTATATATATATATATAGATATATATATATATATATATAACTGATAACTGATAACTGATAACTGGGAAGATATATATATATATATATATCTATATATATATATATATATATATATATATATATATATATATATATATATATATATATATATATATATATATATATAGAATTGATTGAAATGTCCCTAAAAGATATTGGATCGCTGCTTTTCAAACTAACTACGAGCATTTGTCATTTCTACCGCACTAAAACATATTAGGAATACCTTAGGTATTTTGTACTGCAATATGTGATTATGGATATGTATGTACGTTCCGTTCGTATTTGCGGCTGCTTCTGCGCCCGCCTTGTAGTCGGTCCAAGACACGTCAAGCTGTACTATCACGATCAATATGAGTGCGAACACCGCTCCGCGTGGCCCGCGGTACCCTCAGTGCCCCCTGACGATTGCACTTTGAAGTATAAGTGCAGCTTGCGGTCAAGACATATCTTCTCTAGCGACCGCCGCACCACTCTGCACTTCCGGGTCGGCTGCTAGCGAAAAACGGCCGGCGAAACCGCGAAACTGTTCAGTAATGACGAAGAGCATTTTTCGCGAGCAATATGCGCCAGCAAAATAACTTGTATAGATATTTTTAGGGTCATCGTTTTGATTAGGAAGTTTTAGTAGATTATTCCCATGAAGTTTCCGATAACAATCCCCGATACTTCGCCGACGCCCTTAAGCATGCATCATAATGTTTTCGGAGGTATAAAACAATCAACAAAGACTGCCTATTATTTACTTCAAATGAATTTTGCGAGAGCAAAGGACCACCAATGCGCACAGGCAAGAAGTTAGCGCGGTGCGAGCGTGGGTGATACTCTTCATCATGGAAAAAATCGGGCAAAAAACGACAAGGACGACCCGTGTGTTTCGTCTACGTCATCGTCGTTTCCTTTGTGTTGTTTTTCATGATAAAGGGTATCATCCACGCTCGCACCGCGCTAACTTCTTGCCTGCGCGCATCGGTGGTCCTTTGCTCTCGCAAAACTCACGCGAAGAAATAATAGGCAGTCTTAGTTCATTGTTTTGAGACCCCCGATAACAATATGATGCATGCTTAAAGGCGTCAGCAAAGTATCGGGTATTGTTATCGGAGTTATAAGAATAATCTGCTAAAATTTCGTAATAAAAAATATGACCCTAAAAATATTTATACAAGTTATTTTTGCTGGCTCACATTGCTAGCGAAAAATGCGCTTCGTTTTTGGTGAACAGTTTCGAGGTTTCGCCGACCGTTTTTCGCTAGCAGACGACCCGAAAGTTTAGGGTGGTGCGTCGATCGCTAGATACGACATGTCTCGACCGCAAGGTGCACTTATACTTCAGATAGCTATCGCTAGGGGGCAATGATAGTACCGCGGGCCACGCGGAGCGGTGTTCGCGCTCATATTGATCGTGATAGTACCCAACAACTTTTTTCCTCGACCGCCACCATCAACTGAAGATTAAAATAATGAATGGTTATTATTATTATTATCGACGTGACAACAAACAGAATTGCAAAGTTGTTTTCTTGCTTTTTGTTTTGCAGTTGCAATTTTTTTTTCAAATCGAAAATAACACAAAATAGGTAAAACGCCACTTTCCCAATTTATTCGCACAAGGGCGTCAATACGTTCTTGCCTTGGAGGATGTTTTTCTTGCTGCTTCCGCAGCTGCTGCTGCTGTTTGCGTGGCATTCTGTCTGCCTTTTCCTATTGCCTTACTCGTTTTTGTTTAATCAACAAGTGGAACAAGTCATCCGTCATATCATAATGACAACAATGAACCTCTTAACTCTGGGGCTATTTTACATGGGTCTCATTGTTGCCCACCCGCAGAAATGACCGACTGCAATGAACGGTGGCTTCAGTGGCGTGAAGGAACACCACACTTCAGGTCCCCAATCTATTTTGGTAATGCTCTCAAGCTGTCTTAGTCGATTCTGAACCCATTCAGAACTTGCGCACGACACCTGGGTTTTGCCTGAAGCTCGACCGCTGTGCGACTGGGAGGGGTCGAGGTCCGTTGAAGACAGCATTTCTGACTGGAACGCCTGGAAAGGGGCGTACAACTTGGGAAGCTCCAAACGCGGGTTTTAACCCGCCGTTCCGGTTAAAAGTGCTGGCAGTGTTCGCGCGATTGTTTGCGAAGTTGGACACGGGACGCGGGGGCAGCCCGAGTCCTCCTCCAACTTTGCCGTTGTTTCCACGGTTGAAACCCAGGAACACGCTTCCTCTGTTGTTCGAAGTTCCAAACGCTGCGCTCCGTTGACCGTTGAAATTTGCTCCAGGACCGCGAGTGAAGGTGCTGCTGCTTCCGACCTTTCGTTGTCCGACAGGCTCAAGAGCCAGAGCTTGTAGTAGGCCGACGACCAACACGATTGCCAGAAGCAGTACCTGTGAGGCGAACCGCAAAATAAATCAAGGTTGACGTTTTTTTGTTTTTTTTTATGAGGGTTATGATGGTTTGTTTAACGAAACCTGATGCACCTTGATGCCCGGGTTCCACTAGAGTGACAAACAGAAACAATCGGCACTGAACAACCTTAAGCGCGTGCAGCATGCACGCAAAGCTGGCTTTGAAAGACACGTTACCGTAAGATTAAACACAGCTATAGGACTGGACACGACAACACATTTTTCATTCCATCATATCCGTCATCGTGTACGAACTTGTCTTTCTTTTTTCGGTGACGTGTAATTCCAACAATATGCTCACCTTCTAAACTTATATTTTACAGGCTTGCGATTACTTGTGCTATACTTCACGAGCACCGAGAAATATAAAGCCTGCCAAAGGTACGGGCATGCTGCACGGTCTTGAGGTTTGCTGGTGTCGGTTGTTTCAGTTCGTTGGCTTTAGCGGGAGTCGGAATTTAATTACAGCGCGATGTCTTCGAGTGAACTTCAACAGCTGGAGATAAATGATATTTAGGTTAAAAAACACCAATCAATTTTAACTCTTCCTTAAGCCATTCCACGGTCATCTGCGATCAAGCATATTGAGTCCTCTAATATTTTCTCAAGGACTTCGGGTCTACAATTAGAGGTGAGGGAGCAGTAGTTTGGTCGAGTAACTCCCTATTATTGCTAGCTTTTATTTGGAAGCTAGAGTTAAAAAGCATGGTCAACTCATGTGCCGCAATACCGATTTAAGGCTGTTCGGTTCAGACTACTATTCCCTCGCCTGTATTATACACACATTTGTTACCTTCACTGGGAAGGGATTGTGTTAACTTTAAAAAATAAAGGGCATGAAATCAGACGTTGTGTTATTTTGATTCATGCCGTTATCGTGGCAAAAATCTTAATTATGTAGATTGAGATGCCCTAATGCAGGCACTTCTAAGATTTAAATGTTAATTGCGCCTGAAATTTTGATTGTTGGTAAGGGGTTTTGTGTAGTCGTGCAATAAAACAATCTCGGGGCCATTTCTGTAATTGTTTTAAATTATCTGAAAATATGAGTTTCGGTGTTTATGAAACTTAATTAAGTCAGTGACTCCTAGCACATCATGCTCTCTAGAACGCTTTTATAAACGCTCAAATGGAAGTCACGTTCTCTGGTGTTACGTTCATAGTTACTGCCAGTTTAAGAAAACAATAAAATTGAATGAGCGACATTAAAATATCTTTCTTGCTCCGCATTCGACAACATTACGTCCTCATTCAATAAGAACACCGAGAAACGGCTCCACGAAACAAGCAGCGTGAACATAACCCCGTCCTACGTTACTGGAGATGTCAGTGACTGTAGTTGCGATTCATTCCGCGGCAGGATATATCATAATCTTGATTGGTTGACGCACTAATCCAAACACAAAACTTGTCTTAATAGACGCGTTGAAGATTTTACAAGATAACCTAAGCCTACCATAAACCAAACAAACAAGTGCGTCACCTAAGGCAATTCGAAAAGTGTACTTCTCAAAATAATCTCGTTTTACGATGCGATGAACGCGCTTGTCTATTTCTCTATCCAACCTTCATCCTGACTTTCACAAGACCGAACTTTATAGGATGCCTGCTTTTACTTGTTAATTTCAGCGAGATTTATTTTAAAGCCGTTTTAATTCCGTTACGCTATTCAACTCGTCGGACTTTCTGTTATATCTAACTTCCTTACCAACGTATGTTATGGAACGTTTTATGCAAAAGCGGACGAAAAGTCATGCAAAGCTGCGTGAGAGATGCGACGAGGGATAAGGATGCTGTCCTCGAGCTTTACTCACCAGTCTGCACGACGCCATCCCGTTGGGTGTTGCGGGGCCTGAGCTGTTCGAGAAACAAGTGCCGGTCGCCGGCAAACCTCCGACGCATTTATACGGACCCCGTTGGCCCCATGTGTCACGGCTGCCTTCAAGGTTCTGAGCTGCGGCTATCAAATCTCAACCAAGGCAACGGCTACGCGCTGTCCGCTGGAAATGATGTTCCTCGGGGGTATTGGGGGCGAATACTTAAATGTAATTTAACGAGTTATGTTAATGGTATTGCGACGACCTGCCGAATAGTCGAAGGATGAACTCTTTCTCCATGCATTAACCTGTTCCTCCAGCTGAGGCTTGCCGGCGGTGAGCTCACCGCTCCCGAATTGTCAAGCGAATACCGAGAGGGAGGAATATTTGAGATGATGGGTGTCCGCGAGCCAGGCTTTCCAGCAGAGTAGTCGGAGAGACAATGGGCGCGATCTTTGCAGAGCTCAGATAATCACGAAGTAAAATATGCGTTTAGACCAAAAAAAAAAAAAAGACTAATGGGACATTAAGCCACGGGGCATGGTATGTTCACATGAAACCTTGCGCTCAGCATCACTGTTTTTGGTCTAAACAAATCTTTGTATACGTCATTTTCCCGCAGGTTCTTTGGAGATCGCAGTGAGATCTGCCGGAAATAGAACACAAAGGCATTCTGAAATTGTCGTATTACATTCTTCCAAAAATTGAGCTCGGCACAGTAAGCACCGCCAAGAAAATACATCTTAAGAAAACCGTGCGAATGAAACAATACGACAAATGCTTTCCAGTTGCTCAGGACATCCTAGCATCATGTTCTAGGTGTCGAAATTTGATAATATAAACAAAAGGTTTTGCTTTTATTTAGGTCAGTTTGTGTCAAAACATAAATCAATTCATAATCTCATATGCCATATCTTAGAAAAAGGGTTGCAAAAAAATCAATTTAAATAAACCTGAGCTGTTATTACATATCCAACATATTTAAGACTAATAACTAAACCCTGAAGCACAGATTTAGATAACTGCGTGAAAAACAACATCTACCGAGTCGACCAAAAGAGTCCCAGCCTGTTTTCTCTTTCTTTCCTTGTACAAAGTAATTCTGACGTCGACAACAAACTAATTGGTCTGGCGCGTGAAGCGCTTGCGATTCCCGCACGTTTGAAGGCTCCTAATTTCTACAGCTAGACGAACCTAGCAAGGTCGCGTGCCAAAATATTTATCCTCCTTTTCTCAACAATAAAATGCGATAGCAGAACGCGTCAAAAGAGGGATTCGGTTGGTTAAGCAGCATCATCGAAGAACGTGATAATGGAGCAGCAAGCAACTCCGGTGAACCCCCCAAAAAAGTATAATATGCGCCTGCCGCCATTACTTTGAGAATGAAGACCACCTCAAAGCCGTTGCCTACGTATTTCTTCTACTGTTGACTATTTGTAAGCACAGAAATACTTATCTTAAAGGGTAACTTCGGTATATTTTCTTGATTTTATGGTTACTACTTCTTTTTAGTGAAGGAAGTGTTCTTAAATTTCGAGGTGACTTTGTTTTATGCTTTGTGTAGTTTTTTAGATACCTTATTTCAAACTTTTGTTTCGGGGATCCCCGGCGAAACCGAAAATACCCACTCGAGCATGGTGGCAACCCTAGCACTGACCAGCCGTATGGTCATCGCGTGAAGTAAAGTCCGTTCCATGGTACCACAAAACGTGCGACTGGTATAGTCGCAAGAGCACTTTCGATCAGTCAGGTAAGGTGCTATGGCTCTTGTACTGCTTTGCTTCGTAGATATCAAATATATGTAACAAATATTATTACACATCCATAAAGTTACCGAACGAAAAACGGGTTCACCGCGATGAACGTAGGCTCAGCGAAATTGCATAACGACCCCTCCCCCCCCCCCCACACACACACACACACACTTACGTTTCGAGAACTACAATCTGGGTGGTGTGCATTGCTGTGCATTGCACGCTTCAGAAGAGTGTGGAAGCAAATTGTAAGTTTGCGCTGAGCAGGAACGCCACCTCCTGTACCTATACGTGCTTGAGCGGGCAGGGAGTCAATAATCTTCGTGAGCGATCGCTCAGGAGCACTTACGAACTACGGCTGCTACAACATAACATAACAAGTAGAAATCGTCCGCTGGGACGCCTGAAAACGCAGCAAGAATACACGGCGAAAGGGGTGGCGGCACAAACAAGGAACCTCCCTGACTACAAACATGACATCGGGGCAAAAGGTGGCTTGACAAACAGCCATCCCGCTGTATGCCCGCTGAGAAGCTGGTGGTAGCATTTTAGAGCGCAGCTCTTAAGAGCCCGTTTCCGCCTAGAGCGGCGTCAACGTTGCCGTCGGCGTAACCGCGCGGTGCATTATGGGACGTTTCCCATGATGACGTCACATGTGACGTCACTCGTGACGTCACCGCGAATTGCATTTTGGGTAAATTTCCCCACTAAATATAGCGGAAAAATTTCCCCGCTGAATTTAGCGAAAAACGTCCCCGCTAAATTTAGTGGCAGAATTTCCCCACTAAATTTAGCGGAAATTTTTCTCCGCTAAACCTAGCAGAAGAGTTTCCCCGCTAAAGTTTGCGAAAAAATGGTTCCGCCAAAATTTAGCGGAAATTTAGCGAAAATTTTGGGCTAAATGAGGCGAGAAGGAGAGAGGAGGGGAGGGTAAGGATTAGGAGGAGGGGCATTAACTCCTCTCATCCTCTTCCTTCCCCTCTTCATCCTCAAGAGCTGCGCTCTAATTCGCCGTTGCGGGCGACTCTATACGTGTTTCATTTTTTTTATATCGATTTTAAAGTGGATCGCAGTTTCCCATTCGTGAAATATTTTGGCAGGCCTTTTTTTTAGTCTCCGCAAATCGATATCAATAATTTATTTTGATTCCCCATTTGACCGGGGTTATCTCTCTTATCGTTTAGGTGAAATGAAATTGTGTCAGTGCTTTCTTATATGCTCCGTTTCACTTTAAGAACGACCGCAGTCGACGCAATAATCGAATGGAGCCGATCAAGCAACGCCAAAAGTGCGTCGTCACGTTGCTCGCTTGTTTTCTTTGTGGGTTTGCTATTTCTGAAAATAAAAACCCTCAAACACAGAAGAAAAAAAAGCACAGGATCGCAACCCATTCCCAGTGCGTGTTTGGATTAGACCAGGCGTCTCCAAAACCCGATCCGCTGAGGCCTTTCGACCGGCCCACGGCTGCCCGCAATCCTTCTAATGACGCTCGGCCCGTTCCTCTTTTCAACAGCTGTTACCGGCGCGAAAATAAGCTCGCGTAAAGTAAAGGCGCCGCGGCTTTCAGTAAACCCATCGCAAATCCGTTCTACTTTCTAGCTGATGGTACTGTGTCATCTAATACCCGTGCCACACGGGCAACTCGAATGCCATTTACAACGAATGACATTTTAGCGGGCCGCCAATCAGGGCGCGACACTCCGGGCGTGGCGCATTCCACGCGCGACAGATTGCGAGCTGATTCGCCGATCAAACAAATGTCATTCGTTGTAAATGGCATTCGAGTGGCCCGCGTGGCACGGATATAACATAATACATATATTTCTCGTTGTCACCACCAGCATCACGATTCTTAGCCACCTGTTTCAGGTCTGTGCAACTATGTTAAAATTCCTTCCAAATTTCACGATACGTGCTTAGTGTCACGTGTCAGAACTGTGAGCCGAGAAACTGAGGGAGAGGAGGAGACGAGAGGGGACGTCAGAACGCCCAGCTCTGATTGGAAGGATTAGTGGGTAGAGGTAAAGCTTGCTGCCTTTGACACCGCTGCACTCGTGGAACGCGTTAGAACGCGGAACGAAGGCGTCCCGTGTTTAGCTCTCGCATTCGAACGCGTTCGACGAGTGCAGTGGAGACAAAGGCAGCCAGCTTTAGCTCTACCCACTAATCCTTCCAATCAGAGCTGGGCGTTCTGACATTCCCGCGCGCTCTCGTCTCCAACTCTCCCTCCCTTTCTCGGTGTAGTGCATAATGTCATCGCCAGTTCCACCATCCTCATTAGTCTTCTGCCCTGTACGAATAAACTAAACTTCCTCTGATTTATGCCCGCTGAATGTTCTGGTTCACATATGTTTGCATAATATCATAACTAGAAAGATTGAATAAAAGAGTATTAATTAAACCACTTCAAATATTTGTTTAAACTGAACTTTATAGTTTTTACCCCACTCTAAATTTATTTTCTTAGAATTTATTTCTTTGTTTTTAAATTGTATTTACTAACTTATTTTCCGGCCCTCGAGACTGCAACAGATTCCAAATCCGACCCCTGAGCTAAATGGTCTCGAAACCCCTAGATTAAACGGTGCTGGAAAATCTACAATTGCGATTGGCGCCGTGGCGATGCCCTTTTATCGCTGCCTGACTGACTCCTTCCAGTCGTACACTCTAAGAAAAAAAGGAGGAGAAAGGTAGCAAAAGTGATTGTTCCTCCTTGTGTTGGACACGCCCCCCTGAGAAGGGAGGAACTGAAGGTAGGACGAACGGAACAGCGCAAGTTCCTCCTTGTATAGTTAGTGCAGGGGTAGAACATCGCGCTGCTGATCAAGCGGTCGCGGGTTCGATCCCTGAAAAGAAGGGCCTTTTTTTTTTTTCTTGCTTTATTAGTTTTCTTTTTTTTTTAATTTATCAAGAGAAAAATAAACAAAACCCATACCGATGGAAGGAAAATTAAAGTCCTTATTGTTCACTGACGCAAGGGAAAACTATATAAATACCATTGCTACAAGCTTCATCGGCACGCTGTTTGATAAACAGGATTTGGCCACCCAGGTTGGAGCTAAGCTGTTGACGCAGGGGCAAAGACGACGAGGTCGGTCCTTCAGTCGTTTCTTTTCCGGCAGAGTTTTTGACATTCATAAAGAAAAAAAGCGCACTCTAAGAGAAAATAGAGGAAAAAGCTAGCAACGGCGCGTCTTCCTCTTTTCTACTGACGCGCCTCCAAGCGGACATGAGAAGAAGAAAGGAACGAGACGTTTTTCTCCTTCTCCAAGCAGACGGGAGAAAGCTTTCGCCCTCCCAACTCATCTTCTTTCGGTTTCGTTTTTCGAGCCCGTCGCGCGCGTTGTTTAATAAATGTTGTTAAGTTGATTGAGCTTCAATGGCAGCGAAGGCCGCCTGTAATTTCGTCTTCTATTCCAAACGTGTAGAACATTTCGGTTGCATTGACGTTTTCACCACTAATTTTATCAAACGAGCACATGAAGCCGCGAGAAACAGCGAAGTTCTGGAGCAGTGCCAGCAGCGCTACGTACACTGGTTAAGATGGCCGTTTCTGGATTGCCACGCGGAACTACAGTAGCGGAACCACGCGGAACTGTGTCGACGTTTTCGACGTTATGGAAATCGCAGGAACTGCGTCCGAGGCAGAAAAACCTGCCGGCTGCCTGGGTGCCTTCCGTGCTGAATTCGGTTCTGTTTTCCCGTGCAGAGTTCCAACCGGCGTTCAACGTGGTTCTGTATTTCTGCGTGTCAGCAACATAGCAGCAACATCGTGATGGCAGTGTTGTGCGTAATCTGCGTAGTGAACAGAAGACTGGAATTATCGCCGATGTGACCGTGTGTTCGCGTATCAGTGGTGTAACAACAAGATGAGATGACGTGAACTGTCGCGCATTGATGCCGCTGGTCGGGCCTTGATTGGAGGGGGCGGGGTGTCGCAGGTTGACATTCCGCTTTACATTAAAGAGTTTCAGACCACTTGAGGAATTAGGCGCAGTCGATCGACGTGCGGACAGTCATGTTGGAACGCTGGTCTGAACGGTAAGCTCCTATCGTACAGTGGCCAATGTGACTGTCGGTCCCCGGGAGGTTGCGCTCTGGGGAAAAGACTGGACAGTACGAAATTATGACGGAAAGTACGGATATTTACAATGGAATTTTAGCATTAAAAATAAGAAAAAGACTAGCAAAATCGAAAACAAAAAGCTATCCTGTATTGTGCTGTTTAGATACACTACGGTTCCTGGAGAAACTGCCCTCCAAGTGGCGCGCTGGAATGAGCGCTAGAAGTTTTCGAGCTCGCCACGGCGTAGCTGGCGTAGTTCCGTACACTTGCCGCAAGTCGCGGCTTTGACTGCATTCAAGTTGATCGAAAAGCGATATCTCTGCCCGTGAAGCATCACTTCCAGCTGGGTGAATATCTGATCTACAGAGATTAATTCAAGACGGCAATTGCAGCCGTGCGCGAACAGCACCGAGTAGAAAAACGAACACTACAATATAAATAGTGGCTACGGAGTGCCGTGCGGGGAAACGAACTAATGGCTTGGAACCGCATTGGAGCGGCTCGATTTATTGGCTTTCAAATAATTACGGCATGATCGAGCGTTTTCTTTTTAATAAGAGATTCATCCCCTGAGCCATTAAAAATACTCTCAGATGTATGACATTGCTGGAAAAAAATCAACATGCTGTGAATATTTTTTTATTGCTTATGGAGTCACCGAAAAATTCCGTACGTTCAAAACGACCAGTATAAAACACGGAAACGCAGAGCTCAGGAGTAGTGATCGGGTTAGTGTACTGCTGTATTGATATTTGTATGTGCGATGCATGTGTGTGCGCTCTCTTTACGCTTCAGCTGATGCTTGTGTATGTATAATGTGTCTACATGTGTATATAATAGGGCTCCCGAAGATCCCGCAGCGCTATGGTGGCGTGAGAAAATAAAATATTTTTTTTTTTGTAGAACATGAATTGGGCGGTACCTAGCGCCCCCTAGCCTAGCTAGTTGCAATTACTCTGCTTGACCCTGCCATCTGGTGGCAAGTGATTTAACCTCCTTTTAGCTACGCGGCTACGCCATAATTTCGTATTACCGTGCTGAAATGAGCCAAGAGGCTGCTTCGGATTTGCTTTTTAAAGAGCGGCGTTTAGTTTCGCGGGCGAATGGTTTATCACTCCTCCGTGATGTGCGTTTGACGCAGCGATTGACGAAGGAATTGTGGCTCGAGGAATAGCAAAGGTAAGACGTGAAGTGCGCGAACTGGGTGCCGGTTGTCTCCGCTTAACATCGCTGTGCTGACGATGAGAAGGCTGAGTGACGGCATGCTTTCGAAACGTAAGTTTCTTCACCTGCAGGGGGAAGCCGGCTTCGGAAATAAATACAGTTCGCGGAAAGCTCGTGTTACGTTTTTATTTGCTGTTCTTCTCGCCCCGTACAATAGACTTAGTGTTCTCGTTAAGCCTTATTGAGCTCGATTTGCTCGATTCGTGGCCGCCATAATGAGATGCAGGCGACGGAGGAACTTTTGCCACCTGCTTTAGGGACGAACGTTTCTCCCTTTCTGAAGGAACATATGTATCAAGAGTGTTCCTCCCTTTAGGGAGGACTATACTGACCCTTTTTTGCACGTGATACAAAGATTGTCAAGTTTTAACCAACTCAATTGATTTATTTATGATTAGGTGAACTCCTACTTCACCAAACGTTTAATATACGAACTTCAGTTGACCAACTCTTTTTTTAAAAAACCGGTTTATCTTTTTCTTAAATAACTGATCTTAGAACATACTTAAATAAAGTTAAGGAATCCTCTTGAATTTCATCGTGTCGGCGTTTTCTCACTGGGGTGCAGCTTATTTGAACGTGCATGTCTTTCCTGAACAAGTCTAATAGCTCTTAGACGTTTAATGCGAAAGCATCAACTGTCTCATGGAGCGAGCTGACGTCATCAGTTTGAAGCGCGAAAACGGCTCCTGCTTTCCGGCGCTTTCGGTTGCATTGGCTGGCGCGCGTCGACGGGGCTCCCATTGGCCGCTGCGCCATGGCCTCCGAGATCCCGAAGCGCGCGCGCACTAGTACGCAGCAGACAACAAAGGGAGCGGACGAGCAGACGACAAAGAGAGCGGACGAGCGGCTTGCATGCTTTCGCATTCACAAGTCATAAGAAATGCTTAAGCGTACCTCAAGCTTTTTTTTTTTTTTTTTCTATCAACGCCGCGAAAGCAAATAAACAAACGTGTATCATACAGCTGAAAAAAAAAAAAGTAAAGCTTTTTTCTTTTTCGATCAGTTTCCTCGTGTTGCTTCCTCTTTGTTTGTTGCGGACTCAACACCGACGGCGACCACCACCTGCGCAACGACCCTCGTCGTTGAGGGAGTTTCTTTTGCTGGGTGATTTGTATCTTTGTATCCTAATTAACTTCTTTGTTTTATTCGCCAATGTTCGCGACTGCGCCCCGTTTATTTATTTTTGTCTGGAAGGCGACCCCATCTTTCCAGGGAAGTTCAAAAAGTGTATTTGTTTTGTTTTTGTGGTGCAGCGGTGGGTGCGCTTGCTCTGGTAATATTAACATGTTGTTTGCGCACGTTTTGATGATCACCTATTCAGGTAAGAAATTGTGACAGCTCAGTTTGTAACGGATCAACAGTAACCTCTTATGATATATAGTTCCTGAAGCTAAACGGCTTTTTTTCCGCTTCCCAGACGCGCTACAAACGTGTTTGATCCTTTGAGATGCGTTTGAGACCGCTGAATAAATTGCTCCATCTTTGTTTATGCGCGCGTTTTTATTTGCTTGTCGGTGGAGTTGCGATCGGTGGATTCCGCTTTGCAAGTGGACTGACAGTAATTAATTGTTCAGCTGTTGGGATGACGAAACGGTGCTCGCAAAGCTTGAGAACGTCGAGGAGCCCATACTTTTCCATTGCGTCGTCCGCTTCCGTTAAGTCCGAGTCCGCTAGAGCTGCCACTGTCACGTTCGCCGCCGTTCCTATGGGATTTCGGAGGAGTTTCCAGTATTGGCGAAGCTATATCATATTTGAGACTACCAAACGGCAACCTGTCTTTCGATTTAAAACGCGTTCTATTTATCTTTTTGGGGAAGAGCTCGTGTGACCGGGAGGGAGGCGGAGGAGTTGGAGGGGGGGGAGGGGGGGGGAGGTGAGGGAGCTGCGAACCGCACTTTAACACGAGGGCTGTGTTTCCAAAATTTACAAGATCCGACTCTGGAGTGAAGGTTTCGTACTGTGGCGTTTCAAAACTGACTCCAGCTTACCAGAAGACGTCAGAACTCGCGTTCCAGAAGCAGGTTGTTTACTCCAGAGTAATTACTCACGCTACCCTCCTCGATTGGGATGGAACGTCGGATCAAATCGAGTAAATACGTCACGTGATCTGTTCGTCGTCTGCTTTCTGCGCCTACAGCCGTCAGACTCAAAGCTGAGATGCTCCGTTGGCTTTGGTGGTGGAGGTTCGAAATGACAAAGAATAAGGTGCAGCCATTTATGTGTGGTTATTGCGATTTGCTGTTTTCAACACAGGAATTGACTGCATATTATATCCAGACCATGCACCTTCCCCGGGAAGGTATACCCGTTGTTATTGTCAGAGTGCGAGCGTAAACAGGAGCTTCTCCGCAACCTTGTCCTCGGCGTTGGAGGGATTGCCGTATTCACACGTTCAAGGCTAAAAACGTTCGAACGCAGTAAAGGATGAGGTAGTATTTTTGTTTTCTCCAGAGTGTGTGTAGTGAGAGGACAACGCTTGTAAATCAGTGAAGGCTTCGAAGATTTCATGTATATGATCAGTCAACAACCTCACTCTTGAGAAAGCCCCCTACGCTGTACCGCTACGCCATGTGGAAGCAATTTCTGCGAGACATAATCGGTGCAAATTACAGCGCGTGGAATACAGGATGTTTCACGAAAAGTGGACAAATTTGGTATAGCGAAAACTATGCATTGCAACAAAAAAAAATGCTTCTGTCGTTTTGGTCCTAGGCCAGGGGCCCATTTAGAAAAATATTAAAGTCCGGGATAGATAGATTGTTAATTATTTTTGCGTAATTAACTTTTTTATATTGTGTTTAAGTTCTTGGTTTCAATTATAAACTTTCTGAACATCGTTGAAAACAATAAATCAATAAATTGCACAAGTATAGAAGGCGCGCGCAGCATTTTACGGCTTTCTTAAAAACCGCACAACTTCGACGGGTTTTTAAGTTTCGGTTTGCAATCGGAGCACATCTCGGCACCAACGGCACCGCGCCCGTGGATAAATAGTGCAACCAGCTTCTGCTGCGCTGTCCTCGCGCAATACAGCAGAGGCTGGTTGCACTATTTCTCCACGGGACGCGGTGCCGTCGGTGCCGAGATGCGCTCCGATAGCAAACTGAAATTTGAATTTTAGTTAGTAGTTAGATTTTGTTGGTCAACAAACATTCCTGCAAAAAAATCGATAAGATGTTGGAAGATCAGCTGATATTTGCAAAGAGGTGGAAGCATGTGGCGTAGGCACGGGGTGGGGGAGAGTAGTTTGGAGGGTCCGTCAAGCCCCCCACCGCAACAACACTCCTACGAGGCGCGGGGAGCGGACAGGCACATCGCAAGTGAGGCCCAGTAAATGCGGGATTAGCGCCGAAGTCTGGCATTTTTTTTTTCTTTTTTGTGTGTGTCCCGAAGCTTAAAGGGACACTGACAGGGTATTTATGCTCGCCGACGTTTTTAGTTGTACGTGACATATGAGAGCCCAACTACCCAGAACAGAATTTGCGGCTCGAAATTCGGTTTCTTTCCGCCCGAAAACCGCCGGTCGAGAACTGGCCGGTTTGAGTCGCGCTCACTCTCTTTTCCGTGGTCACAGGCCGTTTTCTAAGGTTTATTCACGACCACCAAATTTAATCGAAGTCATGGGTCATTGAAGGCATACAGTCAATATTAAAAATATAAAAAAAATATGAAACCCATTTTTTGTCGCTTCCAAAAAGCTGCAAATACGTTGATTGAAAAAAAAAAGGTAGCACAGAAAACCGGAAGCATTCTGTGCGTTCACTGAAAATTCTCAACATGGCGTTGTTTCGCGTATCGTGGGACTAGCAGATGGCAGCGGACGACGGGCGTTGGACCTCTACTTCAGAACTGTCGTTCACGGTACCGGCGAATTCTGTCTTCCTTCGAAAGAGATATTTCGGAGCGATCAAAAGAACTGATATTTATCCCGTACGACACGCCCGACCAGCAAGCCGATTGCACGAAGACGTCGCCGAGCCGTCGTCCCTTCTCGTTGCTGAAGACATCGCTCGCTCAAACGTCAAGCACGAAGTACGTACTTCGAGTTGAATACGCACGCGTAAGATTTATTTACGAGGTGCGAATGTGGCGTCTACGTGGTGCTGCCAGACTTCAAGCCGGGAGTGCATGTAATCAGTGATGTAATGAAGGGAAATCGGCAGCAAACCAGTCTACCCGCTGCATTACTACGAATGGGAGGGTTCCTTCAGTAGTTCAGTGGAAAGACACTCGATTCACACGCAGCGGGCACGGGTTCGATTCCTGGTAAAAGTGAACCGTCTTTTTTTCTTTTTTTTTTGGTCATGCATTTTGAGATGTTTACAGTTCTTTTTTTAACAATTATCATTGAAAAAAAAAAAAAACAATTGTTGTGGATGATACGTCGCTGAACTAAATGGTATGGGATTTCATTTTTGACACCAGCGAACTCAATGTAGTCACTTTCCACAAAATGCAAGGAGCATATGAATCGGGTAGCGTCCGCTTTCCGAGCTTCGCGTAACTGTTCTACAGGAATTGCCGTCAGCCATTGATCCCGACCCGTTGATTTTTCGGAAACTTGTGCATTCTGCCGCACAATGCCACTTTCAGATGCAAGACATGTGAGGCAACGCTTCACGAAACATCTTGGGAGTATTCTTTTCGGAGCCGATCACGAGAATTCACCACACTACGGCACTCGGGCACTCACTACTAATTGCCAACACTTAAATGTACAAAACAACTCATCTTGAAGTACAGAACAGCGAGCGGAACAATCGTAACTGCAAAGCAATCGCATGGCGAACGAACGCATTTCGCCTGCTACGTGCGGAAAGAAAAAAAAAAACCCGCGCGGTCGGGTGTAGCCACGTGACTTCCGCCAGTTACTCTATCCTCTCCCCTTATCCGTGCTGTGTGGGAGTTTCGATTTCGGTTTCGAGCAGTTGCGTTTTTTGGCTTTATTAAAAAAAAATACGTGACCCTGTAGCAAAATATTAATTGGGTAGTATTCCGACACCATAATGAATCGCCTGACAAAAAAGGGAAAAAAATATTTGGGGGGTGTCAGTGTCCCTTTAAAGAGACGACGTATTTAAAAAAGGGTTTGTCCCCGCTTCTCGCCAACGTAGGAACTCTTGCCCACTACAGGAGTTGTACATACTGCAACTTCATTCAAAGGAGGCAACAAAATGCTGCACACGTTCTGAAGCTCATCTGGTGGTCAAGTAATTTGTGCTGTAGTTGACGAATCGCGTGCTAATGGGTAACGCAAAGGTGACTTCTTTGCGTTGCCTTTTCTCCCGAAACTCAGAATATGCAGGTCTTTCAAGATTCGAATATCTTTCACGACGCTTAATAAGCGCTCTGTGTTGTCTAGTCTCCCTTTTGTCCTCGTCTTCAGCGCCATCATGACGTCAAAGGTAATAATTCCCCTAACGTTTTTGCAAAAAAAAAGACAAAAAGAAAAAAAAAAACTGAAGGGTGAAGTACTTTAAGAACAAGGTACTTAAAGCACTATTTCAAGCAGGATTAAAAAACTTGTACTTGACTTGAAATACATTCTCTGGGCATGTACTTGTACTTCACTAAAATATTTTTTCCTGGTAATTTTTGAAGAAAGTAAAAAATGCAACTTTAAAGAGTATTCCCCAAATTTGGAAACAAACAATGACGTATCGTCGTGTGAAAACGCGCTATCGTCTTTCGAGGTGTCATATGGTAATTTCTTTGAGTGAAGTAATGGCGTCTATAAGACAGATAAAAATAAGTGCCTTATAAGTGTACTGTGTTAAATAATTCGTCAGCAAGAATAAAATAACTACTCCGTGGCGACTTGACTTTATCCAATATTTGCCGCCATCTACGAAAACAAAATGACGCTCTTCCGATTACCCCTGGAGCAATGCATAGCAGATCAAATCAAGTAAGAAAAATACGGTATGAAAGGGAGTCATGAAAGATTGTGTTAAAAAGTATTTGTATTTTACTTTAAACGTATGTTGTGTTTACAGTACTTCAAGTACATTGCACCCGGTGTACTTACGATACTTGAAGCACATAACCTCTAATTGACTTTCTAATTTACTTCAAGTACGTTTTAGATGTGCTTTACGCAACACTGTAAACAAGCAAACACTGTCTGCAAAATCAGGCTAAGGCAGCGCTAAACATCAAAGTAGAAATTATACATTCGCAGTACATAACTGACCAAAAAACAAAAAGTACAAAACAATTAACCACACAGAAGCGGATCCAGCTATTAAAGCATTGATGTTAAAACAGAAGCTGCTTTATATTTGGCTAGCAGAAGTTCGCTAACGGATCAAAACAATTTCATACTTTCTTGTTACTATAAAAATATAAAAGTAACTTCAAAAGTGGTTTGCTACTTTGTTACTGTAGTTAGTAATTTACTCAATTACTTTCCATTTGAGTAACTTCTACTCTACTCAAATTACTTTTGAAACCAGTACTCAGTAACTTAACTTAATTACATTCTTTGAGTAACTTGTACATGTCTGAGTTTTTACAATGTCGAATTTGTCCCCTTTTCGTAAAACACCCTATATATGTATGTGTATAGGGCACCTGGACTAGAATTACAGCGATCGAGCTGATTAATAAAAACACATTTTTGATGTATAAGTGTAAGGGGTAAGTAAATTTGATCTCAATATACAGCTCAAAAGGAAAGTGAGTAAAAGGAGATGGTGGATCCACCCCAGAAAACACCGCGTCGTCATTAATATTATCGTCTTTTCGAGTGCTTTCTTCATGATCGGAAAAATCGTCTGCTAATTTCTGTCATCGCTTTTTTGTTTTTTTTTGCCGTAGCCCAAGACGAATTCAATCCGCGTAGTATCCAGGTGATTATCCCTGCCGTTCCAAGATCGAGTCTAGGATCATTTACTCGCGATGTCACGTGGTATTACCCACTGACGTTGGAGACAGGTTTCTCGGGTAAGATTCGGAACACAGCCAAGAGGAGCCGCATGCGGCTCGCGAGCCGCAGCTTGGCCACCCCTGGTCTATTTCGTCTGCCAGTACGCCGATCGAAGGGCACCTTGCCTACTGCTCGGCTCGGTGGTGCTCTAATTCTGGTGGCAACAGCTCTGCCAAGTTCTTTGGGTTCCCGAGTGACAAAAGATAATGACAGGGCTGCTTACTTCTTTTGGTCATACAGTTTCGAATTGCCGAAAACTTGCACGTGAATGTTTCATATTGGTAGAGTTATTGTAGAAGGTCGGAAGGAACAGGGCATTTATGTTAAGATGAGCGGTATGGGAGAATCGGTGTTAGAGCACCGCAGCTCAGTAGCAGGTGCGTGGAGTAGCTTGCGCTGCAGAAGGAACCTGCGAAAGATCGTGGCGATCGAATCACCATCGCTAATTACAGCAAAGTTAAATGTGTGATTGCAGATCTGTGAATACTTTAATAGTTTCGTGTAGAATTTGTTACATTGTTGTGCCGTGAAGTGAACGTTTTTTTCTGTCTGAAGAGCGCGCCTAATAAAAAGAGAACTTGCAAAAGAAGTTTGGACTTCCAATGAAGTAGGACATTTAAGTTTTACTGGCCGTGCAGAAACACCACCTTCGAGGCAGTCATGGTCGCCGTGATGAGAGTGGTCCGTATTGCGAGGATGCTATGCATGTAAAAAGAAGCCCGTGCGTTTACTTTCCCGCACAACACTCGGAGTGCAAATCACCGCAACTTACGCAGGCAGCTCAGCGAATGACGATGCCTTAACATATGTTCAGACCAAAACATGCAGTCTGAGTTGTGACATTAAGCAATCCAAGACGTCACGCTTCCATTGCCTAATGTCACAACTCAGACTACATTTTTTATCTAAACATATGTTTCGACATTGTCATTTGCTGAGCTGCCTCCTTAAGTTCCGGTGATTAGCTGTCCTAGTGTTGTGCGGGAAAGTAGACGTATGGGAGTTTTAGAGTGTTCCTGGGCGTGCTTTCCGTTGGCATATATGCAGAGGCTACGGGCACTGTGCTCCCTTCCTTCAAGGACCTTGCACCCCACAACTACGTATATGAATGCAAAAGTGTCAAGAGGAAGCCGCCTAGGGGGGAGACTGTACGATCAAGCTGATTGTCGTTTTAATTTTTTTTTATACAACGCCACTATACTTCGTCTCACCCTACGATACACTAAAATCAAAAGCTACGAACCGCCATATCCAATCACCAGCCCCTTAGAAATTGCGTGGTATTTCGCTTCGATGCACGTATCGGCGCCCGCGTCTCCTATCACTGATGGAGATGGGTGGACAGTGCTTCGAAACGAAAAGCATTGAGGGACTCATCAATTTTAGATTGCAAATAAAGTCACGACATACAGGCTCTTTGCAGTGTCGAAACTGCAGAAATGATGCCGCAACTTTTTATTCGGAGCTTTATTCGTCCACCCCTAATCACTTTTAAGCCCGTCATAGTTTAGCGTGGAACGTGATTGGCCCTGGTAACCCGTGGCTTTGGCCTTTAGTCCATCGTAGGATGAGACGACGTACACCATCAAAGAGTACAGGGAATTACCTCCCACTGTGTCTACCTCCTCCGTATCCATCATTAAAATTGATA
This sequence comes from Ixodes persulcatus, assembly GCA_013358835.2. Lineage (NCBI taxonomy): Eukaryota > Metazoa > Arthropoda > Arachnida > Ixodida > Ixodidae > Ixodes > Ixodes persulcatus. The sequence goes on from JABSTQ010009218.1 coordinate 938,090, forward strand.
AATTTGCGAGTATCAACAGGTTAAGTGAATAACAGTAACCAGAATAAGTGCGCGTGGACTTACTGAAGGGTCTAACATCAAGTTATTATAAGTTCTAAACGTAAACATATTGTTGCTTACGCGATTTCAATCCCAATTAGCTCGAGTTCAATGATTACCATTGTCAATCCGGTCACGCAAGCTGTTTTTTGTGCTTGGTATACGTAACTGACAAGATAAATTACCTGTGCGTTTACCACTTTACAATAACGCGGAGAGGCGCCCGTAAAAGGAAACAAAATAATGTGTTGGGTAATACCGTGTTTGATCGAGGAAATAAATGCCGACTTTTCGGCTAGCATAAATAAACTACGCATCGGAGAAATCTAAAACACTATGAGGATGTGCCGGTAGTGGTGGCAATAAAATGCGAAATTTTTAGCACAAAGTGGTTCCACGATAAACAAATACCGAAGAAAAAAATACAATTTCTTTATGAGCCCACGTCCACCTAAGCTTAATATTATTCAAAAATAACTTCGACATTGTGGGCGCCTGTAGCATTTATTTCAGTAAAAAACACTTGGCAGCAAAAATAAAACAATGTCGTCTTTCTTTTTGAACAAATGTTTCACCTTAGGGATAGATCTCTGACTTTTGATGTCCCTGATACTACCGGCTAGGGATGTGCAAATAGTAGTTCAAATTTAATAACACTGCGTAATTCGTGTTCATCCCAGTGCATGGAAAAGCCAAGACATACCGACTCTCTCCGCAGAGTTGAAGGTGGAAATGACGCAGCGCTATTGGACTTAAGAACCATTTTGACACCTCTACTACTCACTGCCGTCCAACCCCCACAAAAGAACGTAGAGGAAAGAAAATCTGTATGAACCATATGGCTTGCCGATTCTACGGAAACAGTCCCTTGTGCGAATAAAAAAATGCATGTTTTCTAAGAAGCAAGGTAATTGACTTGCTTATTTATGTGTTACCTGAGTCAAGCAGGCATATTCGCTGTGCCAAGAACACTTGTGTAAAAATATATCCAGGAATCCTAGGTAGCGGTTCTATAAGTATACAGTCTCTCGATTACAACGATCAGCGTGTTTATGTTTTCCTTTTTTAACATTTCAAAAACCAAGGGTTTATGACCAAAAAAGTGGAAACCACCCTCACACACGGGTAAATGTGTTGTCCACTTTTGTTGCTCCTATAAGTCTCGGGTGTTAGGGATGTTGAAAGTTCACCAGCTTCTCTGCTTGTTCTCTGTTATTTCAATCACCCTTTTCATGCCTGGAATTTAGGTCATTTAATTCACAAGTGCACAAAACAAGGCAACATCTCTCGTTTTTTTTTTATTTCCGCACTTTTTATTAAGGCGCTTTCATGAATACAGCAGACAACCCAGGTTTGGGGCCGAAAAGAGATGTCCACATCCGACAAATATCAAAAACATTAAAAACCACTTTGAGTGGTTTGAACACCGTGACTGCAAAAGTACAGATTCTTCAGGATGCTCTTGGTGCCAGTTCCCTTCAGCCAAGAGGAACATTTCCCTCATTGTTGGGAGAGGAGCGGGAGCGACGATTAGGTTTGGCCGTACGACCACGATCGCGGGCACGTTTGTTGAAGGGCTGCCACGTTTCGGGTCGTGTTGGGTCAAATTGTCCTTCTGTCGAGGTGATGCAGATGGTGACGACTAGCACTACGGCGAACAGCAGGACCTAGACACGAAAATAGTTCCAACAAATTTAGCTCGTACCATTCTAAGCACTTGTCGTCTCATTCTTTTGTTTTTAGACTTTGTCGGTCTATAGTCACACGTGATCACAGATAACTTAGGAAAGGCAGGGCGTCGTTTCGAGTCCCGTACAACCAATTATTTCTCCAGAGCCAAAGATATTGCAGCACGAGAACGTCGAAGATCGAATCGCGAAGCGAAAAGAGTAGACGTAATCCTTGCGGATTTTTTTTTTTTGTATTTTTAAGCTGTCAGTGATTTTACAATTAAGTATGCGCTTTCGCGAGGACCGTCTGTAAAATTTAATATACTCCGTTTCTTTTTTTTTAAGTTCTAAAACAATCAAGGATTGCTTTTTGTTCCCCAATTGTAGAGTATTCCATTTGGTGGCACAACAAAACTAGGGGACTGGAAAATATATATTGTTTACCCGATATCGGAAGAAACTTTTCAATTATAGCGGCCTTTCGGTTTTTGTTTTGACTATACTCATTCAGACATTAAGCAACGCAGCGTGTGTCCCCTTATTTTCACGCCATACTCCAATATTCGGGACTCGCCAGTGTGCCAGTGACAATAGCAACTCACGTAACGGAAGAGGGCTATAAAAACGTATGTCTTGAACTTTATATGCCAAAGGTGAAACACAAAAGCATTAAAGATTCTGGCGAAAAAAACAAATACATTAAAAGAAACCACTTGGAACTCTGGTCGCTGACAACTTAAGAAACTGAAGGCATGGCGAGTTACTCCTGGGTCAGACGGGCAGATATAAAGGCCTTCAGAAAGAGCTCCTTTAAAGATTTGGTTAATTAGTTTGCGCTTATCGGCGTGCGCTTGTTCGCCACCCCTTAAAGGAGTTTGTTCCGAAGGCCTTTAACGTGCTGACCCAGGTATCGATGTCGCTCCTTCCCCGACGAGGCTGAATCCTTTGAAAGTTTTAGGGAACCGTTTCTTCACATCCGATAAGGTGCGCTAGGCCCTCCGGTATGAAATGCGCATGTGCAAATCTACTGAAGTAGTGCATGCGCAGTTTGTACCGGATCGTTCATCGTACCATATCGGATGTGAAAAAAAAAAACGGTTTCCTAAAACTCTCTATTAGCCGATGAGAACACCGGTCAACATATTACGAATCACCAAGCGTAAACGTAATAAGTCACGCCCTGCGTTTCTTAAGGACGAAAACCCCTTTCTTATTTTTCTCTTTTGTTTTTCAATTTGTGAACGATTTCTAATTTCGAGTGTCTTTATTTCTCTCTACGAGAGCGTAATTGTTTCTGCATTTATGTTAAATTCTATTATTTTTTTCAAACACCGTACAAGGAAAATTCAGCTTTCAAACCACGCGCAGCAAATGACACCTTGCCTGTCTAGAAGACTGCCGCCCTATCGAACCGGCCGTATTCGAAGAGCACGTTACGCGGATTTTCCCTGCAGAAAGCGTTTTATGAAATACGTAATATTTTGGTTCCAAAAAATTTGAAACATAAATATTTATCTATAAATGACTACCTGGAAACGAAACATTATTCTCGCGGGCATTCTCCAGAATATGCGCAAAGTGTTTTTTCTTACAGCACCACCAAATAACCATAAAAAACATTTAACAACATCATGACTTCTTTTTAGCAAAAAAAGAAAATATATAATTCCGCGTAAGACTACTAATTCTCGAGTCCCATTGGACCTACAAACAGCAACAGCCGAAACCAAAGTAGGAGCAGCGTGCAGGTTCAAATATCTTTTCAGGCTTGTTATCCCACCTCGCGAAGGCCGAGAGACTGCATCTTGGGTGAAACCAGCTGAACAAAGGAAGGAAGATGACAGGAGAAAAGAATGGCGAACCGACCGCTGGACTACCAACTGTTTTTTATTAAATCTTCCTCTTCTTCCATTAATTTATATCCAATCATCCTTTTTTCTTTTTCTTTCCCATTTCTCTTATTTGTGCTCTTATTTTTTCTCTTATTGTTTCTCCTGATTTTTATCAATTACCCACGAAGGGTGCCGTGTAGAAAGAGTTTTTCTTTGGCTTGCAAGGTAATTGAAGGGATGCTCACGCACTTGTCGTCTTCTTCGTCGATAGCAAAAGCCTCTAAAACCTCCCTTGCAACCCGGTTTTTATGATGTCCCATTATGTGAAGATGGTCGAGCTCTGCTTTACACAGGCATGTCCGACAATGGGCAGCTAAATGTCCTGGTCCCGCAAGGTTCCTAAGGTTTGCTGCATGTTCAAGTGCTCGGTCGTTAATATATCGACCGGTCTGTCCGATGTAGCAGCGGCCACATGTTAGCGGTATGTTATATATAACTTCCTTTTCACAAGGAGCGTATTGTGTTGGGTGCCGGGTGTTACACATTTCCTTGGTGTTGATTGGTGCTTGATTAATTTTGCGGCACATTGAATAGGCCTTGTTAGGTGCCGAGCAGATGACTTGCACGTTTTGCCGGTTCGCTATCTTTTTTAACTTATGGGTAACCCCGTGAATGTACGGTATCACTACAAAGGGTGGTCTGGGTTTGTTTGTTTGTTGACTCGAGAGACTGCAAGCCGGCTTAAGATACCTTGGCGTGCATGCTGCTCCTGCTAGAGGCTTGCTGATGGCGGTGCTTGCTGCTCGTCGCTTTAGTGGGCCTAGTTCATTAGAACAGACAAAACTCTCCTAATTATTCTGCGTTCACCTTCGATACACTCTAAGAAATGCCTGCGCGTCTATACTTACCCGCAAAACACTCAAAGAGCCAATCTCAGCGATTTACGAAATCAGCTCAGCGAATGATGAGGCGGAACATCCGTTTAGACCTAAAAGTGAAGTCTGCGCTGTGGCATTAGGCAATGCAAAGCGTCAGGCTTGCATTGCGTAATGCCACAGCCAAGACTTAATTTTGAAGTCTAAACAGATGTTTCGCCTCATCATTCGATGAGCTGAAGTCGTAGATCTCAGAGATTGGCTCTTCGAGCGTTTTGCGGGTAAGTAAACGCGCAGGCATTTGCTAGAGATGGATACATCTCTAAGCCGACCATCACGGCAAGTAAATTGCCAATGAGGCAGGGCATTAAGTACTAACTTATCCTCTCCATGCAGAAACTCACCATCTTCGAGACAGCCATCGTCGCTGTGTTAATAGGAGTACGGATTGCGAAGACACTAAGTCGGCCTGCTTTCGGTTGGTTTATATGCAGCGGTACCCCTGCGGACACCTCGCTCATTTCCGTCGGGGTCCTAGCACCTCCCACTACATTAATGCAGATGTGTCGCTAAAAATCCGCCTAGAAACGAGCGCGTCCGTGCACGCAGATGTTTGTTTTGTCAAGGCCGCTCGAATAAAAGAGTATTTGGCGCTGCATCCCGATGTTCCCAGGCTCCTCCGTAATTGTTTTCATGGTGATAAAACTGCGAGAAGGCGTCTGGACAACGACTACGAGGAAAAGTAAACACGGTAAACTCGGAGATTACATGTTCCAAGGTTACAAACATAACCATGTTAATTCTTGCGCTATTCCCAACTCATCTCGACTCCACCGATTGTCCTTGTAAATCCGGTAAGTAAACCTTTCTGTGTGTTAAATATACAGAACAAACAAGATAAATTACAAAAAGCTAAAGTTTTCTTTCGAGCTAGTTAGGAAATATTATAATCTGAACCCTGAGACACAAAGCAAAAAAAATATTACTTGACAGTCTGTTTCCTCTTCACTAAAAGGCCTGTAATTTGTTGTTCTTAGATTGAAAAAAAAAAAAATATGTTATTCCTTGGAGACTAACCTGTTGTTGAGTAACGTGCGAGACATTCTCGAGCCTAATCTGAGGCCAGATTCACGAAGAGCTTCTTAGTTTACGACAACTTAGCTAAGAAGTTCACAAGTTAAAAAAAATGAAAGCCGTTTACAACTCCCTGTAACGCCGAATTAGAGCGCAGCTCTTGAGGAGGAGGAGGGAAGGGTACTGAGGGAGGGTCATGTGACCTCGGCGGGGGGGGGGGGGGGGTCACGTGACCTCGGGGGCGTCGCCGGGTTGCATGCAACCCAGCGACTCCCGCGGGTTGCATGCAACTTGGACTGAATGCAACCTGGGATGCACGCAACACGCAATTACGCCGACGGGTTGCATGGAACCCAGCGACTCCCGCGGGTTGCATGCAACGTGAGTTGCATGCAACTTAGTTTGAATGCAACCTGGGTTGCACGCAACTCGCGGTTACGCCGAAGGGTTGCATGCAACGCGAGTTGCATGCAACCTGAGTTGCATGCAACCCGCGGTTACGCCGACGGCGACGGCGACGCCGACGCCGCTCAAGCCGGAAACGGGCGCCTAAGAGCTGCGCTCTAAAACATCTTAAGAGGAGAAATCGGTATTCATGAACGCGTTCTTAAGTGAGAGGAGGAAATAGACGTTATCGTACGGAAAAACTAGAACTTACCAGTGCTGTTGCTATGGCGACGGCGTCTTCGGCAGCACGAACAACCAATCAGAGAGCTCGGCATGGTCCGGAGCAGTTCGGAGCAGGTGAATTTTAATAACAAACATAGTCGGCCTTTCCGCCACCGCTTCTCTGGGGTTCGTGTCCGTGCAGTGGTATGTCGACGCTAACACGATTTAAACGTGCCCGAATGCCGAGGCCGGGATGCGTAGCCACCTCCGTTGACTGCTACGAACTCGATCGCTACGAAGTCAACACAACTGCCATCATTGGTTAAAGATGGCCCAGGTCAGTCGTTTGCAAAGCGACATAGATGGAAACGCCTCGCAAGTGGGCTTATTTTCGTCTTCTGCGCATGAGAAAGGAAGTAGCGGTGACGTCAGAACGCCGAGCCCTGATTGGCTGATCGCGACCCCCTATCTGAGCATCGTCTGCTCCTTTGCAACGTCGTTTGCTCGCAACGTCGTCTGCGTCTGTCTTACCTTTCCTGCGACTTTCGGAAGTGCAGGTCTGTACGAGCGAGCTTGACTTCGCCTTTCAGAGAGGGCAGACGAAATAACTCGAGCGGTACGTTGTTTTTGTCTAACAACTAGCAGACGCGCATCAAGGAGAGAAGTCAAAGGACTCACTGGCGAGGTGTCCCGAGGCGCCGAGGTTTGTTTGCTAAGAACCGAGAGTGAGCGTGTTAGTGTCCGCAAGTTCCCTCCCAAATACTTTTTCCCTCCTTTCATGTGCGGCGAGACTCCTCACTCTTTAACGGCGTCGGCGGGTTGGCGCAGTTAACGTCGCCTGCTTTACGTCTGCTAGTCGAAGCGATGGCTGCTTTACATTTCCTGCGTCTGTCGGAGATTCACAGCTTTTTCACCGGCGAGAGTCACCGCTGCCTCGGAAAACAAGGAGATGACAAGAGGATGAGATTGACCTCTTAATCTAAAATTGAGGTCAGCGATCAAAGTATAATACGGGAAGGGTTCACAAGGGTCGTGCGGGCATATTCCATTCAGCACGCCAGCCGGTCGTGGGCAGACGGTCTTGGCCACGGACCGTCGGAGCACCGCTGCGCCGCTGCTAGGCCTATCTTCCGAGCTCGCTTGGACGGGGTCAGTGGAATCGTGGCCGTTGGGGCATTTCCCGGGTGTTTGTGGATCCAGAGCTCTTGTTCGTCGTGGTTTATTTCAAGTACTTTTTACTTTTTTTCTTGCTGCTTGTAGTCGGGACGCGTGAGAAGAGCACGTACAAAAATAAACGTCCGTTGGTCGTCGCGACCAAGTAACTGAGCGACGCTGTCGGCCATGCTGAGTTGATCGTAAGAAGTGCGTAAGGCAGCTTAGGAGCTATCGTAGGATTCCGTCGTAACCTGCGCTAAACTTACGATAATTTCTTTTCGTGAATACGAATTTGTTCTCACGTTTTGTCTTACGCACATTTTTGGCGTAAGATCGTTTCGTGAATCTGGCCTCTGCACTTTCGAAAGTCGCAGGAAAGGTAAGACAGACGCAGGTGACGTTGCGAGCAGACGACGTTGCAAAGGAGCAGACGACGCTCAGATAGGGGGTCGCGATCAGCCAATCAGGGCTCGGCGTTTTGACGTCACCGCTACCCCCTGCGCAAGAAGCAGACGAACTTGCCCTCCGCATAGCTGAGGTGGTTCGGCGGCGGGTGTCTGCTGTTGGTGCAGTGTTCATGTTGGTGGACCTGTCTGGCTCAGCTCTGTCAAAACTTTGCGGCAGTACTTTTTTTCTTGTCTTCCCTATTTCTGTCCGTGTGGACGGTTATATTATGCCTGTTTTCGTTATGCGAATAAACTCGGCTGCGTTTGACATTTCGTGTCTTGTCTGTTATCTTATTTAATATTGTTTCAGGGTTTACGTTATGAAAATAAATTACTCGCGTGTTTACAACGTATATTTACGAGGGTTCAGTGCCTGTAAAGACACTGAACCCGCGTGTAACCCAATTTCAATACAACTTAGCCAAGAAAAAACACTTGAACCCAAATTAGTTTATTAGAATGACGGGGCGTAGCACGTCACAACTTTCCACATAAGGAGTGAGCTCCGGTAGTACAGCCATGGTAAAAAAAAAATACAAACAACGAAGCGGCGACAAAACTATATACCTATGGTGCCTCATAGCGACGGATTCGGGAAGCGTTCAGAGCAAAAAAAAAAGGTTACTGAGATTCACCGCCAATGGGGCAGCTTTTGTGCTGAGCTCTTGAGTGGCCGGCTGCGAGAATGATGCAGCTTCTAAATAGGAATTCTAGCCTTCGTCGCCACTTACCGTTCAGCCGCTGCAGTTGCGTATTTTATTGACATATTCCGCTTAGTAATTCGATTCAACCTATTACAATTCCGTCAAGAACGGGTGTCGTTAGACAATAATCCACTAGGACCGTAGCTTGTGCGCTATCAATACAATCATTATGTCACAATAAAAGACGACCCTCGTTGATTTCAACAAAAAACATGCCGTGACATCACTCTACACTGGAGATAACAATGCTCAATAAATTGTGATTTTGTTTCCTCGCTATCGCTGATGGTCCTTTGAATATAAAGATCCGCACATCAAGGGTTACACCTACCATCAAAACTGCGAGTGTTGTGGCGCGGGCAACTAAAAGTAAAGATTATGCCAATGCGAGAAGCACCGAAACTAATCTCGCCGGAGGAGTACAAACAAGTCCCGCTAGAAGGTTCTGCCGGCTCAGGATGGTACGTGCTCCACTGTTCATTTTTATCAAGGCTAAAGCCCTATATGTCTCATCTTTCAGTCGACTTTCAAAGGCATATTGAGCGAAAACACATCGACGACACGGAAGCGACAAAAAACTCGCCAAAAGTACGTTGTCAGAGAGCGAGCTGTCTTCGGAAGTTCGCTATCCCGTTTACGTGACCACTCAGGCGAATTAGAGGCAAGGAAATTAAGATGGATGACAAAGCGAATTAAAAGGAATCAAAGTGAATTAAGTAAATCATGTGTCTGCCTTTAATGCATCGGCGCTTGGGCTTTCGCCTTCAAGTAGTCTTAGGGATAATATAAGAGACCCTGTGATTTTTTGGACCCTGATTGTACGTTATCAGTAGGGTTCCGAATTTTCTGTGTTTATATCTATTCAAATTCGTGAGTCATTTATCGGTGTTTATTTTTACTATTGAAACGGTGTTTTTTTGGTATTTAAGGTTAATGCCGAAGAGAACTCGGTGTTTATCGGAATTCTGTTGTCAAGCGACTCTATAGGGTCTGGAGAAAATATAATTTATAAGTTTTAGCTTATAAAGTTTTCTCGAGTATTGCTGGTAAAGATAAAAGAAGGGAACAGGGCAAAGAATGTGGCTTCGATCGAAATGAACAAGTAAAAGATCAGTTAGTGCAAATGTGTTCGGGGTAAACGAAAAAAAGAAAAGTAGTGTAAAAATGTTTCCGTGAAGCTAGCGTTTTTTTTTTACATTTCTTCAAGGACAGCTTAAATTCAGGTTATTTTGGTTTTCACCGATTAAAGAAAACCGCCTCGGACGTTAAATTACGAATTTTATAAGTATATACCGAAAACACGGAACCCTAGTCATCACGTCCGTCGCTCAGACTATCTGAAGCGCTCGACAGGAGCATCCGTTGTTTGCCAATGCTGACACATAGCAGATTTTTGTTGTTGTTGTTGTTGTTGTTGTTGTTGTCGTCGTCGTTGTTGTTGTTGTTGTTGTTGTCGTTTTCGTTGTCGTTGTCGTTGTCGTTGTCGTTGTCGTTGTGTTGTTGTTGTTGTTTTGCTGTAAAAAGGGTATGAGAGCATTTTAGGCCTTTAAGAAAGGTACGTTTACCCCCAACCCGAATATTCATCTTTCAGTCTCTTTGTATCATCGGTCTATAAGCACAATACTGCTGTTTTCATGATTGTTGAAGGTGCTGTATTCCTCTACAAGACATAAATACAGTATCAAAGTTACGTCGAGCCAGGTTGTAAATACGGATAGTAGTGAAGAAAGAAGAATGTTTCAATTAAGTTGATAGTTCAGCGGTTGACCGTTTGTGTGTTTATTTATGATCAGCTGGCATCACCCAAAGTTACGCCCCGCGTTCCTTAAGAACGAGAACCTCTTCCCAGTTCCTTTTCAATTTTTTAACGAGTTATAATGAGTTGCATTAGGTCTGTCTTCAACTAGCGTAATTGATTTTTGCATTTATCGCATAATCTCTCATTTCTGCAAGTATGTGCGAGGGAAACTCATAAATAGTCTCAAGCAAAACAGAGCAAATTATACCTTGCCTCTCAAGAAGACACTTCAAACCTGTCGTATCGTAAGAGCGCTATATGTTACGGGTACCTTCCCCGCAGAAAACCATTCTTCTCAAATTTTAATATTGTCCACAAAAAAAGGAAAATTAAAACATTACTCGCGTCAGCAGGTGAAGTATTTTTCTATAAATAACTAACTCGAAACGGAGCATCATTCTACTGGGAAGTTTCTTAAATATATGTCTGAATTTCCTTATAGCTAGACCAAATAAAAATTTAAGAAATTACTTGTATCATTATTTTTCTTGAAAAGAAAAGCTAATTTTGTGCAATGCTACTAATGATCGAGTCCCACCAGACCAACAAGCAAACAGAAACAGCCAACACGAACATGACTCATGCAGCAGCAGCATGCACGCGAAAATATCTTTGCTGGCTTGCAATTTCTCGTGTTTACTGCTTAACGCGCTTAACGCTGCGAGATTGCAAACCAGCCAAAGATACGTTGACGTGTATGCTGTATCTGCTAGTGGTTTGTTGGTGTCGGTGGTTGCTGTTCGTCGCTCTAGTGGTGCTAGCTCATAACAACACACAAACGTCTCGCAATTCTCTTTCGTTCACCCTAGATATATTTGTAATACCCTAACTTCACTGGAGCGACAAAAAGAAACAACCGACGCCGATAAACCTCAAACACATGGAGCATGCACGCGAAGGTATGTTGGCGGGCTTGCAGTCATTTCTTCTTACTTGAGTACCCTGAAACTGCAAGGCTGCCAAAGGTACACTCGCGCATGCTTCACGTCATAGTCTAAACCTTGAGACACGGAGCAGTAAAATAACTGACAAGTTTAGATTATGATGTTTCCTAACCAGCTCGGGCCTGCATACTTTCGCTTCGTGCTTCACGTGTTTGAGAGGCCTGTCGGTGTCGGTTGCTTCTGTTTGTCGATCTAGTGGGACTCGGGCGTAAGCCGACAATGGCAGCAAGCAATTGCCAGTGAGGTAGGACACTAAGTATTAAGTTATCCTCGCTGTGAACAAAGTATTGGCGATGACCTGCTCTGCTCACCATTTTCGAGGCAGCCTTGTTCGCGGTATTGGTAACACAAACTCTTTATTTCTCTCCATTTCGAGAGGGCCGGATGGCGTGGTTCCTATATGTCTCTGCGTGATTTCTGTTGGCTCATATACAACGAAGCCTCTACGACCACCGCGCTCAATTTCTTCAACGTCCTGGCACCCCACCACTCCTGCTATGAACGCAAATGCACCAATAGGAAGCCTAATAGAGACGAGCTCGTAAGAGCAGGTGGATGTTTGGCTTTGATTACTTTTTTAAAGGCTTCTAAAATAAAAGTCTTGGCGCTTTCTTTTACCGCGCTTCCACTCTTCCTTATTCAACTTTAAACGCAATAAATCTGTGAAGAATCATCGGTCTATCTGAACAACCACAACGAAGATAACAATACGCTCGGACCTCTGAAAGGGGCCATATATTAAATTTCGTTAAATATTCTAAATGTAAATATGTTGTTGCTCGCACTAACAATTCCCACCTGAGTTATCTCGAGGCCGACGGTTGCCACCATCACTCTGGTCACGCAGACCGTTCTGTGTGGTACCACTAGTCAAAAACCAAGATAATTACTTTTGTGTTGACCAGCGTACGCTCACGTAGAGAGTGTCTGTGAAGTGTAAGGTGAAGAAGGGTGTCCACCCAAAACGTTGTGTATTCTTTCCTCTCCAGGTTCTTTTTGAGCGTAGCACAAACATATATCTTTGGCGAAATAGTTATGTGTTTGTAGCAAGTAGACATAGTTTCAATGCAACTTGGCAAAGAGGAAATGCTACAAACCAAACGAGCCTATCAGAATTACGGGGTTGTAGCACGCGACAGCTTTCCACAGGGGGCGTGAGCTCCGATTCTACAACCTCTCACTACGACGCTCTGATTGGCTCTGCCGAATGCTGGAACATAAAATATCTTTTTTTTTATGTTGTGAACTAAAGAGATACAAGAGCATTGCTTGTCTTTCAGGGGGTTTACCTTTGAGTTGAATATTCAAGTTACTATCATTCTGTGTGATCAGCCTACGCTCTAAGAAATGCCTGCGCGTCTACTGATCCGAAAAAACACTCGAAGAGCCAATCTCTGCGATCTACGAGATCAGCTCAGCGAATGATGAGGTGGAACATCCGTTTAGAGCTAAAAATGAAGTGTGCGCAGTCGCATTACGCAATGCAAAGCGTCGTGCTTGCATTGCGTAATGCGACAGCGCAGACTTAATTTTGAGGTCTAAACAGATGTTCCGCCTCATCATTCGCTGATATGATTTCATAGATCGCAGAGATTGGCTCTTCGAGTGTTTTGCGGGTAAGTAGACGCGCAGGTATTTTTAAGGCAATACAAGCATGACTTGCTGTTGGTCTTTTGGCACTGTCTGTCTGACACTGGCACATGAACAGACACTGTCTAACATGTCTGTTCAATGATTTCATTTTCACACTGATAACACGCATGTAAGAGACAAATGGTGGTACTTTTTTATATTCGAATAACAGGAAGACATTTGGCGTACAGAAGAGCTTTGAATCCACAGATGTCTTCATCGTGTAAGGAACCTGCATATCTGCACACGATCATGCGTCTGCATGGGATTTCTCGCACGTGTGTGCAATTAGTATTGTCGTGTCTTCCTAAAGAAGCGTACGACACGACGCAAAAAAAAAAAAATCTCCCTACTATCGCTAGGAACATCTAAAGAAACGCAGGGCAAGGCGAGCCCCGAACAGCTTATTATCACTCCGCAGCCAGTGAGATTGCGGCATCAGCTGAAAGAAACGCCGATGAGCGAATCACAAAGGCAAGAAGCGTAAACACTGTAAGCCACGCCAGCGTTTAATAAAATGTCGTTGATTACAGTAGTTTTTTTTTGTACGCTTGAAGCTATTTAGAGCAGTTGTGAAGCGTAGGGGTGTTCCAAAGTCTCCACTCGTGCAGCAGGCACAAGGTTGGCGACGCGAAAACGCAGATGATGATATCATCGTTGTTTTTTTTTAATCCCCAGTCTTGTGCCTGCTGGACAAGTGGAGACTTTACCACACCTCCACGCTTCACAGGTGTTTTAAGTATTCCTAAATTTGACTGATTTAGGAGCTTGGGATGACGCTCAGCATGTTTCTAGCTGGAACCGTGAGTTTATTTTTTAATTAAGTTATTTAGCACATTTTAGTCAGTTATTCAGCAATTTAATCAGCCTTTTTATTTTGCAATTCCTGACGTCCGTTATGGTAGGCACTTTCTTCACAAAAAGATTTTCTTTGTTTTTCAGTCACCCTAATGGTAGGTTTTTGTTTTTGTTTTCGCCGAAATTATTGTTATACAGGTTTGAGCCTTCGAACTCGTCCCGCAAGTTAGCTTCAAATTCTTGGCAGTAGACCACTCCGACCATGACATAAATATTGCCGAACATATATTGGTGTATCTACGCATTTGGTTTCCTAGTGGACATCTTAGCTCGCAAACGTGAAAACAGAAGAGACTAAAAAATGTGAATTTTGCCAGCACCGCCGTCAAGGTCAGACAGTACAAACGGCTATTCATATTGATATACCTACCCTACTGGATACTCATAGGTAAGAGTATCAGTCGCAAAGGTCATAGCATGACGAACATTTTTAGTCAACTCAACTTGGTCCCGTGGTTGTTGACTAGGTTGAGTCTGAAGATCTGCATCTCACCAAGCAGCTCTTCTGCTCCTGTCGATTCTTCGAAATTTTTAAGTGTTTCTATTGACCACCTTTGTATTCATGTACAGGTTTATCGCGTTATTTCCTGCTTAGAGCAAAGTGGTCAATTTGGCCACTTCGTTCATCTTGAAGTTTGGAAAATGCGCCGAAGAAGACAAAGACGAGACTACCAGAAATATGTAAGGTTTGAATGTTTGTAAAGAGCTAAAGTGTATAAAAAAACACGTAAAATACAAATTATCTAGGAGTGCGTAGCTATCCTTCTCAACATTATTTTTAAATGTTTGTGCTCCTTTATTTAGGTAGGGCTACAGGTGCTTTTCACCTTCAAGAAAAGAAATACCGAATTTGCATCTCGGAGTTTGTCTGCTGAGTGGTCCTATCTTCTGTTGCCATTATCGCCGACAACTTAAAACATGCAGCGCGTTCCTCCTTATGGTTACGCCTCTGATTTCCTTATTCGTTCTTCGGCGCTCTTATCTACTAATGCCGCCATCTAATCGACTGCAAGGAGAAAATAAGATGCTTCGTTTGTTAAGCTGCAAGTCAGTTAATGAGCCAAAACACTTGTGTCTCAAATTCATCCTGGAACCCTACGTAGGTGTTTTATGAGTCATTACAATCTTACGATTACTACGATCATAATGTTTATCTTTGTTTCAACACTTTGAAAACAAAAGACGAAGGAACAAAAAAGTGGACAATACCCTAACCTTCAGGTAAATGTGTTGTGCACTATCTTGCTCCTTTAAGTGTCGGGTGTTCAAGTTGTTGGAAGTGCACCAGCTCACCTGCTTGTGCTTAGTTATTTAAATCACCCTTTTCATGCCTCGAATGTAGGTAGGTCACTATATCCACAAGAGCGCAAAATAAAGCAACGTCCCATGGTTTTATTTCTGTACTTCTTGATCTGGCGCTTACAAGAATGCAGCAGACAACGCAGGTTCAGGGCCAAAAAAATGTCCACAACCGACAAGTTTCAAAAGCATTAAAAAACACTTTGAGTATTTGAACGCCGCGACCGAAAAAGTACAAATTCTTCAGGATGCTCTTGATGCCAGTTCCCTTCAGCCAATAGGAATATCTCCATCTTTGATGGGATAGGGAGTACGATAACTTCCTTTGGTCCGACGACCTCCAGCGCCAGCAGGTTTGGAGTTACGTCCGGTGTTACGTCCGGTGTTTCGTGCCTGTCCTTCTGTCGAGGTGATGCAGATGGCGACGACTAGCACTACGGCCAACAGCAGAGCCTACAAACGAAATTATTTCCACCAAATTTGGCTCGAAACTTTCTAAGCACTTGTCTCATTCTTTTGTTTTTAGATTTAGTCGGTCTCTAGTCACACATAATCACAAATAACTCAGGAAAGGCAGGGTGACGTGTCGAGTCCCGTGCATCTTATTATTTATCCAGAGCCAACGAGACTGCAGCATTTGAACGTCTATGATCGAATCGCGAAGCGAAAAGAGTAAACGTAAACCTTGCGGGTTTTTTTTTTCCTTTATTTAAAGCTGTCATTGATTTTACAATTAAGTAGGCGTTTCACGGGGATCATTTGCGAAATTTAATATACTGCGTTTCTTTTTTGAAGGTCTAAAACAATCCAAGATTGCTTTTTGTTTAATGTTTAATATACTTTAATGTTTAATTTGTTTAATGATTAATATACTCCGTTGCTTTTTTGAAGGTCTAAAACAATCAAAAATTGCTTTTTGCCAAAACTAGGTAACAGGAAAAATATATTGTTTACACGATATCTGAAGAAACGTTTAAATTATAGGCTGCCTCTCGATTTTTGTTTTGACAATACTCGTTCAGAGATCAAGAAACACAGGGTGTGTCTCATTTTCTTCAGGTGCCTTAGTGATTTGATCTCTGGCGTCTTATTCGCAAATTCCGCAACGTCATTGGTTTCGGAGCGATACTCATTTACTCGGGACTCGCCTCGCGCTGCGTTTCTTAAGTTGCCAGCGACAATAGCAATTGCTTACGTAACAGAAGAGTTCTATAAAAAACGGATATCTTGAGCTGAACATGGCAATATTAAAACACGAAAGCATTAGATTCTGTAAACAAACATTAAAAAGAACCACCTGGAACTCTGGTCGCTGACGCCTTAAGAAACTGAAGACATGAAAAGTGATATCTGGGTCAGACCTGCACATATAAGGGCCTTCGGAACGAGCACTCCTTTAAAGAATCGGTGAATTAGCTCGCGATCTTGCGCTTGTCGGCGTGCGCTGCTTCGCCGGCCCTTTAAAAGAGTTCGTTCCGAAGACCTTTAACGTGCCCGTCAACCCAGGTATGATTCTCACTCCATCCCCAAAGAGACTGGATTATTAGAAAGTTTCAGAGAAATTTTCTTTTTACATCCAATACGGTGCGTTAGGCCCTCCGGTAGGAACTGCGCATGTGCGAATCTTCTGCGGTAGGGCTACCGCAGTTTGTACCGGAGGGTTTATCAAACCATATCGTATGTGAAAAAACGGTTCCCTAAAACTCTCTGTTAGCCGATGAGAACGCAGATCAATGTATCACGAATCAACAAGCGTAAACGTAATAAGTCACGCTCTGCGTTTTTGAAGGATGAAAACCCATCCCTTATTTCTCTCTTTTTTCATTTTTTTTTCTTCAATTTGTGAACGACTTCTAATTTCGAGCGGATTTATTTCTCTATACAATAACGTAATTGTCTCTGCATTTATGTTAAATTTTGTTATTTTTGCAAACACAATACAAGGAAATCTCAGCACTCAAGCCAACCATAGTTGAAAGATTACATAATTACCTCTAAATGACAAACTGGAAAGGAAACATCATTCTACTGGGCATTCTCTAGAGTATGTATCAAGTTTTTCGAGCAGCAAAGCGCAACAGCCGAACCCAAAGTAGGAGCAGCAAGCACGTTAAAATATCTTTTCACGCTTGTTATACCTCGTGCTTACCTCACAAGGGCCGAGAGACTGCGAGCCTGCTCAAGATACCTTCGCGTGCGTGTTGCTCTTCCAAGAGACTTGTGACTTTCGGTGCTTGCTGTTTGTCGCTCTAGTGTGACTGGTTCATAACAACACACAAACATCTCGCAATGGGTCTGCGTTCGCCCTCGATACATCTCTAAGCCGACCATCACAGCAAGCATTTGCCAATGAGGAAGGGCATTAGGTATTAAGGCATCCTCGCCATGAAAATACTCACCATCTTTGAGACAGCCATCGTGGTTGTGTCAATAGGAGTAAGGATTGCGAAGACACTGAGTCGGCCCGCTTTCCGTTGGCTTATATACAGCGGTACCCCTGCGAAGTGAACGTGGTGCCCTGAGGACACCACGTTCACTTCCGTCGGGGTCCTGGCGCCTCATCACCACGTGAATACAGATGTGTCGATAAAAAGCCACCTAAAAACGAGCCCGTGAGTGCACGCAGATCTTTGCTTTCGCAAGGGCGCTCGAATAAAAAACTATTTGGCGCTGTCTCCCAATGTGCCCTAGCTCCTCCGGATTTTTTTTTTGTGATTAATCTACGAGAG
The DNA here is from genome assembly GCA_013358835.2 of Ixodes persulcatus. NCBI lineage: Eukaryota > Metazoa > Arthropoda > Arachnida > Ixodida > Ixodidae > Ixodes > Ixodes persulcatus. The sequence goes on from JABSTQ010009218.1 coordinate 955,754, forward strand.
TTTCTATGGCGTCTGGACAACAAAAACGAGGAAAAGTAAACGCGGAAATCTCGAAGGTTCCATATATTAAAGATCGCTATTTGTTTTAAACGTAAACATGTTGTTTCTTGCACAATTCCAAACTCAGCTCAACCTCGACTATTACCATTGTAAACCTGGTCACGCAAACCTTTCAGTGCGGTGTACGTAACACACAAGATAAATTACTAGAAACAAAAGTGTGCATACGAGCATGGTAGAAAACATCATAATCGGAACCTTGAGAGACGACGCAAAAACTTGACAGCCTGTTTCCTTGACAGCCCGTACTTTGTTGTCCTTAGATTTATAAGAATTCTATTATTCCTTGGAGAGTATCTTGTTGAGGAAGATGCCAGACATTCTCGAGTTTAATCTGGTGTTTTTTTACGCTAACGCAGGCATTTTCGGTCTATTTGTCGATACTACTTTTGAACTGTTATTAAGGTCAGCCCTGGTAAAATTTAGCAGGTTGTCGGAATTTTACCCAACTTGCTGGACAGCAAGTGGCATCCGCATCTTTTGTAGAATTTTCGGAGGTAGAAAACTTGTCTGTTCGTGTATTTGTTGACCTATTGATATGTGCCCCCAATGGGTTGCTTGTGAGTAAGGCTCGGAATTATATTTTCGAACTAGCACCGGAGCTAGTGCCCACGTCTGGTTCCACGGTCGTGAAGAAGTTGCAATTTTGAGATCTACATCGCATAAACGGTAAAGGTTTGTACTGGTCGAATGGAAAAAACGAACAAAAATGGGTTTTATCTAGGCACAGTAGCCGTTTAAAACTCGTAAAAATAGTTGTCGTAACGTCCCTTATTCTTTTTTTAAGCCTTACCTTTAAGTTATAGGTGATGCTTTGAGAAAGTTGTACATTCATTGTGCCGGCAGTACGCTCATGAAACAGTTGGAGTGGTCGAGGTAAGTTTTTAATGGGGTTTTGAGACAATGTATCAAAAAGGGACAGGCGTTGTTTGTCCCTTTTGTTTTCTTCACGAGTTTCAGTTTTTCAAACCACAGACTTGGGTATCAATCATCATGTATAAATATTCTGTATATGCTTCTTTAAGGAACCATAAATGAAATGTAATATATTTTTTTATTAAGTTTTAAAGAAACAACCAACAATATATTTATTGTCTGATGGTAGTCCAGCGTTTTTGAGCATACCAAAACTTAATCAACGTAAAAGCTTTTTTTTAACACGAGATTATAAGGATTTTTACCTCATAAGAACCTTTCAGCTTTCTTTCTAACTATATATGCATTCAAAGACTAAGAAACGCGGGGTGTGGCTTCTCATGGTCGCGCTTCTTGCATCTTGATTTGTTCCTTGACGTCGGCGATACCACAGTGTCATTGGGGACTGAGGGATACTCGACGCCCTGGATGTCTTAGGCTTTCAGTGACAATATCAACTTCAAGTAACGGCAGAGGGCTATAAATATGTCATGAATTGTATGTGGTAAAAAACAAACAAAGGCTACACATAGATGTTGGTAAAAACATAAAAAAGTCGGCAGAAACACTTAAGACTGCTTACGCGTAGGAATTCGAAAGCATTCCTACACGCAGCACACTCCTACAAGCATCGCGACACGAATTACATTTTTCACACGGCACTACGGCAGTGACATCACGCTCACCACACTGCGAAGGCGCGGCGAACCCCGCCGGCTCCTCGGCTTCCCTGACGATGCATCTGCATTGCTGTGCTCTTCTTTGTGTTTTTTTTTTTTTTCTGAGGCGCGTCCGCTTTGACCTTGTGTGCCCCGTCGGCTGTCACGAAATATCTGCCTCGCTGTGGTTGGGTGTCGCTCCGCTCAGGAAATGGGAATTTAGGTGCCGCTTTTTGCTGCCACAGAAAATGGCGAAAGACAAGGCCAGCTTCGCTCCATGTTGATGCTTACGCATTACAAAAGACCTCCTGGAACTTTCTTAACTGAAAGCTTAAGGAAGGGAACGTATGGCCAGTTTCAAGAACCTTGCTCTCGCTCCGTCCCCGAAAAGGTTGGATTTTTAAAGGGTGAATCAAGGGTGCTTCAGCCTCGAAAAGGCTGAAGCACCCTTGAGAAGCACTCTACTTGAATACCACAAGAGGTTGAACAAAGAGCTGATGACGAAGCAGGAAGCTTGAACATATTTTCACACCCTGCGCCTCAAAATGACTAAAACTATACTGCCTTTTCAATTTTTGAACAAATTCTAATTAAAGGTTGCTTTATTTATGTGTACAAGAGCGTAATTGATGTTTGCATTCGCGGTATATTTTATTAATTTTTTTTTCAAATACCGCGCTAAAGAAACTCACAAATACGCTCAAGTCAAACACAGCAACTAATACCTTGCCTGTCAAAGAATACTGCCACTCTCGGAACATATCGTAACGTAAGAGCGCTATAGGTTACGCTGAGGTTCTCTGCAGAAAAAGTATTTTCGAATGCTTAATCTTTTGTAAACACATATGAATCGCGTCGGTAGATGAAACAGTTGCTTATAAATAACCAACTTGAGACGGCACAATGTTTTACTGGGAGTACCCTGGAGCATGTGCCAAAGTTTGCTTTAACTACTCCAAATGAAAAAAAAAAGTTTACTCTATTATTACTATTTTACTTTCCAAAGAAACAATGCTTTCGTGCAACACTCCTAATGCTTGAGTCCCACAAAAGCTATAAACAGCAACATGCAAAACACATCAAGCCTGAAGTAAGATCAGCATACACGCGAAAGTAGGGAGTTTCTTAATACGGGACTGCAACGTTTAGGAGCTCCTGAGCAACCTGGGGTCTCGCACTGAGAATGAGCAAAACTTCTTCGCATGCGGAGTACGATGTACCAAGCTACTTGGGTGACCCAAACCCTTGGTGGAGTCTATTATAAAACGCTCTAGTATATTCGCAGGTTTCCAGCCTCTCGTGCTTACTTCACGAGCGTCAAGAGGGTGCAAGCCTTCCAAAGACGTATTTTCGCGTCTAGGCTACACCTGATAGAGGCGTGTTGGTGTCGGTTGTTGCTGCTTGTCAGTGGGACTACCACATACACTCTAAGAAACATTGACTACCCTGGGTAGTCAAATGGCGCTTTGGAGGCTTTGACTACCCCAAAAGGCGAGTTACTAGCCTTTGGGCAAAGTGACGAAACCGAACCGCCGAGGAATTACCACTTTTTTGCAGGTGACGACGGGTCACTTTCGAATCCGATATTCACATGCAGGCAGTCGTAAATGATATTATTAACAAAGATAACTACAGAAAGACTATAAATTATATTCTTCCTTAGCTTTTGTGATTCTTTAAAATCCGCCAAGATCATATCTGTTGTGCAATTCGCGTAAATTTGTGGAATAAACATTTTGTCAGCGCGAGCAGCAACACTGGTCTCGACAGCTGTGGGCCGTGGTATGGTGTAGTAGCTGTGGCATCATAACAACAACCAACGACGTTGGTGTTTGCCGAAATAAGGTGAGGATATCTTTTTGCCATATTTTATTGCAAAGAATATTTAAAAAATGATTAGTTGTATATTTGATCGTGTTGAACTATTGAACACTGAGACCGAGGATCGGCAGGGTAAATGTGCTCAGAGGTATATGACTGTGTCGCCCGTACTGTTTTCATCAACCTCGGACTGGTCGAATTTCTGAGCTGCACCCGTCGTGGTTGTGATCGCCTGGCTGTACGCACGTAGTGTGCGAACTTTCCAATTCAGTGACAGGTTGAAATTCAGTGGCAGCGTAGTAATTGGCTTTTACTAGATTTTTGCGTCGTCACGGGCGCTAATTGTTCTTTTACAATCGCCAGCGTGAGCCCGAACTTGCGCCTCTTTCGCCGTTTGCGTTCTTCAGTTTTGATGCTCTGCTCTATGATTTATTAAACCTAAACCTAAAAGTCAATCACCTCTGCCTCGACACCCGTCAGGGCACCCCATAGCGCTGCCGCTCTACCGGCCCTTCCTGGATGTCTCCTGCTGCCAAGTAGCAGCTGGATCGTCGAACCACCACCATCGTCGCCTCTCCACCAGATGATCACTACATTTTGGTGCGTGAGCTACCACTATATTCCGGCGCGTCAGCTACCGCTATATTTTGGTGCGGCGCAAGAGCCTGTCGGCCCATCCCATTTTTTCGACTGTTTAACTCTTTTTCTGAGCACAAAAGAGCCCCTGCGGTTTTTCACAACGTTCTTGCGCTCGTGCTCGTTCAGTTTTTTTAGGGCAGTATATAAGCCCCTGATGTTCTTCGCAGTGTTCCAACGCTCGTGATTGTTCAGTTTACCAGTCTGCCGTGCAAGACGTGGCCTTTCAAACCTTCTGATCTTTTCCCCTTGGCCGGTCGCTCTGCTGTACCCGGTATTGAACTTTACGAAATTTTATTGTATTGAGACATGCTGCCCTATACTCCGTTCACCCCTAAGCTAAGACAGAGCCATATTTGTAGAAAGTTTGGCCATTCATCGGGAAGTATAGGCGACAAATGAGGAGGCGCCATTGGCCGAAAGCGGGCTGGGCGTGTTCATGGGCGTCTTCACAAATTCGAATGTTGCCAATAAAAAGCCAGAAATAATACCCTGGGGTGGTTGCGAGAAACAAACTTAATAAGTGCGTCGGAGTAACTCTCGGTGACTGAAAATATGGTGCACGTGATGTTTCAATCGTGGTCATCCAAAATTATGGTGGAAGAGTGCGACTGGCGGAGCGATCGACATAATCCGTACGCCAAGCGCTGCGGGCCGGGAATCTACCGTCCGAGCGGTCACACTCTCTTCGAGCAAAACAGAGTTGAGCGGCACATTTGTTTTTTACATCTTTCTGCAAGATCATGATCGAAACACCACGTGCACCCTATTTTCAACCATGAAGGGTCACCACACTTCACACTTACGCACTTATTAAAACCATATACCAACATATACCAATGATTAAAACAGTTTCTCGCTACTACGGCTAGGGATTCTTTTAGGCTTCTGGTTGGCCAAGAGAGAATGTCAAGCCCGCTTTCTGCTTCTGGTGCACGCCTTGGCTCTGCCCGCGCCTCCCATTGACCAAACTCTCTCTATACACGTCTCTAAGCTGAGACTGCAGTGGGAACTACGTGCCCGCCGAACCAATCAGCCGCCTCCCTTTCATCACCTGACCCAGTCCTTGGTGTGTGGGTATGAGCGGGAGTGTGATCAAGGGACGAAAGAGGGATGTATGACTGGTCCATTGAGGACGTAGCTTTCACCGCAGTCTCAGCTTAGGGATGAATGGAATATAGTTAGCACGCAAGATGGCCACCCAGCTCCGGCCTCCCAAGAAGTTGGTGTTTACAAGACGGTCGCTGTCTTCATTGGACTCCTCGCTCGAAACCCTATGTCGAAGAATTAGCGTGCACCAGCACGCACCACGAAGCTTCATCGACGGCTGCTCGTACGCGGAGGAGTTGGCATCTCCTTCGTTCAAGACGGGTGCTTTCGGTGAATCGCAATGCTGTGAAATTAATTGTTTCTCGGTTTTTCTTCTAAGAAAACATTTTTATCATAAATGCCTGTGACCTCAACAGCAGCCGTTAAGCCGACATTTTCCTCTGACTTCAACTATCTCAAATATGACTTTCCTCGGATATGAAGTTTTTTCAATATCATTTCTCATTGACCACTTGTGTGTATTAGAAGATAAGTGTCGTGTTCTGGTATTTTTATTATTCTAGTCTCCTTATAGCTAATGTTAAAACATATTAAGAACGGGAGAGCAGTAGTTTTCCAATCTGCTTTAATGGGGTACGCAAGCGAAATTTTAACTCCTATTTCTTTGTGTAGACATGGGCTGCTTCATGACAGCAGCTCACAAACAGCAGCCTTTCGTCTGTAAATGCGAGAAAATCAATTTTAAAACAAATAAAACAATTTCCTAATACCACCTGGTAGTCTAGGTCTCAGCTTTGTTGGAATGTCTCACGACACGAGCCCATCAGGAGCAACGCCACGGTGTGGCGTGTATGATGGAGGCGTGCGGGAACGAGCGGCGCTTGGCGCACCTCTCAGGTACACCGTACCTCGGGCATTCCCAATTGGCAGTATTGTAACGCGCTGACGATGAAGCTGGCGCCACCTAGTGATGAATATCGTAATTACTATACCCTTGGCCTCGTATGGGCCCGTGACGTCACGCTCGCAACGTCACAAGCAAATATCCCGAGATGCGTCGTGCCGACCCGATGGCTGATTTTGAAGTGCTCGCCAGAATCTGTCGGTTAGAACAAAAAATATAGCCATCTGCTGAAAATACAAGCGTGTGATTATCATTTACGGATATCAAGATCATATTTCACTCATTTGGAAGTGTTCCGGAGATATTTCAAGTTTTGATTCTGTACCCCCTTAATGTCTTTCTTGGGGTTTTGCTTAAAACAAATAAGGAAAGGAGAATCTAATAATTAGCTTTTACAAGTTTCTTACGTCGTTACAGACACTATTTGTACTATTATGAGTGCAAGCTCGAGCCCGAGCTTGCGCCTCTTTTGCCATTCTTGTTCTTCAGTTCTGATGTTCTGCTCTATAATTAATTAAACCTAAACCTAAAAGTCAATCACCTCTGCTTTGTCGCCAGCAGGGTCCGCGCTGACTGTGAACCCCGGCCACTACTCGTCTCCCATCAGGGTACCCTATCACCTGGCCACTCTATCAGCCCTTTTTGTATGTCTCCGGCTGCCAAGAATCAGCCTGATCATTGAACCACCGAACCTTCTACATTGTTGCCTCTCCGTCAAAAAATTACTACAGGCAGGCCGGTCCACTTGTGGGGAAGCTGTGTCCAGAGCTGACCCGCCTCCTGTTGGTGCTGTCTTCTTGAAGTGCCTACTGTGGTCATTCGTATACCATCAAGTGAGCAGACAATTTCAGGAATCCACCATAGGCCTAAACTGCGCGCCCACACAGTCTGTCCCACACCAAAAGGATAGTTTCCTCCCATGTGCAGGGACAAGTCCAAATGCATACAGACAAAAATCAATCAGAGATCTGATGCATGTGGTAGCCAAATAACAGTTAAGAAGAGTACTTCCTATATTTTGCTGAGGTTCTGCAGCAGCGGAACTTCAACAACAGTGGGGAAGTGCTTGCAAGCCTGGTTCCAAGACTGTGAGGTTGAACCTCATGAGTGCCCCCTTGTCTTCACATATCGCATGCTTGGATACCCCGATGAACTGTGGGTGATACAAAGTGGTGGTGGGGTGATGTACATGACCGTTGTAAAAACTGTTTGAAAACAGTACTATTAATTTGGGTCCGTTGTCAAACACAAGTGTCCTTGGCTGTCCAAATCGACCAAAGATGTCGCACTGGGCTTTCACTGTGGTCTTGGCCGATGCCACTATCCGCTTTGCGTCCCAGTGGACCACGATCAGTATTACATAACTTTCCAGCAGTACGGCATAATATAAGCCATGTTCAGCGTTGCTTGATATCCAACCTGCACCAGGGGCATTTAACAGGACAGGGCACATGTTTTGCACCTTCTTACATGGTCTTAAATGTCTTTGTCAACACTGGGGTACCAGAAGATAGTGTGTGCCAAGCTCTTCATGACTGACCTGCCTGGATAGGTGTCATGGAGCATAGCCTCCTGTATACTGATAATGCCTGCTCAATTGCCAGTTGCCAGCTATCACCACAAGGGTGCGTCGCTTTCCTATACAAGGCAAAAAAGTTGAATGAAAATAAGCCTCTCTCGTGTATTCTTATATTCTTTGTGCTTTTTTTGGCATTTTTCGTGGTGCCTGTGGGCAAGAACTTTCCGGGGCTGTCATTTCACAAGACCCCAAGCAACACCCGGGATCATGGAAACTGACTGAAGCTTATTTCGAGTAAAGACTGCGTTCCAAATTCTACCTCCTATATACTTAATAGTGTGCGGTAGGCACCTTTTTGTGACGTACATTAAGGAAGGCCTGTCTGGTCGCCCTTTGTGCATTCTGCTGAGGCTCCTCTCAAAGCCCAGCTTGGCTCAGGCCTCTCTGGTGTCAAAGCTGGATGAGCCCATGTACCCTCCCAGGTCCAGTTTTGGTGCTGCTTGACTGGCTCTCACTGCTTACCTACCCACATCTTTCTCGCCCTGCTCGAGGTATATAGTGACTGGCGCCTGACAACAGGCACAGTGCGTCATTACGAAACGTGAGCCCCGGCACGGCTAACACCTTCCACGGTGCTTACGTGACTTCGTAGCTGTTGCTGCCCCAGAGGACCCAGGCCGTTGCAATTCCTGTTCACCTTTTGAACTTTAAAGCAAAACCAATTATGCAGCGAACCCTATTGAAAAAGATTTTTACCGGAATTTCATTTCTAGTGAACAATTATTTTACTAGATTATGGGACTCTTTTCACTTCCGGTAAAGCCCGAATTTACCGGAATGTCACCGGAGTTTTTTATCGGAATGTCACCGGATTTTTTACCGTAATGTCACCGGATTTGTACCGGAATTTCATTTCTAGTAAAAAATCTATTTTACTGGATTATGGGAATTTTTTCACTTTTAATAAAGCCACAATTCACCGAAACTTTCCGTGTTTTTATTTTTCTTTCAGACGTCAACGGAAGAAGTCTGTGAACCGTGGGTGTTGTATGTTTACCAGATGCTAGACGATTCGGTAACAATTGAAGCGGTTAGTTCATATAGACCTGAAGATTCCATGCATTTATTTCACAGGGTCGATACCAGTGAAACAACTTGCACAGCTGCAGACAAAAGCAATCAGACCGAATAAGAACAACCGAGTTCTTTGTCGCAAAAAATATCTTTCATGGTACTTACAATGCCGCTGGGTAGATTCCTAGATGTACGGTAGTTCAACTAATAAAACCGAGCAGGTGCACCACAAGGACACACACACACTGTCAGTAGCACGTTTAGCGAAAACCACGGACGCGCGGAACTAACATCCACCGCCGTTGAGAAATCACGGGCACACTCACGATGTCGTCCCTGATGCCGTCGCCGTGGGTACACCAGACGGACACATACACACTGTCAATAGCACGCTTAGCGAAAACCACGAACGCTCGAAATGAACATCCGCCGCCGTTGAAAAATCTTGGCCACAGTCTTTTTCGCTCGCTGGATGCTTCTGAAGCCGGACAGACAAAGAGGCGTAAGATACAGGTCGCACACATGGAACGAGAAGCCGAGACTGAGCGTCCGTTCCTGGACGGCCGTTGCTCGTTGACGGACAAAGAAACCGGTTTTCTTCAAAAGAGTCAGGAAAAAAACCCTCTCACATTTTCCCCACGAACCCAATGCGAGGGAGAGAGGGTGCGTGGGGACTCGTCCTTGGTGCGTTCTAGGCGCCATAATTACATGCCCAGTCTCCGGCTCGTCTCGGCTTCCCCCTCCCCTTGCGTCGGCTTCGAGTGAAGTTCGTTAAACAGGGAAGCGAGTAACCCGTTTCGGGTAAGATTTCTAGCACAATCGGGTCGTCTGGTAAACGAAATTGGCTGCCGGTGACATTCCAGCGAAATCTGGAAACCCGCTGCCGATGAAATTCCAGCGTAATCTGTTTGCCGGCATATAATCTAGCAAAGACTGGTAAACTACGCTGGTTTCGGATAAAAACGGGTGAAACTGCCCACCTTTTTGCATTGTCAAAACAGTTCGCTGCACGCACTTTTTGCAGGATTGCAACGTCGTCCCGAGCTAAAACTCGCACTCACGAGAATGCCGCCCGAGTGGTCTCGTACCTTCTCCGGGCCAGACTTTTGCCTGTCGCAAATAGCAAGTTGCCGGTGATCGCTGCCCACCTTTTTGGATCGTCAAAACAGTTCGCTGCACGCACTTCTTGAGGATTTCAACGTCGTCCCGAGCTAAAACTCGCGCTCACGAGAATGCCGCCCGAGTGGTCTCGTACCTGCTCTGGCCCAGACTTTTGCCTGCCGCAAGTAGCAAGTTGCCGGTGTTCGCTGCCCACCTTTTTGGATCGTCAAAACAGTTCGCTGCACGCACTCCTTGCAGGATTGCAACGTCGTCCCGAGCTAAAACTCGCACTCTCGAGAATGCCGCCCGAGTGGTCCCGTACCTGCTCTGGCCCAGATTTTTGCCTGACGCAAAAAGCAAGTTGCCGGTGATCGCTGCCCACCTTTTTGGATCGTCAAAACAGTTCGCTGCACGCACTTCTTGCAGGATTGCAACGTCGTCTCGTGCTAAAACACACACTCTCGAGAATTCCGCTGCATTGGTGGCCGCCATTACAAACTCAGTCCCCCTGCTCGTCTTGGCTTCCTTGAATTTAGCCGTTCCCCTTGCGTCGGCTTCCAGTGAAGTTCGGTGTCCGGTAAACGAGAGTGGCTTCCGGTAGGATTCCAGTGACGGGTAATCGAAAGTGGTTCTGGTAAAACTTCCGGCGAAAGTGGCTGCCGGTAATATTTCCACCAAAGACTGGTAAACTGCGCTGGTTTCTGGTGAAAATGAGTGGAAAGTAACCCGTTTCCAACGAATTTCACTGGAAGTTTTTGCCGGATTTACCGCTCATTCACACTGGAAGCGGAAACGCGTTCGCAAAGCGGTTGCAAGCGCGACTGTAAAAAGATCCAGTACAAATGCACGCGCACTTGATGTCATCGAGTGCGCGTGCTATTGCACTGGATCTTTATACAACCGCGTTCTCAACCGCTTTGCGAACGCGGATCCGCTTCCAGTGTGAATGAGCGGTTAGACGAAAGTGGCTCCGGTAAGATGCCCAGCGAAATCTGGTAACTGAAAGTGGCGGCCGGTAATATTTACAACAAAAAACTGTTAAACTACGCTGGTTTCTGGTGAAAATGAGTGGAAATTAACCCGTTTCCACCGAATGTCACTGGAAGTTTTTGCCAAATTTTTCAATGGGAAAACCAATTATGCAGCGAAACCAAAGCATGCACTACTTTTCAACATTTTAGCACCGCTTCTCGGCATCATTGTCGTTGTTGCAATGCTCTGTTTGTTTGTAGTTGAAATAGGAATATCACAACATCTTCCTTGTCACTCATGGTGCTTGCAGTAACTTCGCAGAACATGAGAACATTCAAACTGCTTACAGCTGACACTGCAGTGAAATGACCAAAATATGCTGTTGCAATTTCTGCTTGTGTCGGCCAGCTCACCACAATGCGACATCGGGACGTGCCATGTCACAGTGTCATAGGACGCAAGCTTTTATTGATGTGGGAACCATCATACAATGCCTGTCTTTGTCGTGTATGTGTTTCACATCTACTTTGCCAACTGATGCAATGAAAAACGTTTTTGTTGAAGGCTACCGAGCTGGCAGGTTACGACCGCCTGAGCATTCAGCTAATTGGTGATTTCACTTGGCTACTCGTTTCAGTGGAATGTCTAATCTTGATTCTGTTTGTCCATAATCTCTTCTTTGGCTCGTTTGTTCGAAAGTAACTCACTCGGTCTATCTAAGGAAGCCTCAAGAAAAAGCTTTGCTAAGGCTGCACTAGGCTTGACAATTCTTTTTCTTGAGACAGTGATAAGGCCACCTGATTTCATTTTGAGCAAGCCAACACACTGCAGAGGAGGGATGACCCAGATTTAGCTTGAAGTTTTAGGTTTCACATGAGCACATTCTATTTGTAGCTGAAAAAGAGGTGTCACTTAATAAGAGAGACAAGTGAAACAAAAGCATTATTATGTATTTCGGTTAAGAAAGCTGTGCATACTTAAGCTCAGCTTTCAGTATTTTGGGCACATTTTGCTTTGTAGCTTTGAGTTTATCTATGATAACTATTAGTTCGCTTGGAGCTTGTAAAATGCATTGGTTGTGACGGACAACCGCACTTGGGCGTCCAACATATGTCTGAGCTGAGCCTTCGATTTTTTTTTTCAGTTGAAGTGTATCTCTCGCTTGACGTGGTCAGTATCTGCTTCATGTACTGAATGCCTTTTTTCAGGGTTGCGTTGCCACAGGAGACTTGTGCGCTTGTGGGTGTTTGGTGAGTGGTGTCACCAATCACCATGAGCCCTGAGCCCAGCGTGGGTTCGGACCCCCTGCATGCCTGGCTGTGCTTGGTGTCCCCGTGTCTGATAAAACTGGGGTCTTGGCAGTTGAGCCAAGCCTGGGCTATTTTTCCTTCAAAGGCCCCCCAGGTTAGGCAACACACAACCCCAGCCCGTGCTTCGCACAAACAGGTGTCCTGCATTGGCTCGCCCAGGACTATTCGGTCAGTCGCTTTGCTTCACCTCTCCTTTCTTCTGACGTTCTTCTCCATCCCTGTTTTCAACCCCTCTTCTTTCTGATGTAACAGAATTTTTTGAAAGTGAAGAGGAATTATATAGCTCATGGCTGTTGAAAACCACCAGGGTGTGACATGATGACACCAAAAACTTTACTATGAAAATATCTGACCCCATGAAAATCCAAAGGCCTTGGCACGAACAGGCTTTGCATGGTTGGAACGACTGAATGTGCAGCAGCCTCAGGGTTTTTCCATTTGAATAGGCCAATCTCACCAGTCAGTTTCGTTAAGCCGCCGCTGCCGCAATGCATCGAAGGAACTTTAGTCTTTCCGCATGTGGTAGAACCCCACTGGAGCTTTGCGCGTGACGAGACGACACGAGCCGTCTCGTGCACTGCCTCCGGCCTCCTGTGAACTAAAGTTAAGGAGGCATCACGCATGCGTGAAACGCTTAGTGAGATCTGTCTATTGGGACGATTGATGGCAACAATAGATGACTGTTCCCATCTATGGTTGCGGACACCTGGAGCACTAGTTGGGACAGCTGCCTCTACTGTCTCGGCAAACCCGGTATCTTCGGTGTGCCCACGGCAGCCCTCTTTCTTGGTGCGGCATGACTGCTGTACAGCATGGACGGTGGGATTCTCATGCATTCTCTCAGATGCGTGGTGTCTACACCGCTAGGAGAGCAACATTTGACACTGTGGGTGCGCTGGCGTAAATGAATGGAGACAAATATATTTTTCCTGGTAAAGTATTTGGTGACACTGTCAACTGGCATGCTTGCAGCCAGGCTAGCAATGGCCGTGGTGAGGTGACTCGTATCCCAAATGTCCCAAGATCTTTCTGTCACATTTCAATGACTGCGTTGAATTTGCTTGCGAGAATGGGGCATTTACAATAAAAATATAGCAATTCATTCAAGATAACTATTAAACATATTTTTTTATGAATCTGTATATGCTTTTAGTTTAATTTCATTATCACTGCAGGGTCAGAAGGTTAATTGACAACACATTTTGATTGGTTTATTTTTTCTGGTCTTGTAATTTATGGTTCCAGGTGCATCAGCAAAAAACATAGGCATAGTTGCATGTTATCTCTCCAAAAGTTTGAGTCTATACAGCATGAACTAATTGTATTTTGATATTGATCATACCAAAAAGAGCATGTTGCTATTTCAGCGGTTGCTGCTCGTGAACTCAAGAGACTGGAATAGCAGCTATTGCGACTTCAAGATGTAACGAGATTTAAGCTGCTCGTCAGACCATGGCCAGGCGGTGGAATGGATCCTCAATCCTTTGGGGTGTGTGCTTGTTGGTTTAGATCGTGAAACGTCCAGAATTGTGTTTGCCTTGCGATGTCAAAATGTTGAAAAAGATTTTTCGTGTGAATCCAGCCTAAAACATCTCTGTTTGCTACATTGCTACAGATTTGTCACTTTGTTTTCTTTTTTTTTTATAGTGATTTAGAACTGCTGTGGGCAACACCGGAGCCCACAGCCGGGCACAGCACCCCATGTGGCAAGCACCAGCAAAAAGACGCCAAAGAGGGTTACCAGACAAGGCCCATCATGCAATCGATGCCGCCAGCCCTACAGCCCACAAGACCATGTAGTGTATGCAATAAATCAGTTGTCGTCGTTAACCTGTCTCGACCACAACATGCCGGCAGCGGTGGGATCCAGTGTTTCCCATGACAAGAACAAAGGCTATATAAAAATGATAGGAGACGAGCGGACATTGCAGTATGCGCTTCTGCTATTTATATTTCAGCCACCGACAGCTTGTCAGCTGCCCTTGAATAGACCCTGTTCAAAAGTGTGCACCATCTATAGTATGTTCACCCTGCCGGACCAATCAGCCGCTTCCCTCTTATAAACCAGTGATGTGATTGCTGCGCCACTTGCGCCAAACTGCGCCAAACTACTTATTCTGCTACACTTGCTACATTTGACCAAAATGTGAGGAATTTGCGCCAACATTGCACCAGAACTTAAGTTTAATTAAAGAATACTGAAAATAAAACAGCTGCAGGCCTCGCTACCGGGGCGAATCGTTACGGTAGGAAAGGTGTGTAAGCTTCGACAGCGAAGGCGCAGGACTTGCTCTGCTGCTTCGACGAGGTTGTTGCCAGCGTGCACAGGCCTCCTAGAGCTTCATCAGACAGTTCCGGTAGGCTGTTTAAACTGTTCGTCCACATTTTATGGTCAGAAAGCGGAAAACAGCTGCAGCGCTATTGTACGCTACCCGTACGGCTCTCTCTGATGCCTCCAACGTGCTTTGGTACCGACGACGCTTGCAAACATTAAAATGGCGACGCTCTCAGTGTTGTCAGATCACCAAACAATTTTGCATAAGGTCTATTGAGCCTATTTGACTGGTTGCCATCTTTTTTTTTTTTTTTAAACATGGCATATATCGAAAGCTTTTGGTACAGTGATTCGTACCAGGGTGAATGCAAAAGTAACCGGAATGAATTTCTGAAAGGCGGGCCGTTTGTAGTACCAGCTTCCGCCGCTAGCAGCGCTTTGCAGCAGCCCTTCCGAGCAAGTTTGCCGACTGGCATTGTCTGTTATAAATATTTTTTTCCAAGCACTTCAAATCGTTTCTTGTTTTTTTTTTTTTTTTTTTTGCAATGTCTGATATGAAGGAACAACATGGGACTGTGAAATATTGCTTTAGGTAAAACTGTGCCGGAAACTCTTGTAATGCTTCAGAGAGCTTACAAAGAAGATGCTAATAAGAAATCGCAAGTCTATGAGTGGTTTTCTCGCTTTGAAACTGGTGAATTATTGATCAATGCCCAACCACGTTCTGGGCGACCCTCAACCTTTCCAACCTCCTCAACTGAAGAAAACACAGAACAATTTGGGCATTGTTCACTCCGAGTTTGTTCCTCTTGGTGAATCTGTTAATCAGGTGTTTTACCTGGGAATTTTGCGACACTTGCGAAACTCAGTAAGGCAGAAACACTCCGATATGAGGGAAAAGGGGAATGATAGTTCCATCACAATAATGCCCCAGCAGACACTGCCCTGTCAGTGCAACAATTTTTTATCATAAATGACATGACACCGCTGCTCCACCTCCCGTATTCTCAGGACCTCGCCCCGTGTGACTTTTTTTTTTTTTGTTCACCCGTATGAAAAGTCTTGAAAGGAAATCATTTTATGAATGTGGAAGGTCCTTCAAGTCAGACATTGCAAAAAAAAAAGAGGAATGATTTTGAAGCGCTTGGGGAAAAAATTCACAACATGCCGCTAGATCCTTAGCAGAAGTCGCCGGTCGGCAAACTGACTTGGGAAGGGTGCCGCATAGCGCTGCAAGAGGTGAACGCTGGTACTACAAATGCCCGGCCTCCTGAAATTCATTCCGGTAAATTTTTTGGGTACCCCCTCATACTTTTTTTAATTGTTGAAACTTTGTTTCTAGGGCCCGGTATCTTGCTTGGTCTAAATCATAGCCCTTTTTGTTTTATAGATATTTTCAGGTATTTTGTTTTTAGAATGATGAAATGACTGATGTTGCATATTTTGATTATTTTATATGATTGTAACGCATACATAACATTGTTTTTTGGTTAAATGTTCCCTGTTTTTATGTAAGTTTTCTGGGTTGTTTCATATTCAAAGGTGCCAATAAGAAGGCTGCAATGTTGTTTCTGGCTTCAGAAAGTATCATTACTATAATTATTATAGTTTGAGAGTGCAGTGCTGGAAAAAGACTCCTTTTCAGATTTCCATTTCCACTGTTTCAAAAATACCTGCAAGGTTGTTTTAAAAGTTAATTATTTTTTCAAGGAAAACATTTTCAATATAAAATTGAATAATCAGGTTTGGAAAATAAAAGAATACAAACAATTGCCACCTGAACACTTTGTCTTTGTTATAGCCACTTTATACATATATATACAGTATAGTTTTGGTTGTAACGCCTTAACGTTTTGAGCTTAATACATTGTTTATATGAGGTGTCCCCATGCTTGGAAAGTGCCAACCTTTTGTTGTCAACAGAAAACTGAAAGATTTAAAATAATTCGATATGGGTGTATATTTTCTCCGAATGCAGCCCGGAAAAAGAGAAAGAAACCTCGGCTATGCTAGTTGTTTTTGTTTCTTTTACATGTACCCCAATCCTTGTTTTTTTTAACATAAGTTTAATTTAGGGGATTTTAAAGTGGAGCGAGTAGAGCGACTCATCGATCACTCGACCAACACGAGGAAGCGTGCTGCCAGCGTTAGCCCGCTACAATTAAAGGGGCCCACCAGCAATGTTTGACTGGTTTGAAATTCGCGCTGAAACGGAGCTCCATGAAAGCAGGAACACCGAGGAAAAAAATATTACAGAAATTCGCAATATTTTGTGAGTTATTAGAAAATTAAATATTGCAGAAAACAACTTTAAATAAGCAAAACATTGCGCTTCATGACGTAAAATGAAACAGTTTAGCGATTGGAGCAAAGCGGTTGGCCAATTGGACGCGAGTTTGGTTGATAGCCCGTCGGCCCGGTCGGCCATTAGGCCGACCGGAAGCCTCGTCTCCCGCAACTCCGCGACTCCGCCACCGGAGCCACCTCGGCGAGTAGGAGGTACTCCGCCGCTGGGAGGCGCGCATGAGCGACGAGGCGTTGTTTTCGCCCTTTTTGAACTTTAATTTGCAACTTTATTAGCTCTATAAAAACGACCTTTTAGAGAAATAATGACGGTTAACGTGTGATATACTTTATTCCGCTTCAAAATTTCTGGGACGGCTCTCGCCAATCACGAAACCCTGTGAATGTGACGTATAGTGAAAGGGAGCGCCGTTATGCGCGCGCATTCGGCACCTCGCGGCGCCACCGTCGGAGGAGGTGTTTCCGAGTTGTCAAATTAAAATATGATGCGCTAATATTTTTAAACTCTTTCGTTGTCCACTGGGTTTCCGGGACCACTAGCGTGGAGAAACCGCAAAAAAAAAGTAGACGCTCAAATACTGTTGAAGGGCCCCTTTAAGTCACATATTCTCCAAGCACTAAATTTAAGTGAAAAAAGAATGAATTAAACAACACAAGGCTAAGAATTATGTTACCTTTAGACGATTACTGGCTAGGAATGCAGATATTATTGTAACTTTTGCTGCTATAACACGCGCGGAACGAGCATGGGGCAACATAGCTTTAGTAAGTTTATCACTGCGTGAATCTAAAACCGAAACTGATCGGGAGCATGCCGTGCGGTGTTACTTTAGCCGATTACTTACATATCATGTTGCCCTTCGAAGCGCTAGATTAAGAGAGGTGTCTAGCCTGCCAATCTAAATACACAGAGTACCCGTATACTAATATTACTTGCAGACACTCTTTGTATTCATCTAGTATACAGTGGCAGTTTTTGCCTAATTCCTTCTCAGAATATGGTAGAGCATATATACGAATCGGGTCGGTAGGGTGGTTAGAGTAGAGAGTCGCGGAGGTGTTGTGTTGCAGTTGCTTGTGCCTTGTCCTTTTATATGTATGTGCCTGTAACAGTGTTCGGTATTGTTGTTCGTGTGCGTGTGTTGGCGCATGAGTTGTACGTACAGAACGTAGTTCAGCAGTATGAGTTGGTGAATGAGCATTCTTTTTTTAGTGCCATCTAACGGTTACTACTACACTTCCAAGGTGGCGCAAGCTGCCGCCTGATTCAATAAGCTAAGTTTTGAGTAGTCCTGTAGCTATTGATTACAAACAGCTGGCATGCGGTCCACTGGGCTCCCTGCGTACCTCTCAGTTTGATAACAATCGTAATGATTGTGCCACTCAGCCGCCTAAATGGTTGTTCTGCGTCAAAGAGGTGCGAAGTGCGGGCAGCAATGAATAACCATGTCGGTTGAGGTAGGCACAAACAAGAAGAGATAGAAAAAAAAAATAGCGGAGCGTTGGTGCGCGTTGAACGCCTCCCGTCGGTGTCGACGAAGGTGGCCAGCGATTCATCGCCGCATACGACAAGCATACGTTGCCTTCAATAAAGTGAGCATGCCCATTACTCGCGTTACGATTTCTTTTTTGAGCGTTCCCCGCCGGCAGTAAAAGTACGACGGTCAATCTAGCGAGATGCCGTCGGGTGCAATCGCGGCGATTCCGGCAAACACGCTGTCGTCCTTCCGGCTGGTAGGTACGGTACCGGTGTCTAACCACGGATGCTTAGAATGTATGATGGCGCTTGGAAGACGTCGAATAGGCGTATGCGCCCTATTCTCTGACTCGGCCGAAAAGCCGTGCTGTTCGCTAGGTCTTACCGAGAAATCCGAGCCTCACTAACCCGCCGCCATGTTTCATTTGGGTGTAGTCAAATTTGACTACCTGCTTTTTGACTGCGTGTGGTGTCGTCATTTTTATTCGAGGGGTCGTTATATTTGGTACAACTTTTACCACACCAAAGGTAGTCACATGTGACTACCTTTTTTCTTAGAGTGTATCAACGCTCAAAATTCTCGCAACAACCCCGCGTCCGCCCTCAACGCATCTCTAAGTAGACCATCGCGGCAAGCAATTCCAATGAAGTAGGACACTTAAGTTATCCTGGCCGTGTAGAAACACCACCTTCAAGGCAGTCACGGTCGCCGTGATGAGAGGTGTCCGGATTGCGAGGATGCTATGCCTTGGCGTGCTTTTTGTTGGGTTATATGGAGAGGTGCCTCTACGGACACTGTGCTCCCTTCCTTCAAGGCCCCTGCACCCCAAAACTACGGATATGAATGCAAAAGTGTCAAGAGGAAGCAGCCCAGAGAGGAGACAGTAAGAGCACGCTGATTGTCGCTTTAATTTTTCTTTTAGAACGCCACTATACGCCTCATGGAATGACTACTGACATATCTGGGGATCATCTTCAGTTCGAATGCACCATCAACCGCGCACAGGAACGTGTCACGATAATGGAGTCAGTCACGTCACCTTTCTGCAACATCACGACGACTAGTACCGTGGTTGGCTACCAGATGCCTCCGTACGCCAGTGGACCACGTGGGACATCCACGTCACCATCTGGGGCTATAGAAGCAAGGCGCATCAACAGTTTCTTCAGTGGGCAGGTCGGCAGCAGCGCGTCTACAATGCCTTACAAGCTGTTGTACTTCTTTGTACAGGTATGTCTTGATGTTAGCGAAGGCTATTGTTATCGCTCGGACGATCGTTTCTTACTGCTGCTGCCCTGCCCATACGTTTTGCAGCATTTTGCTGAGTCATGTGCTTTTTCTTTTTGATCGTTGCTTTGTTGTGGTGACATAGAGTCAAATCCTGGTCCCATGAGTGCAGAGCAGTTGGCTCAGTTCACACAAATGCTACAACTTCTGCAGGAGGTTAATTCTAGATCACAAACTTTCGAGTCAGGTCAAACAAGTATGCTGAATTCCATTGACGAAATAAAACGAAACCAAAAATCCATCGAGGAAAAAGTAACAAATATTGGGGAACGGCTTACAACTGTTGAAAACAAGGCAGGCACTTTAGAGAATGAAGTGCGAGCACTAAGGCAAGAAAACGGGGACCAGATCAAAACAAATGCCGCACTACAGGTCTTACTTGAGCCAGTTGCTACATACTTGAATAGGGTCAGCTGAACAATTACAAATTAGAAAAACCGTGAGAGGGAAAGCAGCGGTGTGTATGTCTTTCCCTCTCACGGTTTTTCTAATTTGTAATTGTTCAGCTGACCCTATTCAAAAATGCCGCACTGCGTTCTCGGCTCGACGAAATAGAAGACCAATCAAGGCGAAACAACGTGCTTTTCTACGGGATACCTGACGGTGCAGCTGAAACGTGGTCGCAAGCAGAAGGAAAGATTAGAACGCTCTTATCGGACTGTTTCGGTGGGGAAAGGGCAAACTCGTCTGCCACGTCTTTTGATATCGAGCGTGCTCATAGGCTGGGGCAGTTTCATGCCAACAAATGCAGACCCATCATCGTAAAGTTTTCATCTTTTAAAACAAAAGACCAAGTGCTGCAACTAAGGGCTAAGCTTAAATTAGGTAACATCGGTGTTGGCGAGGATTTTTCGTTTGCGACACGGTTGGCGCGTAGGAAATTAATTGAATTCGGAAAATCGCATGGATCAACTTTCAAGCTTAGCTATAACAAACTGTTCCTAAATGAGAAATGTTACATCTACGACCATGAACTATGCCGCGTCTCGGAACTTTCTCGCCCTCATGCCCCCCATGTTCCTGTACGTCCCGTTTCGATTCCCGAGAGTACAACTACTCCAGCTTAGCAGTCAGTGAGGGGTAGTGGTCGTCGCGATATCCTATCTAACGCATCCGTGTTGTTTACTAACATACGTAGTCTTATTAAAAAGCGTGACGAATTATGTTCTCTGATTGATACTTGCGATGCTAACATTGTTGTACTAACCGAGACTTGGCTCTCGGCAAAGATAAGAGATGCAGAATTGTTTCCTTTTCAAAAACGCTTCAATGTATTTCGACATGACAGGGAACTAAGAAATGGCGGCGGCGTATTAATCGGTGTTAGGGATTGTATTTCGTCATTCCTTGTGGATATTCACAGTACCATTGAAATTATTTTCGTTTGTATTACCATTCATCATCAAAGATTCATTCTGGGATGCTGCTATCGTCCACCTTCATGTGCGGTTGACTTCGTCGATAAACTACATGATGTGCTAAATACTATTGTAACGCGTTTTCCTAATACACCGCTTTTGTTAATGGGTTATTTTAACTACCCTAACATTGTTTGGGGCTCAGAATGTCCCTATTCTGACCCTCTGTCACTTGAGTGTACAAACTTTTTGAGTGTAGTTTCCGATTTTCATTTGTCTCAATTAGTTGTCAAACCAACGAGAATAACAGCTTCTACATCAAATATTTTAGATCTCATTCTAACTACTACGCCTAGTCAAATTAATCAAATAACCTATCTTCCCGGACTCAGTGATCACTCGTTATTACACTTTTGTTTGTCTGTTCCCTTGAGCTGTGCTAGAAATCGGAAAAAAGTGATTCGTGACTACAGTAGAGCGAATTTTGTTGCTATTAATGTGAATTTATGTACTTTTTCGGATCAATATTTTGAAAACTTCTTCGAGCGCCCCGTCGAAGAAAACTGGGCCCTTTTTAAAGAAGAGATAACTTTACTTACTGAAAGATATATACCCCTGAAAACTATTATTGTAAATTCCCATTCGCCATGGTTCAATAGAGTACTCATGAGACTTTCTAACAAAAAGAAGCGTTTATTTAAAGCCGCCAAAGGTACTCTTTGTTCATTTCGCTGGCAGAAATATGCTACTGCTGCCAAGTGTTACAAAAAAGAAGTTTGTAACGCTAAGCTCAAGTTCTTTAATCAATCATTGCCATCTATGCTACAGAATAATCCTCGATAATTTTGGAACGTTATGTCAACTCGTGATAGGTCATCTATATTTCACTTCAAACAGCAGATAACACTCCGATTGACGAATCTCTGTGTGCTACAATTTTTAATGAAGTGTTTATTAAATCCTTTTCTAATCCTTACAGTGACACCACTCAGACTTATCATGTTAACA
This sequence comes from Ixodes persulcatus, assembly GCA_013358835.2. Taxonomy (NCBI): domain Eukaryota; kingdom Metazoa; phylum Arthropoda; class Arachnida; order Ixodida; family Ixodidae; genus Ixodes; species Ixodes persulcatus. Next base: position 977,485 of record JABSTQ010009218.1, read on the forward strand.
CTTTTTCATTAATGAACCATGTTGTTGTTGACCCTAACGGTGTTTCAAAAATTATCAATAGCCTTAAACTATCATCAGCCACTGGTATAGACGGAATCAATTCAAAATTCCTTAAAGCGACCATTGAGTACTCTTCCCTCATACTTGCGAGACTGTTCCAACAGTCACTCGACGCCTCTGTTCTACCAAATGACTGGAAAATCGGAAAAATAATTCCTCTTTACAAAGCTGGTGATAAGCACTGCCCTAACAATTACAGGCCCATCTCATTGACTAGCATTCCATGTAAAGTCTTCGAACACACTATCTATACACACCTAGTTGCCTTCCTCGAATCCAACTCATTCTTTTCTCCGTGTCAACATGGATTTAGAAAAACATTTTCTTGTGAAACACAACTACTCAGCATTACTAACGACTTTCATGTTGCTCTTGATCAGGGGTCCCAGATGGACTGCATTTTTCTTGACTTTGCAAAGGCTTTTGACAAAGTATCACATAATCTTCTTCTTCAAAAACTAAGTAAACTGAACATTGATCCTGGTGTGTTTAATTGGATTATAGCATTTCTAACAGATCGTTCGCAATTTGTAACTTGTAATGGTATTAACTCTACTCTCACATCTGTTTCTTCTGGCGTACCTCAAGGGTCCGTTTTAGGTCCTTTACTTTTTTTCATTTATATTAACGACCTTCCCAGTGTTGTCTCCTCCTCAATCAAATTAATTGCTGATGACGTTGCCATTTATCGAATAATAACTAATGATTCTGACTCCAAGCAATTACAGCATGATTTGGATTCTATTTTTAAATGGTGTGAGCTATGGTCAATGGAACTAAACACTAACAAATGCAAACTAATGCGCATGGCCCGTAAGGTTACTTTTACTTCTACGTATAACCTTAATAACACAACACTAGAGCTTGTAAAGTCTTATAAGTACTTAGGAGTGATCCTGAGCTCCGATCTTTCCTGGAACTTACATATTAATTATGTGACTAATAACGCTAACCGTATGCTTGGTTATCTTAAACGTAACTTTTCTCTGGTCCCTTCATCATTAAAACTATTCCTTTATAAAACATTAGTGAGGTCAAAGCTTGAATATGCAGCCTCCATCTGGGATCCCGGTACCACCTACCTTACTGACTCACTCGAATTAATTCAGAACAGGTCCGCGCGTTTTATTCTGGCCAATTATAATCGTACCGCTAGCGTAACATCCATGAAAAATACTTTATCTCTACCCAGTCTCGCCCATCGCCGAAAAATTTCTAGTCTTTCACAAAATTTTCCATCACAACACTGTACTCAAAAATCAACTAATAACCCCACCATCGTTTGTTTCAGCACGCCTGGATCACCGCCACAAAGTAGGCGTCCCATTTTGCCATTATAACAAATATTTCGCATCATTTATACCTAGAGTCTCGAATGAATGGAATCATCTACCTGCATCACTCACATCGATTATTGATAGTGTTATTTTTTGTTCAAATGTTTCAAACCATGTATTTCCCGTTGTTTAACTATTTTGTATTTTCAACTGTTATTTTTTTATTGTTGTCCCCGTTTGTTTAACTATTTTGTATTTTCCACTGTTGTTCTCTTTTTCTCACCACTCCCCTCTGTAATGCCTCTGGCCCTGAGGGTAAAATAAATAAATAAATAAATAAATAAATACTTCGTCTCACCCTATGATGGACTAAACGCAACAACTACGAACAGCCAGATCCAATCTCGAGCCACTTAGAAATTGCGTGGTACTTCGTTCGATGCACGTATTGGTCCCCGCGTCTCCTATCACTAATAGGGATGAGCGAACAGTGGTTCGAATCGAATAGAACTGAGTGACTTATGAATTTTACACTGCAAAAAAAGCCAAGAAATATGGGCTGTTTGCAGTGTCGAAGCTGTAGGAATGATGCAGGAATCCTTGATTCGCACATTATTCGGCCACCCAAAATCATTGTTATCATGTCATAGTTTGGCGTGGAACGTGATTGGACATGGCGAACCGTAGCTTTGGCCTTTAGGCCATCGTAGGATGAGACGAAGTATAGCATCAAAGGGTACAGGGCGTTACCTCCCCCACTGTTCTACCTCCTCCGTTTCCATCATTAAACTTGATAAATTTGAGAGCATCAACAGGTCACGTGAATAACGATAACCAGAATAAGTACGCGCGGACTTTTTTAATGGTCTAACATAAAGCTTATTATAAGTTGTAAAAGTGGAAATCTTGTTGCTTACGTAATTTCTGCCTCAGCTATACGTAACCGACAAGATAAATTATTTGTTAGTTTACCACTTTACACTAAAGCGGAGAAGCACCCGTAAAAGTAAAAAAAAAATAATGATATGCAGGGTATTACAGAGTTTGGTCGAGGCGATGAATGCCTACTTTTCGGTTCGCAAAAATCAACTACGCATTGCAGAAAGCTGAGACTCCATGAGGATGTGCCGCTAGAGGTGCTAATAAAATGCGAAATTTGGAAAACATGACGGTTCCTCGATCAAAAAAGTACAAAATAAGAACCAAATTTCTTTATGAGCCTGTAGCATTTAGTTCAGTAAACAACACTTCCCAGCAAAAGAATAAAACGATGTCGTCTCTCTTTCTGATAAGATGTTTCACCTTGGCAATGGATCTCTGGCTTTTGGTGTCCCTGATACTACCGCCTAAGGATGTGCCCATAGCAGTTCAAATTTCATAACACTGCGTATTTCGTGTCCATCCTAATGCATGGAAAAGCCGAGGCATACCGACTCTTTCTGCAGAGATGAAGGTAGAAATGAAGCAGCGCTATTTTATTGAAGAACTATTCAGACACTTCTACTATTGACTGCCGTCCAACCACCACATAAAATGTAGGGGAAATAAAATCTGCACGAACCATATGGATTGCTTTATTTTAAGGCAACAGTCCTTTGTGAGTATAAAAAATCCATCTTTTCTAAGACGCAAAGTAATTTTCTTGCTTATCTGCGTGCTTCCCGAGTAAAGCAGGTATATACACCGTGCCAGAACAATTGCGTAAAAAATACATCCAGGAACCCTGTGTAGGGGCTCTATGATAAGGAACAGGAACTTGATAAGATAAGGATAAGGAACAAAAAACGTGAATAACACACTCATGCATGTAAATATGTTGTCCACTTTCTTGCTCTCATAAGACTCGAGTGCTCAAGATGATGGAAGTTCACCAGCTCGCCTGCTTGTTCTCTGTTATTTGAATCACCCTTTTCATGCCTGGAATCTAGGTCGCAAAATCCACAAGAGCACAAAATAAAGCAACGTTTCCCATGGTTTTATTTCTGTACTTGTTCTGCCGCTTTCAACAATGCGGCAGAAAACGCAGGTTTGAGGCCAAAAATAAATGTCCACATCCGACAAGTTTCAGAAGCATTAAAAAACTCTTTGAGCACTTTGCACGCCGCGACTGAAAAAGTACAGATTCTTGAGGATGCACATGATGCCAGTTCCCTATAAGTGAGTAGGATTATCTCCAAGATCTCCATATTTGTAGGGACTGGGAGCTTTGGTCACACGACGACCACCGCCGCCACGTTTGAAGTTACGTTCGGGGTTACGTCCGGGGGGTCGTGGCTGTCCTTCTGTCGTGGTGATGCAGATGCCGACGACTAGCACTACGGCCAACAGCAGGACCTAGACACGAAAATATTTTCACCAAATTTGGCTGAAAACTTTCTAAGCACTTGTCTCATTCTTTTGTTGTTAGATTTAGTCGCTCTATAACCACACAAAATCACAAATAACTTAGGAAAGGCAGGGTGTCATGTCGAGTCCCGTGCATTTTAAATATTTCTCCAGAGCCAACGAGATTGCAGCGTGAGAACGTCGAAGTTCGAATCGAGGAAGCGAAAAGAGTAAACGTAATCCTTGCGGTTTTTTTTTTGTTTTTTTAGGCTGTCAGTGACTTTACCTTAAGTATGCGCTTTCACAGGGACAGTTTGTGCAATGTAATATACTCCGTTTCTCCTTTTCAAGGTCTAACACAATCAAGGATTGCTTTTTGTTTCCTAATAGTATAGTATTGCGTTTGCTAGCACACCAAAACTATGTAAACGAAAAAATATATTGTTTACGCGATATCTGAAGCAACTTTTAAATTATAGCTGCGTTGATGTTTTTGCTTTGACTATACTCATTCAGACATTAAGAAACGCCGAATGTGTCTAATTATTTTCATGCTTTTTTTTTTCGTAATTTGTTCTCTGGCGTCTTATTGGCTGATGCCGCAATATCACTGGATGCGGAGCGATACTCATTTACTTGAAACTTCCCACACGCTGGGCTTTTTAAGTTGCTAGGGACATTATCAACTCAGGTAATGGCAGAAACCTACAAAAAAAAAACGTATGTCTTGAATTGTATATGGCAAAAGTAAAACACGAAGGCATTATAGATTCCGGTAAATGAAAACATTAAAGAGAACCACCTGGAACTCTGGTCGCTGACAACTTAAGAAACTGATCGACTGGTGAGTTTTACCTGGGTCAGACGTTCACATATCAAGGTTATAATGATCGCTGCATTAGCTCGCGATCTTGCGCTTATCGGCGTGCGATGGTTCGCCACCCCTTAAGGGAGTTCGTTCTGAAGGTCTTTAACGTGCCCGTCCTACCCAGGTATCATTGTCGCTCCGTTGCTGAAGAGGCTGTATCATTTGAAAGTTTTAGGGAACCGTTTTTTGTTTTTTTTTACATCCGGTACAGTACAATGTGCCCTCGGGAACAAACTGCGCATGTGCGAATCTTCTGCGGTAGCGCATGCGCAGTTCGTATCGGATTGTTCATCGTACCGTATCGGATGTGAAAAACGGTTCCCTAAAACTCTCTGTTAGCCGATGAGAACGCCAATGAACATATCACGAATCACCAAGCGTAAACGTAATAAGTCACGCCCTGCGTTTTTTAAGGACAAAAACCCCTCCTTATTGTTCTCCTTTTTTTTTTTTACAATTCGTAAACGATTTCTAATTTCGAGCGGCTTTATTTCTCTCTACAAGAACGTAATTGTTTCTGTATTATGTTAAATTGTATTATTTTTACAAACACCCCACAAGGAAATCTCAGCTCTCCAGCCAAGCACAGAAAATGACACCTTGCTTGTCTAGAAGACTGCCGCGCTTCGAATCGGCCGAGGTTTAAGAGCACGTTACGTGGAGTTGCCCTGCAGAAAGCGTTCTTAGGAAATGCAATACATGTTTATCCTAAAAAAGTTTAAAGATTACACATTTGCCTATAAATGACTAACTGGAAACGAAACATCATTCTACTGGGCATTCTCTAGAATATATATCAAGATTTCTCTTACAGCACTATCAAATAACCATAAAACATTTAACCACATAACGATATTTTACAAATATATATACAGGGTGTCACAAAAGAAAATTTACACGGTCTTTTTTACCGCAAAAATAAACTAGGCATCGCCGAACGCTCATTCTCCGCCCAAAGGTAGAGCTAGCGGTCACAACCAGATGCCAAAGGTTCAGCCGATCCAATAACTTAATCAAAAGTTATAAGTGATTTTCTGAAAATTGCAATGGGAAAATGGCGGCCGACGGAGTTTTCGAATGCATGGGGCTCTATGGCACAAAAAACCGAAAACGGGCAAAAATGGGCTTCATTTTCCCATTGGAATTTTCAGAAAATCAGTTATAACTTTTGATTAAGTCATCGGATCGGGCTGAAACTTTGGCATCTGGTTGTGACCTCTAGCTCTACCTTTTGGCTGAGGATGAGCGTTCGGCGATGCCTAGTTTATTTTTGCGGTAAAAAAGACCGTGTAAACTTTCTTTTGTGACACCCTATATATATATATATATATATATATATAATATTGTGCAAGACTATTAACTCTCGAGTCCCATTGGAGCAACAAACACCAACAGCCGAAACCAAAGTAGGAGCAGCACGCACGTTAAAGTATCTTTGCAGACTTATTATCCCTCGTGCTTACCTCTCGAAGGCCGAGAGACTGCGAGCCTGCTTAAGATACCTTCGCGTGCGTGTTGCTGCTCCTAGAGACTAGTTGCTGTCGGTGCTTGCTGTTTGTCGCACGAGTGGCACCTGTTCATAACAACACACAAACGTCTCGTAATTAGTCTGGGTAGGGCATCGAGTAATGAGTAGGGCATTGAGTATTAAGGTATTCTCGCCATGTAGAAACTCACCATCTTCGAAACAGCCATCGTCACTGTGTTAATAGAAGTACGGATTGCGAAGACACTAAGTCGGCATGCTTTCAGTTGGCTTATATACTTTTTTTCTAAGTGAGACCTAAAATAAGTAAATATAAAATAACACTTATATACAGCGTTACCCTTGCGGACACCACGTTCCCTTCCGTCGGCGTCCTGGCACCTCCTCACCACGTGAATACAGATGTGTCGATAAAAAGCCGCCTAGAAACGAGCCCATGAGTGCACGCAGATCTTCTTTTTTTTTTTCTGGCAAGGGCGCTCAAATAAAGAGTATTTGGCGCTGCCTCCCGATGTGCCCTCGCTCCCCCGTAATAGGTTTAATGGTTATAAATCTGCGAGAGTCTCCAGGGCGTCTGGACAACAACAACGAGGAAAAGTAAACGCGAAAATCTCGAAGGTTTCATATATTAAAGATCATTATTTATTCTAAACGTAAACATGTTGTTTCTTGCGCAATTCCAAACTCAGATTGACCTCAACGATTATCATTGTAAATCTGGTCACGCAAAACTTTCAGTGTGGTAACTATACGCCACAGACAGGATAAATTACTAGAAGCAAAAGTGTGCAGGCGAGCTGGTTAGAAAACATCATAATCTGAATGAACCTTTAGAGACGAAGCAAGAAATATTACTTGACAGCCTGTTTCCCCTTCAACAAAAGGCCTGTACTTTCTTGTTCTTACATTTAAAATATTTCTATTATTCCTTGGAGACTAACCTGTTGTTGAGTAAGATTCCAGACATTCTCGATCCTAATCTGGTGTTTTTTCACGCTCAAGTGGGTATTTTCGGTCTATTTGTTGATATTACTTTTGAACTATTATTCAAGGTCAGCCTAGGTAATGTTTAATGGGTTGTCTGAGTTTTACCCAAAGTGCTTAACAGCAAGTTGCATATTTTGTAGAATCTTCGGAGCTAGAAAACTTGTCTGTTCGTGCATTTGTTCACATATTGATATGTGCCCCTAATGGGTTGCTTGTAAGTAAGGTTCGGAATTATACTATCGAACTAGCGCCGGAGTTAGGGCACTCGTCTGGTTCCACGGTCGTGAAGAAGTTGCAATTTTTAGATCTACATCGCTTAAACAGTAAAGGTTTGTGTTGGTCGTATGGAAACAACAAACAAAAAAGGTTTTATCTTGGCACAGTACACATTTAAAACTCGGAAAGATAGGTGTCGTAAAGTCCCTTGTGCTTTTTTTTAAAGCATTACCTTTAAGTTATAGGTAACATTACCTTTAAGTTATAGGTAAGTTTTAGGTATAGGTAAGACGGTTGAAGCGGTTGAGGTTAGGTTTTTATTGGTTGCATTCCTGTGGTTTAATTTTGTGTAGACAAATTGTAGAAACGCATAAAGGCTGTGAAGATGCTCCGAAGGGAAATGTTGTAATTCCCGTTATTTATCAGGTTTTCGCAAATTCTAAGACGTTTGGCTCACAAATTTCAAGTACAGGTAGTTTTGAATACAAAGGTTTGGCTGGTTAGACTTAGAGTGCTTCTGTTTGATCGAGAACATGGCTGTGTGAAGAAACACGGGGGTCCTACAATTGCTTACGTCAAGGAAGTTGAGTTCGAAATTCCGTTCAATTGTGGACTCCGCTGCGTAGGCCAGAAAGGCGGCAACGTAGATGACCACCTCTTAGAACACAAAAATTTGAAAAATGTCTCTTCTTCATTTGAACTAGACAAAAATATTGCTGAATGTAATGCGTGCTCCCTTTTTGGGGAAGGAACTTTAAGCTTATGCAAAAAAGTGAAGAAAGTAAAACAATCCTAAATGAAACATTATGTGTAAGGAACCAGAGAAGCTCTGTAGGCCAGCCGTTTATAGTTCTCAATTTCTTCTTCTGTTAATTCTTTTTTCTTTTAGACGAAGGTAGTTCGAGGGGAAGGGGGGGGGGGGGGGGAGGGTTGGAAGGGGAGGCTGATTTTCACTTGGTTCAAAAGAGCATTGATGAGGGCATCATGTCTGGTGGTTTGGCGGTGGGCATCTAGTGTTTGTGCAGTGCCCAAGTTAGTGGTCACTCTGCCCGAGTTCCGTCAAAGCTTTCCCGTGGCATTCTGTTATAATTATTTCTGTGTTCCACTTTTTTTGTCCATGTGGGCGGCTGCATACTGCCTATTCTTTTGCGAATAAACTAAGTTGCGTTTGAGAGTTTGTGTTTTCTAAGGTCCCTGTTTCAGGATTTACATTATGAAAAGAAATTACTTGTGCGTTTAACAACATACATTCACGCGGGTTTAGTGCTTGTAAAGGCAGACAAATAACGATCTGTTGCTTTGTAGTAAACCCACTTTCAATGCAAATTAAGAAAGAAAAAACGCTTAAACCTAAACGAGTTTATCAGAATGACGGGGCGTAGCACGTCGCAGCTTTCCACATAAGGAGTTTGCTCCAATGGTTCAGCCATGGTCAAAAGAAATACAAATAACCGAACGGCGACCGAACGATACACGCGGTGCCACATAGCAGCGGATACTGGAATGGTTTAAAGCAAGGGGCCGGCTGCGAGAATGATGCAGCCTCTTCATAGGCAATCGGGGCTTTGTAGCTACTCATCGTTCAACAGCAAATGTTGCGTATTTTAGTGGCGTATTTCGCTTAGTCAATAAATGGAAGCTATTTGAATTCCAATTAGAACGGGCGTCTTTCTCCAATAATCCACAAGGACCGTTGCTTGTGCGCTACCAATTCAATCATTATGTCGCAATAAAAGACGACACTACTTTATTTCAACAAAAAAAAACGAGCCGTGAGATCAATTTACACTGCAGATGGCAATGCTCAATGTCGTGTAATTTCGTTTCCAATCTATCCCTTATGGCCCCTTGATTATAAAGAGCAACAATTCGAGGGTACGCCTACCATTTAAACAGCGAGTGTTGCGCCTCGTGCAACCAAGTATGGGGATAATGCTGGGGCAAGAAGCACCGATACTAATCTCGCAAGAGGAGTAAGAACAAGTCCCGCTAGAAGGTTCGGCAGGCTCAGGATATGGTACGCGCTCCGTTGTTCGTATTTATTTAGACCTTGATTGTACTTTATCATGCCTGTCGCTCCAATTTTCCTAATTAATCTATTTATTTATTTGCCCTCAAAGCCCCGAAGGGCATAACAGAGGTGAAGGGGGGGGGGGGGGGGGGGGGGGGGAGTTGAAAAGGGTACAGTTGTTGATACAACAAAATATAATACAGTAATTAATGCACGCTTGCTCAGACATTTAAAAAATATGTTATACAATGTTATAATAGTTATAACAATTATACTGGTTATGGAGGCTATGTCAGCGGAAAGGCGATTCCAACCAGAGCTAGTGCGAGGAACAAAGAAGTTATAATGAGTGTTAGTTTTGTAATTGGGGATACCGACTTCGTATTAGGGTCATTCCACGTGAAACGTTCCAGACGTTGCGCTCGACCACTTCCGATTTCTAAAAAAAAATTCATGGGCTTCGGCCACAATGTCCGTGGCCATACCCTAAAATATTTTTGACGAAAAAAATATTGTGATGACGTGAGCGCGATTTAAATTTTTGAAAACAGCGTGAAACTAGGCATCACTCAATAATTTACGAAAAATCAGCTTTTTTATGAAACACCGAACAATATTTTTTTGTTAAATTGGCATGGTTGTCGACTTACAATGTGGTTGGGTTTGTGCATTTTTCTTTAATTTAAATATTTTTTTTAAATACATAATTTTACTCAAAAATAAACATTTTTGTCATTTTATTTAAAATATATAATTGCTCCCGGGACCTAATATAACTTTTTACTCGCTGCCCTCTAGGTATATAACCTATAAAAAATATTTTAAACCGCTCAATTAAACATCTTGCAGTAAAAAAAAAATCCTGAAGTTGCCAAAAAGTGCGTTTTGACGCATAAACAGCCGTTTATTCCACCCTGATGTGATCCAAGTAAAAATACAAAATATGGTGGGTTTGGAAGAAAGATTGATCGTCTTTTGATCCTGAAAGTTTAATCAGAGTAATTTTTGTTTAAAGCGAGAAAACAATTTTTGAAGTTGAACTCTCGCACCACTACCCGGCGTCGCTTCTTAACGCTTCTTCGCCGCACAGCACGCCACCTGCGACGATAGCCGAAGCGATTAGGCCCAAAGAAACAACGGAGTTTGCTGCCCGCTTCCCCTCGTCCCTCTTTTCTGGCTGTTAGGGAAGAAACGGCGGGTATCGTGTACTAATCGGAAGTGTCGCCAGTGCGTCGCCATAGCAGGCCCGTTGTGCCCTTTGTACCCGAGGGCGGCTCCTCACACTCCGAAACGCGATGCCTAATCGACGGGCGGCATCAGCTGACGTGGACGTCTGAAATACGATAATATCGCCGCTAAATCTAGCCGTCACGCATGCTGCGGTGAAAAGCGGAACTGTGATCCGGTTCGCGCTTGGTTGGAGCGCAGTGAAGGCTAAAGGCGCGTGATCAAACTCTGAAACGCGCTGATTCAGTATGTTAACTCGGACGCTTGAAGCATCGTCACAAGCCAAGATTGCGCTTCTAGCATTATTTTCGGTCCTTATTTTCAGTGCGAGAATCTTTACATGACCCATCGGAAATAATGAATAAACAAAGGCACGTGTCCACACTATTGACACTGGGTATCGAGACTTATTCCTTGCCTTTTGAGGAATAGTTTTTGCCCGTAGAAGATGGGAACCCGCCCCTGATCGATCTAAATGACGGCTTTTGTAACCACTAAGGCAGTCTTGTGAACCACTGGAAGCTTTCGACACTGTGCATGACCACCACGAAGGCCAAAAAAGACGTCGTGTACCCAACAGCGTAGTCAACACCCTGCCCGAAGTTTGCGGGGTACCTGCGCTAGCTCGACCTGTAACGTTTACAACTATCAAAAGGAATAAAGGTAACATACTAAAACAAAATAAACTGTACGTACAAGACGATGCATAGGTGATTCATACGGCGTTCATTTGAGCTTAATTTCAAACAAACTGTCGACTCGATCGACGTGCGAGTGAAGATAGGAGAGTCCGCCACCAACGAAGCCACGACCGGCTAGCTTCCCCGCGCAACGTTCCACCAGTGTCGCTCAGAACTCCGACAATGATAGGAGCGAACGATGCGGGGAGAAAACTGGCCCTCTATCCCGGAAACGATGTCCGCTATTCATGCGGGAAGGGTCCACTGCAAAGAAAGGGTCGGGGGCATCCTCTTCTGAGTCAGCAAGGCGCGCCTACGCCTGTCTGGGTTTTGCTCGTGTACAAAGTCGAGGGAACCGCATGCGGGTTTTCGCGGGCCCATGTCTTCTTTCGCTGAATGAAACCCGTAATGCGTGCAAAAAAAATAGCTAAATTTTGGCTTTGAATTGTGGAGCAAACTGGTTTTTGGAATGTAAAACAGGGCTGCCGAACGTTAAGTATCGAAAGATCACGCGTGATCGCCGAGAAGCCGCAAACCGCATCTTGGTGTGTATGAACGGAATCGCTCAGGAACCGCATTCGCAACCGCTTCGCAAACGCATCTCAACCGCCGGTGTGAATATGCCCTAAGTATTCCTATTATTGACTGATTTAAATTACAATAATTGTGCTGTGGGTTTGTTTATACATGTCTTGCACGTGACGTCAGTCCGCCCCTCTATCAGGTGGCCAGAAGCGTCTCGCTAACGCAGCGGAAGCTATACATGGCAGGCATGTGACGTCATTCAAGGAGCGCTTCGATGGCCACCAGAGAAGAGGGGAAGAAGGAGCTCCCCTCTTACCAGAATCCTCTTTTGTTCCTCCCGAATTTGCACAGACGTCGCTATTCTCCTCCCAGAAGATTATAGAGTATTAACCTGTCACTCCAAATTCTTACAAAAGTAGCTTTGGTCTCTTCTTTTTACATGGTTATCAAAAATATGCGATGTGACGTCAGTGCGTGCCATGTATGAGGAGCGCAAGTTCGTCTGCATCTTGCGCAGGGGTTGCGGTGACGTCAGAACGCCGAGCTCTGATTGACTCTAATTCGAGGGATTGTGGGTAGACTTCAAGGCAGCTTGCTTTGCGGTCTACCCAGAATCCTTCACTCCGAGTCAATCAGAGCTCGGCGTTCTGACGTCACCGCAACCCTTGCGCAGGAAGCAGACGAACTTGCGCTCCGCATTCTCTCAAGCGCCCTTTTCTCCATTATATTTTGCCAAGTCACGTTTGTGCAAGCTCTGTATACATCCGAAAGGTAGTGAGCCCCAATTGGCGTCTCGTATCTCAGCTGTAGATGAGAAATTTAGCCAGGTTAGTACAACCGTTAGCCTGGCGTCTATGACGTTCAGCATGTTTCTCATTGTAAGCATATGTTCACTTTTTCTGAGTGAAAAGTTGATTCGTATATTTTAGTTAAAATTAAGCTAATTGGTATTTTCTTTACAATTATGAACGCCCATCGTGGTTGGAATTTCTTACCGAAAATAACTCTTTTTTTCGCAATTAACTTGTTGGTAGAAGTTTTGGAAGTCTTCGTTGAAACACCTGGCATAGTAGCGGCCTGCTCCGCTCACATTTTTGGAGACAACCAAAATGGTAAGCGATGCCTGGGTCAGGAGGGCGCCTAGAATTGGATTGTTTCATACAAGGGTAAGCATTTAAAGACAACGCACAGATTAACTTATAATTCCTGGCAGTAGGCCACACCGGGCAGAACATAAGAATTGCGTCATATAACTTGGAGTATCTGCGCAGTTGGCTCCTTATCGACATAGTTTTTTTTCCTTATCTCTGGAATCTGAAGGCATGTAGGAAACAAAACAAAAACACAAATTTCGTCATAAGCACCGCGGCTAAGCCACACTCTAAAACTTGGTATACATATTCAAATATCCATGCTGTCGGATGCTCTTTTTTGAATTTTCGCAATTTTTATATTACAGTTATATTTTCGAGACATTTATAAGTAATAGGTCAGCATTGATAATGCAGAAACAATTGCATAATCAAAATATCAAAAAATCTAAACTGCAATAAGATAAAATGTCACAAAGGCATAGTAGAAACACTCGGTAACAAAGAAGTTACAAACAAAAATAGATACAAGCAAACCAAAGTTTGCAATAGGTCAATGTTAAAATGATATCTTACACAGTTTATTAATGAGGTTAAAGAATTTGAGTTTATTATTTCGGTGGGTAGGGTATTCTACTATTTTAAGGTGCGAGAAAAAAAACGAAAACTGGAACGTTATTAAGTGGAAATGGGTCTACAACATAGTTCTCATTTTGGCGACGTCTATTGCAACGCTCCAGAAATTATATGTACTTCTCGCGATTGATGGTTCTCATGCCGTGAATTCTCTGGTGCAGTAATTTCAGTCTGTTAAAAATATTTCTGGAAGAAAAGATTACAGGTGTGTTTTATCAAGTCAATCGGTAAATAAATCTAACCTATTATATTGCTCGAAAATAAATAGAACCGTTTCTTTTTGTACAATTCCTAGCCTAGTGAATAATAGGCCGGAATATTGGCCGCCAAGGTAATGGTATGACGAGCAAGATTTTAATCAACTGAAGACGGATAGAGCTATTAATATTGTCACGGATGGAAAAGAGTTCGAGCAATGTAAACTGAAAATAAGGTTTAATCGGGGAACTTGTGCCAAAATACAAAAGAAAGAACGAACGTCCAGACAGCAGAAAAGCGGGCGACGATTTGTCGGTGTATCCCCCAAATTGTTTTGTACCTCTGCGGAGAGGTCATGCCACGATCTTAAACTCTCAGTGCCTAAACAGTCTTGCACGTTCCAGGATAGTCGACGAAATTTCGTCCACGACATGGGTGGTGCATTGAGCAAATTTACTGTTATATTTGTTTTTCTACACAATGGTCAATAAGAGAAGTGAAGTCAATTTTGATGAGTGAAGTGTCGGTCTTGTAACACGGTCTATTGCGGACTTCTAGCAACACCTCCTAGATAACAAAGCCGTAGTGCTGAATGAGATGGCGTCATCAGAGAGGGTCAACGCTGGACACAGATTGGAAACGAGTTGTGCGTCAGCGCTCGGCTTCGAGTCAAGTTTGAGCCGAAAGTTGACGCAATCGTCGAGTCTTTCACCTTACGTTGGACCGCGGCGGAAGGCTGGGGGCTGTGACGCGACCCAGACAAGTTGTTCCTACGCATCGCGAAGTAGCGCCTCAAAAACCTTGGGCAGTACGAAGCGGGGATATATTTTAGCCTTAGTTTAATATTTTTGTGTCGTGTACCATCGACACAAAAACGACTTTTGTATTCAAGAAGAGCTTTCAAACGTGATATTTAACACATAATTAGGTAGCATGTTCGGAGAAATTAAATTTTTGGTTGGCAACGCTGCCGTTGCGTTCGTTTCTTCATGCGTTTGGTTCAAGTTTGCTTTCCATTTCGTGACGTGTTTTAAAAAAAATATTTCTTCCAAAGAGAAGTTTTTTTTATTTAAAAGTTATTGTACACTCTGTAAAACTCTGTTAAATGTTTATTGGAGGCAATCATTTCAACTTTACAGATACTTTTTGCCCGTGTTTAAGATGTCACCTGACAAATTGCCGTTGTTTGCGTAATGGCTGCCATGGCTGCGGTGTCGTCAAGCGTGTCTCCGTCAAAGGCGCCGGTACTTCCATCGCCAGCTCTCTTCCAGACGACATTTGCTAAAACCTCGTTTGGAAAAGACGCGCCAAGTTGTGCTGAACGTTTACTACAAGCTCCGTTGTGAGTCTCCGAACGAGTCTTACAAGGCGATCGTGCAAAGAACGTCTGAGCTGACAAGAGTGGGCTACTCCACGATCTTCAGGTGGAAAAAACTCGTTCAGTCGAGTCCTGATGGCACGCCGTCGGTACCTTCGCCCAAGCGAAAAAGAAAGAGGTCTGCCCCGCCTACACCCAGTCTGCTTTATTCTTTCGACCGTGGAACGTTGCGGCTCATCGTGCACGATTTTTGTCGCCGCAAGGAGTGTCCGACGTTATCAAAGGTAAGGGCGCTTTTTACAAACATACTTCACTAAAGCGAAAGAAACGCGTTGACACCTTCAACTATCTATGGTTTATTAGCCACAGTCACTAATATATGCTAAATTACTTAAATCACATGAGCGCCACTCGTCATAATTGCATGGGCCTGAGTTTTTTCAATGACATGAAGCAGACATGATTTTAAAGCTGCACGTATTTGACGACCCATTTGAACTTCTCAGTCGATAGAGATAAGCTGTTAGCGTTGTCATTATAAAAACCACTTTTTATTTTCAACTGGGGCACTCCACAGCGCTACATAGCGAAACTGAACAAACATAGCTAAATTATGCACATATGTACATTGGTATCGTAGCAGTTTTCATGTTTTCATTTTTTTGCAGAAGCCTTGCAGAAAAATAATTGACATTACAATAAATTGCTACAAGTATAATGTAGTCAAAGTGATCGTATACAGCAATATTTCAAAACAAGTTTAAAAAACTAATATTTTCAACTTATATTTACGGGTCTTAGAGGTTGCTCGGGACAATGACAAGTTCCCCAAGATCAGCCGCACAACGCTGTGGAGAGCTCTGGTGGATCTGGGATTCACTTTCGTCAAGCGCAACAGGGACTCGTTGTTGATGGAGCGCACAGACCTGGTGCTCTGGCGTGCCACCTACCTCCGGGCAATCAGGAAGCATCGCCTGGATGACAAGACCATTTACTACCTAGATGAGACCTGGGTCAACGCTGACCGCACAAGGTCTAAGGTGTGGAAGGACACTACCGTAAAGACACCAAGAGATGCATTCAACAAGGGCCTCACAGTTGGGCTGAAGAATCCTTCCGGCAAGGAAGAAAGACTTATTGTGGTCCATGCAGGAAGCAGTGAGGGCTTTGTTGACGGTGCTGCAGAAGTTTTCCGTGCAAAAAAGGGCAGCGGCGACTACCATGAGGAGATGGACGGCGCACGTTTCGAGAAGTGGTTTACCGAGAAATTGTTGCCAAACTTGAGACCGAACAGTGCAATTGTCATGGACAATGCGTCTTACCATTCGGTCAGGCTGCACACTCTTCCAAGCTCTCGCACAAGAAAACAAGCAATCCAGGAATGGCTTACCGACAGTGACATCGTCTGGGATCCAACATTTCTGAAGGCAGAACTTCTGGACCTTGTGGAGAGGGCTAGGTTGACAATGCCAGGTTTTCAGAAATACCGCATTGATGACATCGCTGAGCAGCATGGGCACACTGTACTGGGTTTGCCACCTTACCAGTGCGAGCTCAACCCCATCGAGCTTGTCTGGAGCCAGGTGAAAGGCTCCATTGCAGGTGCAAACAAGACGTTCAAGCTGGCAGAAGTTGAGCTACTGACTCCAGGTGCTCTACAACAGGTGACGCCTGACGACTGGAGAGGCATACGCGAGACACGTCATTGATGTGGAAAACAAGAGGTGGGAAGTTGACTGCCTCTCAGATACGGTTATCGACAGTGTCGTCATTCACCTAGGCAACGATGACGACAAATCAAGCGATGAGGACATGGGCTGCGAATCTCTTTCGTGGTAAAAGGCCCCGATTCCTACAATGCCATGGACAACCGTCGAAAAGCCGTTCCCCCAGAGACCCTTCCAGGCTCATCTGCGTCTGCTACACCACCCCAGGCTCATCTGCGTCTGCTACACCACCCCAGGCTCATCTGCGTCTGCTACACCACCCTGCGACCCCTGTCAGATGGTAAAAGAGCTTGAAATTGCAACATTTAACTTAATTTATCATACTCTAGGCAATGTTTCTCGTCGATCGTGGAGTGCTGTGATGGCTGGAGGGTGGCTTCTTTCCGGTGGCTTCAGTTACGCTCAGGACTCGGTGGATTTGTAAATAAATATATATTTACAGAAGACGAATAACTTTTTACAAGACAACGCAATAAAACGTCGCGCTGCTTATGCCGCTCGCGGCAACCCAACGCCAACGATAGCGCCTCCGCGCCAAGTCCCTTGCCGCGCACGGCAAGGTCTCTGTCTCGCAAGACAGAATACGCGGAGCCCTCGGGACCGCGGGAGAAAGCAACTTGCTTCGCGCACGGGCTCGTTCAAACTCAACTTTTCTAACAAGGCGCGCCGACATCTCGAAGGGAGGCCGAACCTTTCTCTCTCCCCGGAGTCGCCGACATGGCCCTGACGGAGTCGCTTCCCCACTTACCCCGGCGGCAAGGGCAACCACCCGCTCCCGCCCTGGGAACGAAAACTGTGTTTATTTCCCACTCAAGGAAATCTGCTTCCACTTTCGGGAGCTGGCCGCCGCTTGCCGCCAAAGGGGAAAACGTGAGGCATCGGGCGCCTCCGAAGGATACTTCGGGTGACCGCGCCGCTAATTCCCTGAGCTCTTTCGGCTAAGCTCCTTCGGCCATCCCTACACGTCCCCCCTGAAAACTTCGCTAAGACTTCTGGACTAGCCAGCAGTTACAAAAACAGGATGGCCGAAACCCTAACAAGATCACGAAAACAAACCGCTTAAACTCAAGCGAAAAATAAAAACAACAAAACACGTCGGTTAAAAATAACAAAGACACCTCCTCTAGCACGAATTGCTAAATAACAATGAAAAAGAAGCAACACTTCTCTCTACTTGTGAAGGCAGCAACCTTGGTCAACCACAACATTTTTCAGCTGAACTCTCGCGGACCTGGATCGCTCGCAACAACATCCGCGGTGGCGCAAAAGCTTCCGCATACAAAATACCAAAAAAAACATCAACAAATCACGGCAAACCAACAGTCAAGGAAAAACTGAAACGCTTGGCGAACACTGAAGAACGCTGGAACGTTCGATTGCACAAAATAACCGCGGCAGTGATCACCTCCCGAAGCTGACAGCATTCCCGTATAGAGAGAGCGAAAAATAAAACACAGCCACGCTCCTCTAGTACGACCTGCTAAACGAAAATTAAAAACAGGAACAACACTTTTTTCTGCTCGTGGAGACAGAAACCTTGATCACTCACTTAGCTATAGACTCTGCGGACCTGTCTTGGTCACTCCAACGACATCAAGGGCGCCGCAAGAGTTGCCGTAAACAAAAACACAACAAAACCAACAAAGCGCGTCAAACGCTACTCAAGTTCGAGTTCCATGGCACCTCGCAAGGGCCGCGGCAGTGATCGCCTCCCCACATGCACACTCGCTGACACCACGTGCGTAAGCGGGACAAAGCGCTCCCGTGCCACCATACAATCCCTCCTTACTCGGGCACCTGTGTCGAGTGTCACGAGGACAGTGTCGCTCGGCAGAGCTTCATTAGGCCCAGGAAGGCGTGTTCGGCTCGGTCTCCCCACGGAACCGTGTTCGGCACCCGCTTCGCAGTCAGTTCGGTCAGAGAAAGGACCAACTTTGCGCCCATGGCGCGCCATCGCCGTCCCCGTTCCGAGATTGTCGCCGCACGGCGATTCGTGCTCCTGCACCTGTACCTCCCCGCGCCGCCCACTTGGTGGCGCCCACTCTGCCACACCCTCACCACAAGGGCCGTCGTGGGGACACCGAAGTCCAATCTGAACAACTGCCGCAGCCTCCTTCGCGACCTCGGCATCTACCAGTCTCCCCAGCGCCGGGCACGACCCCTGGTTCTCCGGGAGCTCCTCCCTTCTAGCTGCCCGGACGCAGGAAGACCCTCGTTCGCGAGGGGCCCGATCGGCCTCAGGCCCCACGGCAGTCTCCGGTCCCTGTACGGCACGGTCGGCCTCAGACCCCACGGCGGTGTCCAGTTCCTGGACAGCGCGGTCGGCCTTGGACCCCACGGCAGTGTCCAGTTCCTGGACAGTGCGGTCGGCCTCGGACCCCACGGCAGCTCCCGATTTCTGTATGGCGCGATCGGCCTCAGACCACACGGCAGTGTCTGGTTCCTGAACAGCGCGATTGGCCTTGGAACCCACGGCAGTCCCCGTTTTCTGTACGGCGCGATCGGCCTCAGACCCCACGGCAGCCCCCGGTTTCTGTATGGCGCGATCGGCCTCGAACCCCAAGACAGTCTCCGGTCCCTGGAGAGCGCGATCGGCGTTGGACCCCACGGCAGTCTCCCGTTCCTGAACGACACGATCGGCCTCGGACCCCATGGCTGCCTCCATGTCGCCTCGCGCGTCCGGTTCTGTCTCTCTCACAGATCGAACCTCGGGCGCCGTGTCTTCCGCTGCCCGAAGCTGCGTCTCTTCCCGGCGCTTCCCCAGGAGCCGAGCTCTTGCTCTCGGCTCCTCCGCCCGCAGTTCTGCGAGTCGTACCTGCCGCTCTAGCTCCTTCGTTTTTTCCCTCGCAAGGGCTATCTGCACGCTCAGCGGAACCGCTTTTTCATCCGACCCCTCGTAGCCCCCGTCACTAGGGCTCCCCCTCCCACGCAAGCTATACTTCGCCATGCAACTAAGCCCGCAGGTGTCAGCCGGCGACGGAAGGGAAAGCGACCACGGTGTTCCCTTGCTTGAGTCTTTTGTCGCCGTCGAAGGCCCCAGGCCCACGGCAGTTGTCGATGACGCCGAACCCTCAGGTCACCGGCGCCGATCGCCCCACGCGACGTCCGCTTCTTGGCTTTCGCCGCTCTCGGTCGCAGGCGTACTCGTAGCCGTGCCTCGCTGTGCCAGGCTGCTTGTGGACAGTTGCTCCTCGTCTCGGCTCGTCCTGGGCTCTTGCCGATGGACACCGCTACACTCCGCGCCAGCACTCGCCTCGTCATCTCCCTGGCACACGATATTGTCGAAGTGGCCGACGACGTCCACGATCCTGTCGACTGCGCCAGTAAGGTTTCTCGTCTATCGTGGAGTTGCTGCGCTGGCTGGAGGGTGGCTTCTTTCCGGTGGCTTCAGTTACGCTCACGACTCGGTAGTTGAGTAAATATGTATATATTTACAGATTATGCACAACTTTTTACAAGACAAAACAGGAAAACGTCGCGCTGCTGATGCCGCTCGCGGCAACCCAACGCCAACAATAGCGCTTCGGCGCCAAGTCCCTTGCCGCGCACGGCAAGGTCTCTGTCTCGCGAGACAGAATACGCGGAGCCCTCGGGACCGCGGGAGAATAACGTCTTGCTCCGCGCACGGGCTCGTTCAGACTCAACGTTTCTAACAAGGCGCGCCGCATCTCGAAGGGAGGCCGAACCTTTCTCTCTCCCCGGAGTCGCCGACATGGCCCTGACAGAAAAAACAGTGAGTGCGCAGGCGAGCTGGTGGATGTTGATCATGATGTAGAAAACCCGAGACTGTGGTGGCGGTTGGGTTGTGGGTATATAAGAAATTGAGGAAATAAACGCAGTAGCTGAGTTTGAGACGTTCGTTTCCCCTGTCTTTCTTCTTCGACCAAGTTTCCCTACTTTTACCACAGTCTCGGGTTTTCTACATCAGGAGGCCCTGACAGAGTCGCTTCCCCAATTACCCCGGTGGCAAGGGCAACCACCCGCTCCCGCCCTGGGAACGAAAACTGTTTTTATTTCCCACGCAAGGAAATCTGCTTCCCCTTTTGGGAGCTGGCCGCCGCTTGTCGCCAAAGGGGAAAACGCGAGGCATCGGGCGCCTCCGAAGGACACTTCGGGTGACCGCGCCGCTAATTCCCTGAGCTCTTTCGGCTAAGCTCCTTCGGCCATCCCTACACTCTCAGTGCCCGAAGGCATTACAGAGAGTGGAATTATACATCAATATAAATTGAAAAATGAAAATAAAACGCAAAAAAAAACACAAGTTCTAGAATTGCTATGGAACATTATTCAGAACATCAGTGATGGTGGTTTTAAAATCCGCAGCGTCAGTAAGTGAGACTACGGATGCGGGAAGGCGATTCCAGTCGACGGAGGTCAGGGGTAGGAAGGATGCATAAAAGGTGGAGGTGATGCAGCAGGGGATTCCTACTTTTAGTAGATGATCGGTACGCGGCGATATGTATGATGGTTCTAAAAATAATGAGATTCGAAGTGCTGGGTTAGAGGGATAAATCTTGTGAAATAAGCAGAAGCGAGCTATTTTTCTACGAAAGGAGAGGTTGGGCAAATATAGAGACGCTTTCATGGAGGTGACGCTGGCAGTACGGTGATAGTTAGAAAGTATGAAACGTGAGGAGCGATTTTGAATGGATTCAATGAATGATGCTAGGGTGACGCCAAGTCCTGACCGAGTCTCCGTTTAGTGAGGTTGTGATTCTTGCTCAGTGTGTCCTAACATTGGCTCAATGAGCGTGTTTTGCAGCAATGTGGGGGGTGCCCTCGTCGGTGCTTTTCCTCACGAGTCCGTCCTGGTCTGTTCTGCGTCTGCTACACCACCCTTCGACTACTGTCAGATGGTGCGAGTGCAGCAGTGTGGGGGGTGCCCTTGCCGCTGAGGCCGTCCTGGTCTGTTCTGTGTCTGCTACACCACCCTTGTACCACTGTCAGATGGTGAGAGACCATGAACTTGCAAAATAGTTCCTGGCCGAGTTTCGGTTTAGTGAGATTGAGATTGTTGCTCAGTGTGTGCTAACATTAGCTCAATGTGCTTGTTTTGCAGCAGTGTGGGGGGTGCCCTCGTCGGTGCTTTTCCTCACGAGGCCGTCCTGGTCTGTTCTGCGTCTGCTACACCATCCTTCGACCACTGTCTGATGGTGCGAAGGCTTGAACTTGCAAAATTGTTCCTGAGAGAGGTTTAGTTAGATTGAGATTGTTGCTCAGTGTGTGCTAACGTTAACTTAATGTGCTTGTTTTGCAGCAGTGTCGTCATCTTGTATAGACGCTTTCAGCGAGTCAGTTACTCGAGCTGCCACCAGTCGGCGCGCCCTCCGCGCGCTTTCCCGGCCGCCATAGCCGACCTTCAGTTTCTCGCCGTTGCTCCGCGTTATGTGCTGCACCGGCCACCATCGGAGCTTCGATTTCGTGGTCTTTACCTTCCGCGTTGAAATCGTGTGTTTTCTTTAGGTCTTTTCAATATTTCGGGCTTTCACTTAATCGTTTGATATCTACATTTCAACATTGCTCTTGTATTTTCTTATTTATGGAATGGAATCGGACAGCGAATGGATCGACGATCCATTCGCTGGGCTTCAGAGACCATGTAAGTTCATCAAATTCTTGTGTTTTTGTCGCTAATAAAGGGCAGTCAACACCATTGCGACCTATGCAAATTTCAACTGACGCACTAATTAGGATCTCGCAGTCGTGCTTCTCGCTGCATGTGCGCGCTCATTTCCGTAAAGCCGAACCGCATGCAAGCGATTTAGCGTGCGACGAGTCGAGCGACAGCGACAAGGACTGGAGTCGTCGACGAGCAACGGAGATTTCCCACTGTCGCCCGTCGCATCGCTCGGTTTTCGGATTTCTAGAGAACTTAGCGCTCGCCGTCTTGGTCGCTTGCTCCCGTCGCTTCCATGCGATTTGCCTCGTCGCGCGACTGACCTAGCGACAGCGAAGCGGGTCGCCGTCGCTTGTCTCGATCGTTGCTCGCCAAATCGCTTGCATGCGCTTTATACTTAATTAATTTCGATGCACACAGCATTGAACCATTAGCGCCTTGATATTAAGTATAAAGCGCAACGAGACAAGCGACGGCGACCCGCTTCGCTGTCGCTCGATCAGTCGCGCGACGAGGCAAACCGCAGGGAAGCGACGGAGGCAAGCGACGAAGACGGTGAGGGCTAAGTTCTCTAGAAATCCGAAAACCGAGCGATGCGACGGGCGACAGTGAGAAATCTCCGTTGCTCGTCGATGACTCCCGTCGTTGTCGCCGTCGCTCGACTCGTCGCATGCTAAATCGCTTAGATGCGGTTCGGCTTTACGGAAACGAGCGCGCACATGCAGCGAGAAGCACGACTGCGAGAGCCTTACTGCGTCAGTTGAAAGTTGCATAGGCCGCAATGGTGTTGACTGCCCTTTATTAGCGACAAAAACATAAGAATTTGATGAACTTACATGGTCTCGGAAGCCTAGGCCACAATCTTGTATCGTGGATCCATTCACTGTCCGATTCCATTCCATAAATAAGAAAATACAAGAGCTATGTTGAAATGTAGATATCAAATGATTAAGTGAAAGCCCGAAATATCGAAAAGAACTAAAGAAAACACACGATTTCAACGCGGAACGTAAAGAGCACGAAAACAAAGCTCCGGTGGTGGCCGGTGCAGCACACAAAGCGGAGCGACGGCGAGAAACTGAAGGTCGGCTATGGCGGCAGGGTCACGTGACGTCAAGATGGCGGCGCCCATGAAATGTTGCCTGAAAGGGTCTATACACGAACTCAACTCTGCTACGTCACGCCGCGGTGGTGGCGCGTCGGGCGCACTTCCGGTCTGGGGCGGTGGGCAGAAGTCGTCGTGCGAGACATGCATTCCTGTGTCCTTTTGGGAGAAACCAGACAAAAAACCTAGCTTGTCAAAATGCTGCGACGGGGGCTGTACCAAGAGAGTCTGGGAAGATCAGTTTTCATGTGTTTCTGCCCCCTTCGTTCGTCCAAGAACGTGGATAGTAGTGGTGAAATGGGGCAAACCAGACGCTGTCGAACTACGATTGCTTGTGCGGGCAGCACTTTGTGGTCGCCAGATGTATTGTTTTGTTCCAACATGAACGAGAGAAAACCGCCAAGTTATCCGGACCACCCGCGGGTTCAGTGCGTCTCCAAATTCACACGACCGCCTGATCGTTCGAACTTTCGTCTGCTCTTTGTCGTCTGCTCGTTCAAACAAAAGCTGCCCGTAAACCAAGAATTGACCCGGTAATTGCGATAAGAAGTAAGTGCAGGCCTCAAAACACTTTTGAATGTTGGTTGGGGTAAGTAGGCTCAGTGTAAACAGTAGATACAAGAAGTAGATGTTGATCATTGTTACCAGTGGCAATCACCGACTTGTAATGCCCGATTCTACTTGCGGTTTTCAGTATCGACGTCCACTATCTCAGCTACGGTCCACGTTTTTGAAGCCCGAGTGACGTCGCGACTGCAAATAGCGAGCAGAATCCCATCGTGGGAGTCAGGCTTTAGCGCCCATTCTGCGGCGTCCACGTGAAATGGATCGCCGCACGTCACATTATTCACTCAAAGTTTTGCGGTGTAACGAGCCTCGTTAATTTTGCTGAAGCCGCTCAAGTAGTCAGACATTGTTAGGAGGACGTGGAATCAACAGTATTAACGCGAAAAAGAGCACGGGGACTCACACCGACGCCGACAACATCCCATTCCAATGGTTTGTTTATGGGCGATGGCGAGCTTCTTGCCCACCGCGCATGCGCAGCGCAGGTGGCGTCCGCTCCGGTTTGTCCTGTAAACATGAGTTGGTGTATATATTCAGGGGGGATTGGTGGCCGAGTGGGCTAGCGCACACCAGCTCGGAGCATGTGGAGCGATAGCTCGCGCTGCAGAACCCTGGATCCTGGGCTCAATCCCCACCCCTGCCCGTTTCGATCTGGATGAGCACCGTACCGGCGTGCAGTCGTGTATCACTACTGCGTGATGCACGTTAAAGACCCCAGGGTAGCGGTTGTACTGCACTGGCTAAATTTCTCATCTACAGCTGAGAGACTCGTTGTCCGTTGAGGCAGACCAAGTTCTAGGCTGTATAAACATACACCCAACCCAATTTTTTTTTATACATTGCATTATTATGTTCATTAGACGCAACACTGAGAGTCTTCATGGTAGGGGCTTTTGCCTTTCCACGATGCGGCGTCTCTTCAGAGCCAAATAAAGAAAATATTTTATCATCTGAATGAGCATCACACAGGTGTGCGGTCATGTATCACCGCTGTGAGGTGCAGTCGTACTGCACCAGATAAATTTCTTGCCTACAGAATAAACCAGTGTCGCTTCGCACTGGCAGACTTGCACTAACACATATTTTACTTTGCTTTTGGGCTTGTTTGTGAATGTACACATCGCGACACTGTTAGCTCGAACACGACATCGGCGGATTTTCGCATTTTACCTCCAAATAGTATTAGCGAGCACGAAATTTTATCGCTTACATTATAGAACTAAATGAGCTCTTTCCGTAGCAATAATTACTTGGATGACACCCCTTGGTTTCAAAACGAAAAACTGGAAAACCCGGCGATCGCCTGTTCGCGCTAACAGTGTCGCGCTCTGTACCTTTCATTAAAATTGTTTTTATTATATACCTGCAGCAGCCTGATCTCTTTTGATACGGTTTTACTGCTTGACACTGAGAACTAAAATATACACAATTTCTACTCGATCAACCTCCACAACATCGTGACTGCGTACGGAATGCGAGCAACATTAAATTCGGTTTCAGGGTTACACGCTTTTTAGAGATGTTTCGAACTTCCCAAGGTTCGAGTTGGAATAATTGGGGCCAACATCGCTAGGTCCGAATTCGCACAGTTCGAAGCTCAAGGGGCCTTCGCACGTTAGGTGCCGTCTCGGAAACGTTCCTAGATTCAGAAAGCTGTGATCACCGGAATCACGACGGACGAGGTGGTGCGCCATCGTAGTGATTGGAAAAGAAAACAACCACTGACAACATGTCTGGTTGCGCCGTGAAGCGGAGATTTATTCGTCGATGCTGGTTTTTGCGGAATTGGAGAAAAGAAACAAAACAGCTTCATACCGCCGTGCGTGGTTCGTCACTCGCTCTCCGAGAGCTAGTGTTTATGAACATTCCCCCTACGTCGTGGCAGTCAATTTAGGAGTTCTTGTGAAACGCACGCACGGTTTTGCAGCAAAAGCTACGAATTAAAACACTCACTTTGCTTGCTCTTCCACTTTTATTTACCGATATATAAAACCCTGACCTGCGCGTTCTGCATGCGAGCAGAAGCATGCGGCGCACTTCCAAGCAAGCAAGAGCGAAGTCAAGGTTCGATTGTAAACGCTTACCTGAAGTGTTGAGTGACTTAAAACATGTATGGGTTTCTGTGTGCCACAAGTAAAGCGAAAGGCTTCTGCGGACCCTGCTTCTACTCGACGGGTAAAGCTATCCGTGTAAGCCTATCCCACACAGAAAGGCGACGAAACCGTCGCGCGTCGATCTCACAACTCCAGAATGCTCCAGCGTTCCGTAATAAGCGAAGAACAGTACACAAAATCAGGTATGCTAATCGAAAACAGCAGATGAGATCTGTTCATCCCCAGTGAGCCCAACTAAGCCTTCCTGCCAGCGCCATTTCAACCCGCGCACTGATACGCGCTTGAGGAGCAAGCTGACGTCACTTCTAAACATGCGCTTGATTGGCTCTGGCGGTCCGTAGCTTTGGCTCGGGGTCCAACGTAAGGTGAAACGGAGTATAATCTGTGCCTGCAGCGTTGGATTTCTCTGATGACACCATCTCATTCAGCACTTCGGCTGAATGGCTTGTGCGTCAGCGCTCGGCTTTGTTATCTAGGAGGTGTTGCTTATAGACACCTGGCGGTATGACAGGGAACCCAGACGGCAACCTTCTTTCAGGCATTCAGAAAAGTGTGCCACGTCATGATAACTTGAGAAGTGATTAAATCTGCGCGGTGATTGCGTGGAGAATCAGCAGACATGTACGTGACGCCCGTTACTAGAACCGAGTTCCTGTCTACCTAGCTACTTTTTTAAGTAACCAGTAACATATTCATTTACTTTATTAGAAAGTGTAACGATTAAAATGAATAACGTACTGAGTTACTTCTAAAATCAAGTAACGAGTAACGGTATTTCGTTACTTTTGAAAAGTAACATTACAACACCGTTTAAACTGCCTCGTTTTACATCCAACCCAAGTATACGTCTATTGCGACAAAGGCAAGTAGGTGGGCAACGCGAAAACAAACTGAACAGTATGACAGTATAGCAACGTTTATTGATGAACACGCCAGTCGAACTCTGCAGCTGGGAATGTTCTTCACCCAGCGAACACAATGAGGTTTGTTTATTGAACCTTCTAGAATCGTCTACAAACCGAATGTAAACCCCGAGGTTGCCAACACGGGAAGGCACAGAGCCCATTAATAAACTTCGAATTTTAGAAGTAGAGAAAACAAAAGAGAAAGGAATCCCATATTCACCACCTCTTCCTGTAGCAGAACACTGCCGTTCCTTTGAGCGCGTCAGTAGAATTAAACTTCAGCGTCGCCGGAGATGTATTGTCAAGGAAGCGGGGAAACGCAACATATAAAAACTTGGAGAGGCAGCTACTGCTTAAGTCTAACGACTACATTAAAGAAAACAATAAACCATGAAAGAAAAGCAGTAGTGTATTTGGTCGACAAAGTAACGAGAAAAGTAACTCGTTACATTTGAAGTAAACGCGTTTCTTTTGAGAATCGCTAACGAGTTACGTATTTAGTTACTTTAGGGCAAGTCGCGAGTAATGCAATTTAGTTACTTTTTAGGCTAACGTGTACTTTTATGGGAATTAACTACATTATGTATCTAAAACGTGTGTATATCAAAACTATTTTTTACTTAGGTTTTTTTTTATCCAGTTCATCGGAGTTTTTAAAAAATCGTTAAATAACTGAACACGGGATATTCCATACTTGACTTGACTCAGTTATTTCTAGTTGTACTTATTCATTTATTTCCGGAACTTGTGTCTATTTAGTATTTACCGGAGTATCCATGTTAACTTAAGAGGACTGTATTTGCTTTAAAAATAAACATGAGTATTTTCATTCAGTGCTATTTTGTCCTTGTCAAAGTGTAGTGCTATTAACACATGAAGTCCTGGCGGTACTTCAAAACACGGTCTTCGAACGCAGTCTGCTATTAAACGCAGACTGCGTTCGAGATAATCGTGACGATTCACACATCTTAGAGAGGTAAAATGTTAAAAAATCATGACTAGCTCTAATGGGCACATGGAAGTCAATACTAATAAGTAAACTCTCGGATTTAGCAGTACCTTAAGAAGAAAATGAACGTCTCTGAGAGCCATCCTCGTTGAAAGCTTTGCATGTCTAAATAATGATTACCAGGAATCGTAAATAAAAAAATGAAAGGTGTTTACAATTCACTGTAATGCCGAATTGGAGCGCAGCTCTTGAGGAGGAGGGAGGAAGGGTACGAAGGGGAGGGTATGCTTCTCCTCCCCCTCCGTACCCTCCCCTTCTTCTTTCCTGCTCCCCTTCAATTTAGCGAAAATGTTCGCTAAATTTCCCACTAAAATATCGGGGAAATTTTTCCGATAAATTTAGTGGGAAACTTTTTCCTCTAAATTTACCGGGGAAATTTCTCATCTAAATTTAGCGTGGACTTTTTCCACTAAATTTAGCGGGGAAATTTTTCCGCTAAATTTAGCGGTAAATTTTTGCTCTAAATTTAGCGGGGAAAACCTTCCGATAACTTTGGCGGGGAAATTTTTCCGCTGAATTAAGCGGGGAAATGTTTCCGCTAAATTTAGCGGGGTAACCTTTTCCGATAAGTTTAGCGGGAAAAGTTTTCTCCTATATGAGGTGGGGATATGTTTCTGCTAAATGTGGCGGGAAATTTTTTCAAGCTAAATTTAGCGGGACGTTTCTCCGCAGAGTTTAGCGGGGAATTTTCGCGCTTAATTTAGCGGAAAAAATTTCCGCAAGGAATAATAGCGGGAAACTTTCGCCGCCTAATTTAGCGTCAAAAGTTAGCGAAAATTTTCCCGTTAAATTCAGCAGGGAATTTTTTTCATAAAACAACCCACTGTTACGCCCGCTTGCATTATTCCCATAATGCAACGCGCGCGGTTACGCCGACGCCGATCAAGCCGTAAACAAACGCCTGAGAGCCGCGCTCTAAAAAAAAAAAAAAAAAAATTGACCAATCTATCGGTTGCAAATAATTCTAATATGTATCTTCTGGACATTTTCAATTCGTAGTAAGTTCCAAATTATTGAACGAAATTCAAGTCCCAAGCGTACGAGGCTGCAGAATAGACATACGACATATAAATTGAAGTACGAAGGAGGAGGGGAGGGTATGAAGGAGAAGGAGGGGAGGGTACGTAGGACCAGGGTTGTGAAGTACCTAGGTACAAGTACTGGAAATCGGTATCCAGGCACTTTTGTTGCGCCTGAGATACAAACCTAGGTACTTTTATTTCTTAGAATCTGTATCTGTATCCTAGGTACATTTTCCAGTAATTTGTAACTCAGTGAAGTTACTATTTTTACAGGTACTTTTCTATTCACTTCGTCCAATTGGAAGAAACTATGAATCTTGAGGTATGAACACACTACCATGTGCCGCGATTAAAGTTGAGTTGGGTTACCTGGTAGGCACTGACATGGTCGAACGACCTTTTTGGCGAACGAAGCTCCGCCCATGATGTTTCATCGATCGATACTTTAGCGAATGGCGGTGTTCATTTGAGCGAACGGGGGTTGAGCAATGCCGTTCTAGCGACACCAATTTATCGAATCGCTTTGTAACTAAGTTTAGAGAAAATGGTGACCTGCTTCCTTCATCTCAAACCGAAATCGACTTTAATGTTTGATGCTCTTCTGACAGCTATACAAGCGAGGAGATAACTTGAAAGAAATGCGCAGTTTCTGTTAAAGCCCTATCTATCTGGGAAAAGTGGCGCATTCTCTTCCTTCTTCCTATACTGCGATCGAAGATGTCAGAAAAACACTTCGAGGAGGTCTTGATTCTGAAGTCAATGAGAACACTTACGTAAAAAAGATATTGTGTCCTGGAATGCTCGCGAGAATGCGGTTTTCCTTATTTTTCGCATTGACACCAATAAAACACATTAATCGAGCTCGACCTAAGCTAAGTGACCTGTAGCTTAGGTCACTTAGCTAAGGGTACCTGCATCAAAAGACGTTTGGGACCACACGGCAAATAAACGTAGGGTTTAGGGTTGATGTTTATTGCACTGGGGGTAACCCGGCTAAACCGAAGGACGAACGAGCAATATATAATTTTCGGCCTGAACAGGTTGGAGACTTATTCTGTACTTTATTAAAGGTAGAATATGTCGTTTAAAAACAAATTAATAATTGTTTAGTCGATTTTATTGCATGGTGCAAGTAAAACATAAGCTTTTCTTTAGAAAGTCTCGCTGATGTGGCCAGATTGCCCGCCTTGTTATCTCATCGAAAACCAAAGGAGGTACGCAGTCGAGGTACACAAGGTGCGAAACGGGATCGAAAACTCTCCGTGTTTCCCCGAGTTTGCTCTGCTACTTCTTTGCTTCTGCCTCCGGGTCGACCGAGGCGGATCGTCTACTCTCCGGCGTCCCTCCTTACTCGCCGGAGTTCGCCGATGTTGTCCTCCCAGAGACCAATTAGCGACCATATTTTCGCCTCGGACCAGTGAGCTTGAGAGCCTTTATTTCTTCTTGATGCCACTTTTGCTAGCACCCAAGTTCACAGGTCCACCAGGAGAAATCATGGTAACAAAAATGCTCCTGCGCAGGTGAAGCGGACGCCTCGTCATCGCTCCTCAAAGTAGAGTGTACTCGTTACTCAAAGCACGTACAGCCGCCATTGCGTTCGGCCACAGCTACTGCCCGCTCTCGCGAGTATAAATTTGTCGCTACCGTCTTCCATCAGATTTGTGCTCACGTTTACTTTATTATCTTTGCCTCGCAAATATTTTTTATCACAATCCAATAAGCAAAGCAGAAGCATATATACAAGATTTTTATTTGGAATACATGGGTCCGAGGCTACTCGCAGTAGCTGTGAACGAAGGCCTGCCGAGCTCCGTTTAATCTAAACCCTTCTTTAGCGAAAGGGACCTTTGTGCGCCGTGTGAATACGAGCTCCATCTCCCTTTACGATTGGGACTTATGCTAAAGACACCTTTGTACCGCCCGTGTTACTTCCAATATATTCTCACAAATTTGGGGAAAATAAATAGAGAAAGTATCTTTGAAGTAAGTGTACCTGTACCTGGGTACAATTTTAAGCGAATATCTAGGTACGTACCTAGGTACCTTTTCCTATGAGTAACTGTAGCTGTTTCTTAGGTACATTTCTCAAGTAACTTTTACAACCCTGCGGAGGACCCTCCTCCCCTCCTCCTCCACCCCTCCTCCTCCTCCTACGGTTACGCCGCCGGCGACGGCGACGCCGACGCCGCAAAACACGGAAACGAGCGCCTAAGAGCTGCGCTTTAAAACGTGATAAACTGGAGATCATTCTAAACTTTCTTATCGCTGAATCGAAGATCTTAGAAGCATGCGCAGTAAATAGAAGAGTACTGTCGATGTAGACGCCAAGATCTTTCACATGAGATACACAGTTATCGCAACGCCCTCATGCACATCAGGGAACAAAAAAACGTCACGTTTTCTTGGTAATGAAATCAATTTAGTTCTTCCTGGATTTAGAGCCGAAGTGTTTTTGGCACACCACTCAGAAATCACACTAATATGAGTTTGTAATAGAGTCGGCATAGTTCTTAACATTGAAAAAAAACTTTGATGTCGTCAGCGAAAAGGGGGACATTCCATCGCATGACGCATAAAATTATGTCGTTTGCAAGCAAAACAAACAGTGGTCCTAGATTTGACATCTGGGGTACACCGGAAGTCGATATAAAACACTGTAAAAATGAGTTTCCCAACACGAACAGTGCTACAGCGTAAACTCAAGTAGCTCTTGAACCATTCAAAAAGCAGGAGGCACAGGCCATGCAAAGAAAGCTTGCAAAGGAGTAAACAAAGTACTCATAAGATGAAAGGCTTTCGACATGACAAAATATACATGCGTCTGTTTCTGAATATCTGTGCAGATCAATCTAGAAAAGAGCACGAAATTGTTTCTACGGAATTTCCCTCGAAAAAATGATTCAGAACAATACTATCTTGATTCTGTGTTTTTCGTTTTTTTGTTTCTTCTTGAAACCTAGAGGTCAGATTATGCATAACCTTTTCGAAAGCCTTCTACAAAATCGCACAGTAACGAAATGGAGTGGTATTTAATATTCAGTGACATATCGCCAGCTTTAAAAATGGGTACAACTATAGAAGACTTCCACAAATCACGGAAAATACCAGCTAAAAATATGTTTCAAAAGAGGAGCCAATAATCAGAGCAGGACTTAATATTAAAATAAAACATACAGCCATTCCCCTTAAAAAAAAAAAGTTCTAAGTTTTGAATTGATTCTAGAATTCCCGTGTCATTAACAGTAAAAGCAGATAAGAAGTTGATGCTTTTGTCAGAATTGTATCTTGCACCAGCAATCTTCGAACAAGAATAGTATGAACTGAGGTAGTCAGAAAAAAATTAGGGGTCGATGCAAACGGCGTGATGCGTTTAGAGAACGGCAGTTTTTTTGTTTATTTTCGTTTATGCTTACGCCGTCGCCAAAATTTTCCGCCAAATTTAGCGGTGAAACTCTATTAGCGCACAGGTCACGTGATGTCAATTTTCCGCTAAATCTAGCGGATAAACTGAATTCGTTTACGCTCACGCAGTCCCGAAACCAGGGGGACGAACCCGTAACAGCTGCGGATGTAAAAGTATTTGCTGTCAGTTGATAAAGTCAGAAAGCCAGCTGCTTCATGGAAGCATACATTTGGTACGTTGTGGCGCATTATCATTTTTAGCATAGCGCCAGAACATCCAAGGTCCTTTGGTTGAACTTTTTTTTTTTTAAACGTTCGATGAATGCAATGATTTTCGACCTTTTGATGATGTCGAAAATATGTTTGCCTTAAAAATGAAGTCCGGTATATAGGACTGCGAGTGTCGCGTTTCGCACGCTATCACAACTCATTGCCTTATCGAGGCTTTATAATTAAGTCGAAACATTTTTTTACATTGTCAATAGCCGACATCCTTTTGTGGATGGCATTGGGCGCAGGGGCATCTTTAGTGAGCTATAGGGGCAGTTTAAAAAAGGTCCGCTTGGACAAAAGCCAGAGGTAGGCGTGAAAAGTTGGACCAATGGGACGTATACAACGGGCCGTATACAAAGAACCGGATGCAGAAAGACGGATACAGCGGGCCGGACCCTTGGCTACCTCAACATGGTTCCGTGAATCCACTTCTGCTAAGCTAACGAAAGTGCTAGGGACATAAGAAGGCAGTGGAAGAACAACAAGAAACTGCGGGCCTGATAAAACGGGTAGGGATATAACTGTCCAGATATAACGGGTCGGATGTAACGGGACTGACAAAAGGCTGGTTACGCCCATGACAAGTTGTATCATACTTGCCACGATTAAAACCGGACAAATATCCAGCTACAAAGTAAGAGTGTAGAGCTGATGCAGGGGGTCACGACTTGCACTACGGCCGAGCAAAAGTACCTGTAGAGAAGAAATAAAATTTGAACAAAGTTGCCTTGTTCCTTTCTAAATACCTTTTTCGTTTTTTTTTTTAATTGGTATGTATTCGCTCACATTTAAATAACGCAAGAAGTAGTAAGTCTCGAGCATTTTAGCATCGTTCCGCCGCCAAAGAGACTGTGGCATGAGCCGATAAATAAGAATGCTGAAGAAAGAGTGACAGAACGAAAACAGTAAAAAACGATGAAAGTGCAGGCGAGCTGGTGTCAGTTATACATGATGATTGAAACCTGAGACTGTGGTTTGAAAAACGGAAACTCGTGAAGGAGGAAGAAAAAGGGACATACAATGACTCAAAAAGAGGCAGACGTTGTCTGTCCCTTTTTTTTTTTCTTCTTCAGGAGTTTCCGTTTTTCAAACCACAGTCTCAGGTTTCAATCATCATGTAGAAATGTTCTGTATGTGCTTTCAGGGGGACCATCGATGAATTGTATATAATATTTGGTTTTATTTTTTAACAAGTTCTAAAGGAACAACCAACGATATCTTTATTGTCTGATGGCAGTCCAGCGTTTTTGAGCATACCGAAACTAAATCAACGTGAAAGTTTTTTGTTTGTTTCTTTAAACGCGAGATCATAAGAACATTTTCGTTATAAAAACCTCTCGGCTTTCTTTTTAACTAAATGCATCCAAAGACTAAGAAACGCGAGGGTGTGTCTTCTCATGGTCGCGCTTCTTGCATCGTGATTTTTTCTTAGACGTCGGCCGATACCACAGTGTCATTGGTGACGGAGGGATACTCGACGCCCTGGGTGTCTTATACCCCTGTGAGACGGCGTTCAAAAGGTACTTTTCACTAAGTTCTATTAATAACTCGGCCAGTCAGCTGGCAGTGTTGACTGCGCACGTGCCCTACAGCGGGCGCTGGTTCGCCGATTTTATAAAGGACCTTGTTCTAAAGACCTTTAAAATGCCAGTCTGACAGGGGTATTAGGTTCTCAGTGACAATAGCAACTCCAAGTAACGACAGAGAGCTATAAATGTGTCTTGAATTGCATGTGGTGAAATAACAAAAACAAAGTCTATATATAGATGTTGGTAAAAACATAAAAAAATCTGCAGACACTTAAGACTACTTACGTGTAGGAATGCGAAAGCATTCCTACACGAAGCGCATTCCTACAACCAGCGCGCCACGTCTTAAGTTTTCACACGGCGCGCCGGCGGTGACATCACGCTCACCCCACTGCGCAGGCGCGGCGAACCCCGCCGGCTCCTCGGCTTCCCTGACGATACATCCGCGTTGCTGTGCTCTTTGTGTTTTATTTCCGAGGCGCGTCCGCTTTGACCTTGAGCACACCGTCGGCTGTCAAAAAATGTCTGCCTCGCTGTGATTCGGTGTCGCTCCGCTCAGCCAATGGGAATTTAGGTGCCATTTTTCGCTGCCACAGAAAATGGCGAAAGATAACGCCAGCTTCGCTCCATGTTGATGCTTACGCATTACAAAAGACCTCCTGGAACTTTCTCAACTGAAAGCTTAAGGAAGGGAATGTATGGCCAGTTTCAAGAACCATACTCTCGCTCCGTCCCCGAAAAGGTTGGATCTTTAAAGGTTGAATCAAGAGTGCTTCAGCCTCGAAAATGTTGAAGCACTCTACTTGAATACCACAAGAGGTTGAACAAAGAGCTGATGACGAAGCAGGAAGCTTGAATGTAATTTTTTGAAAGAATTCTAATTAAAGGTTGCCTTATTTATGTGTACAAAAGGGTAATTGATGTTTGCCTTCGCGGTATTGTTTATTCAACTTTTCGAATATCGCGCTAAAGAAACCTAAAAATACGCCCAAGCCAAACACCGCAAAATACCTTGCCTGTCAAGTATACTGCCACTCTCGGAACATGTCGTAACGTAAGAGCGCTATAAGTTACGCTGAGGTGCTCCACAGAAAACGTATTTTCGAATTCTTCATCTTTTGTAAAAACATATGAATCGCATCGGTATATGAAGCAGTTGCTTATAAATAACCAACTTGAGACGGAACAATATCGTTCTAGGAATACCCTGGAGTATGTGCCAAAGTTTGCTTTAACTACTCCAAATGAAAAAAGTTGACTCTATTATTACTATTTTACTTTCCAAAGAAATACTAGTTTCGTGCAACACTACTAATGCTTGCGTCCCACAAAACCTACAAACAGCAACATGCAAAACACACAGGCCTCGAGTAAGATCAGCATGCACGCGAAAGTAGGGAGTTTCTTAACATGGGACCTCAACGTTTAGGAGCTCCTGAACAACCTGGGCTCTCGCACTGAGCATGAGCAAAACGTCTACGCATGCGGAGTACGACGCCCTAAGCTGCTTGGGTCACCCAAAGCCTTGGTGCAGTCTATTATAAAACTCTCTAGTATATTCGCAGGTTGCCAGCCTCTCGTGCTTACTTCACGAGCGCCAAGACAACGCAAGCCTTTCAAAGACGTACCTTCGTGTCTAGGCTGCACCTGATAGAGGCGTCTTGGTGTCGGTTGTTGCTGCCTGACAGTAGGACTACATCATATCAACGCACAAAATTCTCGCAGCAATCCTGTGTCCGCCCTCAATGCACCTTTAAGTCGACCATCGCGGCGAGAAATTCCAATGAAGTACGACACTTAAGTTATCCTCGCCGTGTAGAAACACCACCTTCGAGGCAGCCATGGTCGCCATGATGAGAGGGGTCTGGATTGCGAGGATGCCATGCCTTGGCGTGCTTTTTGTTCGGTTATATGCAGAGGTGCCTCCACGGACACTGTGCTCCCTTCCTTCAAGATCCTTGCAACCCACAACTACGGATATGAATGCAAAAGTGTGAAGAGGAAGCTGCCTAGGGAGGGAACAGTGAGAGCACACTGACAGCCGTTTTAATTTTTCTTTTAGAACTCTGCGATGCTTCGTCTCACCCTACAATGGACTGAAGGCACCAGCTACGAACAGCCAGATCCAATCTCGAGCCACTTAGAAATTGCGTGATGCTTCGTTCGATGCACGTATTGGTCACCGCATCTCCTATCACTAATAGTAATGAGCGCACAGCCGTTCAAATAAAAAAAAAATATTGAGTGACTCACCAATTTTACATTGCAAAGAAAGCAAGGAAATAAATTTAATAACACTGCGTAATTTGTGTCCATCCTAGTGTATAGAGAAACCAAGACATACCGACTCTCTGCAGAGTTGAAGGTAGAAATGACGCAACGCTATTTTATTTAAGAACTATTCAGACACCTCAACTACTGACTGCCGTCCCACCCCCACAAAAGAATGCAGAGGAAGAAAACTTTGTACGAACCATATGGCTTGCGGATTTTAAGGAAACAGTTCCTTGTGAGTATAAAAAATGCATGTTTTCTAAGACGCAAAGTAATTGACTCGCTTATTTATGTGCTACCTGAGTAAAGCAGGTATATACGCTGTGTCAAAACACTTACGTGAAAATTACATCCAGGAACCCTAGTTAGAGGTTCTATGAGTCAGTACGATCTGACGATTACTACGATCAACGTGTTCATCTTTTTTTTCTTCAAGGTTTTAAAAACCAAAGGCGTAGGAACAAAACCGTGGACAACACACTCACGCATGTAAATGTGTTGTCCACTTTCTTTCACCCATAAGTCTCGGGTGCTCAAAATGTTGGAAGTTCACCAGCTCGCCTGCTTGTTCTCTTATTTCAATCACCATTTTCATGCCTGCACTACATCAACAAGAGCACAAAACAAATCAACGTCCCAAGGTTTTATTTCTGTACTTCTTGCTCTGGCGCTTTCAAAAATGCTGCAGACAACGCAGGTTTGGGGTCAAAAACAGATTTCCACACCCGACAAGTTTCAAAAAATATTTAAAAAAAACACTTTGAGCACTTTGTACGCCGCGACTGAAAAAGTACAGATTCTTCAGGATGCACATGATGCCAGTTTCCTTCAGAAACCAGGAAGTTCTCCAAGATTTGCTATTTTGGTAGGAGTGGGAGAGCGACGAGGAGCTTTGGTCCCACGACCACCACCGCCGCCACGTTTGACGTTACGTCCGGGGTTGCGTCCGGGGAGTCGTGGCTGTCCTTCTGTCGAAGTGATGCAGATGCCGACGACTAGCACTACGGCCAACAGCAGAACCTAGACACGAAAATATTTCCAACAAATTTGGCTCGAAACGTTCTAAGCACTTGTCTCATTCTTTTTGTTTTTTGATTCAGTCGCTCTATTGTCACACATAATCACAAATAACTTAGGAAAGGCATTGTGTCGTGTCGAGTCCCGTGCATTTTATTATTTCTCCGGAGCCAATGAGATTGCGACATGAGGACGTCGAAGGTCGAATAATGAAGCGAAAAGAGTGAACGTAATCGTTGCGTTTTTTTGTTTTTTTTTTAACAGTGAGTGACATTACAATTAAGTATGAGCTTTCACGGAGACCGTTTGCGAAGTTTAATATATTCCGTTTCTTTTTTGAACGTCTAAAACAATTAAGGATTGCTTTTTGTCTCCTAATAGTATAGTATTGCGTTGGTGGCACATCAAAACTAGGTAACAGAAAAAAAAATATATTGTTTAGACGATATCTGAAGAGACTTTTAAATTATAGCTGCCTCTCGGTTTTTGTATTGACTCTACTCATTCAGATATTAAGAAACGCCGGGTGCCTCATTATTTTCACGCCTTTTCGCTTAGCAATGTGTTCTCTGGCGTTCTATTCGCAAATGCCGCAATTGCATTGGTTTTTGAGCGATACTCATTTACTCGGGACTCGCCACTGCTGCATTTCTTAAATTGCCAGTGTGAATAGCAACTCTCGTAATTGGGAGAAAGCCACAAAAAGGCGTATGTCTTGAACTGAATATGGTAAATATAAAACACAAAGGCATTATAAACCTTGATAAAAGAATTAAAAAGAACCACCTGGAACTCTAGTCGCTGACAACTTAAGAAACTGAACGCCTGGCGAGTTATACCCGAGTCAGACGTGCACATTTAAAAGCTTTCAAAACGAACTCCTTTACGGAATCGCTGAATTAGCTCGCGATCTTGCGCTTATTGGCGTCCGCTAGTTCGCCGAGCCGTTAAAGGAGTTCGTTCTGAAGACCTTTGACGTGCCCGTCTGACCCAGGTATGACTGTTTCTCCGTCGCTGTAGAGGCTGAATCAATAGAAAGTTTTAGGGAACCGTTTTTGTTTTGTTTTTACATCCGATACGGCACGATGGGCAATCCGGTACGAACTGCGCATGTGCGAACCTTCTATGGTAGCGCTTGCGCAGTTTTTACCAGAAGGTTCCTTGTACTGTATCGCATGTGCAAAACGGTTCCCTAAAACTCTCTATTAGCCGATGAGAACGCCATTGAACATATTACGAATCACCAAGCGTAAACGTAACAAGTCAAGCTCTGCGTTTGTGAAGGACGGAAACCCCTTTCTTAATATTTTTTTTTTTTTTTTTTTAAGTTGGGAACAATTTTAATTACGAGCGGCTTTATTTCTCTCTACAACAACGAAATTGTTTCTTCATTGATGTTAAATTTTATTATTTTTGCTAAAACCGTACAGGGAAATCTCAGCACTCAAGCCAAACACAGCAAATTAAACCTTGCCTGTCTTGAAGACTGCTGTCCTTCGAACCGTTCGTATTTTAAAAGCACGTTACACGGATTTGCAATACAGAAAGCGTTCTTGTAAATGCGTCATATGTTGCTCTAAAAACGTTTAACGATTAAATATTTGCCTATAAATGATTAACTGCAAACGAAACATCATTCTACTGGGTATTCTCTAGAATATATATCAAGTTTGTTTCTTACAGCACCACCAAGTAACCACAAAAACATTTAACAACATCACGACTGAAAAAAAAAAAATGAATTTATATAAATATATACATATATATATATATATATATATATATAGTGTTTTTATTTTAAATTAACATATTTGTTTAAAAAAATCCTTGAAAGCTACGCTTATGTGGTTGTCGCGAGTGAGTTATACGGCCAGGGGTACATTATGTGCGGGGCTAATCTTGGCGATAAGTCGGCGAATTAATTAAAATATGTTAATCAACTTTTTAATTAATGAAAATACATAAATGGTTCCAATTAGAAACTTGCTCAGCGTCATCGAAAGCCACTAGATCAACTCATTTTAGAACGATATAACGCAGAAGCAGTATATTAAGGCGTTTCATGAAAACGCTCAATTTGGAAGCGTTTCTGGGTTTCGATTTCTTATCGGAGCGCATCTTTGCGCCCGCGGTCCTACTCCCCAGTGGCTGAGACGGGCAACACACATGCACCCAACTTTCCTCCATGCTACGAGGGAGGAGAGGTGGTGGCTTCGCGCCGCGAGCACCGGGGGCAGGACCGCGGGCGAAAAGATGCACTCCGATAAGAAAGCGAAACGTAGAAACGCGTCCAAATTGAGCGCTTTTTTAGAACGCTGTAAAATGCTGTCCCCGCATTAGGTCCTTCCAAAAGGAGTTGATTTAGAAGTTTTCTATGACGCTCAGCAAGTTTCCGAGTCGAATTATATGCCTATTTTCATTATTTAAAAAGATAATTAAAACATTTTAGTTATTAGCCGACTGATCATTACGATTATCTCCCAATGCTCTGTACCCCTGGCCGTATAACTCACCTGCACTAACAGCATAAGTGTAACTTTCACGTTTTTTTTTTTTTCAACAAATCTGCTAAGATTAAAAAAAAGAAAAAAAAAACATTTGGTATAAATATGAAACTCACCATCTTCGAGACAGCCATCGTCGCTGTGTTGATAGAAGTACGGATGGCGAAGACAATAGGTCGTCCTGCTTTCCGATGGCTTATATATAGCGGTGCCCTTGCTGACACCGCGCTCACTTCCGCCAGGGTCCTGGCACCGCCCCACTACATGAATACAAATGTGTCTATAAAAATCCGCCTTTAAACAAGCCCATGAGTACCAGCAGATCTCTGTTTTGGCAAAGCCGCTCGAATAATTATAGTGTTATGCGCTGTTTCCCGGTGTCTCCTCGCTCCTCCGTGATAGTTTTAATGGTAATAAATCTTCGAGAGTCTCCAGGGCGTCTGGACAACAACAACGAGGAAGAGTAAACGCGGCAGTCTCGAAGATTCCATACATTGAAACTTATTATTTTTTCTAAACGTAAACATGTTGTTTCTTAAGCTATTCCCTACCCAGCTCGACTCCAACCGTTACCACTGTAAATCCGGTCACGAAAACCTTTCTGTGTGGTAATTATGCGCAACTGACAAGATAAATTACAAGATGAAAAAGTGTGAAGGCGGGCTGTTAGGAAACATGATCATCTGAACCTTGAGACACTCAGAAAAAAATATTACTTGGCAGCTAGTCTCCCCTTCTCAAAAAGACCTGTACTTTGTTGTTCTTAGATTTAAAAGATATATATGTCTAATCTCGTGTTTTTTCACGCTTAAGCGGTTATTTTCGCTCTGTTTGTTGTTACTACTATTCAACTGTTATTCAATGTGAGCCCTGGTAAAGCTCAACGGGTTGTCTGAGTTTTATCTAACGTGCTGGACAGCAAGTGGCATCTTTTGTAGAATCTTCGTAGGTAGAATACTTGTCTGCTCTTGAATTTTTAGTGATATTGATATGTGCCCCAAATGGGTTGCATCTAAGTAAGGTTCGGAATTATATTATCGATTAAGCACCGGCGTTAGGGCTCACGTCTGGTTCCACGGTCGTGAAGAAGTTGCAATGTTTAGATATACAGTGCTTAAATGGTAAAGGTTTGTGATGGTCGAAAGGAAAAGACGAACAAATGAGGTTTTATCTAGGCCCGGTACCTATTTAACACTCGTAAATGTAGGCGGCGATAAGTCCCTTGTGGTTTTTTAAAGCATTACCTTCATGATAGATGTAATGTTTCGAGAAAGTTGTACATTCATTGTGCCAGAAATGCGCTCATGAGACAGTTGGAATGGTTGAGGTTAGGTTTTTATAGGTTGCATTCCTTTGGATCAATTTTGCGTACACAAATTGCAGGAACGCTTGAAGGCTCTGAGGGTACTCCGAAGATAAATATTGTTGTAATTACCGTTATTTAACATGTTATCGCAAGTTCTAAGACACGTGGCTCACAAATTCCAAGTAAGGGTAGTTTTTAATACAAATTTCTGGCTGGTTAGCCTTACAGTGTTTGTGTTTCAGCGCGAACATGGGTGTGCGAAGAAACACGGGGGTCATCCAATTGCTTACGTCAAAAAGTTGCGTTCCAAATTCCGTTCGATTGTGGACTCCACTGCGTAGGCCAGGAAGGTGGAAGCGTAGATGACCGCCTCTTAGAGCACAAAAGTTTAAAAAGTCCATCATCTGAACTAGACAAATATATTTCTGAATGTAATGCGTGCTCCGATTTTTGGGAAGGAACTTTAGGCGTATGCAAAAAAAAAGCGGTCAGTTAAGACAATCCTAAATGAAACTTCATGTGTAAGGAGCCAGAGAATTTGTGTAGGCCCACCCGTTTCTAGTTCTCAATTGCTTCGTCTGTTAGCTTTTTTTTTTTTTAGGCATGGCTAGTTCGGGGAAGGGGGGGGGGGATGAGGGGAGAGAGGCTGCTTTTCACTTGGTTCAAAGAGCCTTCGGGGGGTATCATGGCAGGTGGACTGAAAGCGGGTATCTATTGTTTGTGCAGTGCCCAAGTTGGTGGTCACTGTCTGCCTGAGTTCCGTCAAAACTTTCCCGCTGCATTGTTTTTATTATTTTTTTCTTTTTTTTTCCTGTGGACGGTTGGATGTTTCCTTTTCTTTTGCGAATCAACTAAGTTGCGTTTGAGAGTTTGTGTTTTCTAAGTTATTTTATTTATCCTTGTTTCAGGACTTACATTATGAAAAGAAATTACTTATGCGTTTAACAGCATACATTCACGCGGGTTTAGGACTTGTAAAGGCAGACAAATAACGATCTGTTGCGTTGTAGTAAACCCAATTGCAATACAACTTAACAAAGAGGAAAAGATAAAACCCAAACGTGCTTATCAGAAGGACGGGGGGGGGGGGGGGCGTAGTACGTCACAGCTTTCAACATAAAGGCGCGTTCACACACATGCGTCCGTAGCGACCGGAACGACTGGAACAACCGAAACGACCGTTGCGAGGGTCTCCAACCGTCAGTTGCCATAGCAACGGAGGTACGCCCGCACGTGTTGTTCACGACGCAAGGGGTTGGAGCGAGCCCAACTTTCCCCCCTGCGTTGGAAACAACCGCAACGACAGACCAATCAGAGGTCGAGGAGAACTGGTCGCGCGCGTTGCATGCCGGTCGCGGGCCGGCTCCTTCTAGTTG
This sequence comes from Ixodes persulcatus, assembly GCA_013358835.2. Taxonomy (NCBI): domain Eukaryota; kingdom Metazoa; phylum Arthropoda; class Arachnida; order Ixodida; family Ixodidae; genus Ixodes; species Ixodes persulcatus. The sequence continues at coordinate 1,020,137 of JABSTQ010009218.1, forward strand.
CAAACATGGCGTCGGTGGTGATCGTCGACGTGGACGGCGTGGTGAAAGCTCATCGTTCCGCGTAAAAGCGCTACCCTTGACTGTGAATTTTCGTCGTGTGTCGCTATGATAACCCCGCACGTACTAGAAGGGAAGATCCACCTACTCGTGCGGCGATGTCGTGGCGGCACTCTCAAGACAGCCGAAACGCCCGTGCCGTCGTGTTTGTTTACTTCGACTACAGTGGTGCTTTCTAAGCATTCGTGTTCTCGAACATCGCCCGAATTTCTTATTAGGCGCATTTCATGCGTTTGCTCAAGTTCAAGGTATTACTGGGGCGTACCGTATAAAAGATTCGAATTTTCACGCGTTTTCATCACCGGAGAAAAGTGATTAGCGTAAGCAATCCTGAACGCTCGCAACGTCTATCTGATCACAAGATCATATTTTTATGTTGCTATATCGCTGCTAAGATTGCATCGTCTATTATAATCGTAGAAAAGGTGTGTGGCGAGATTTGTACTATTGGCAAAGTCGTGTATTAGAGTCGTGATCGTCCAAGACGGCGTACTGCATCTTTTTCTTTTCTTTTTTTTTAATTTTTTTCATCCACTGTACCCTGCAAGCCTATCATGAAAAAAAATAATAATAATAAAGCTTTAGGCTATAGAAAACTGTCTGTCTATATTTTGTTACGGCATTGAGTGGCAGTGCGTCCCCTTTTTAGGGCACCGCTGAAACAGCTGACGGCGGCGTAAAAGCGGTCGCCGTGCTGACGACCCGCTGCGCTTGTTGCACTGGTTGCAGGTGTGTGTACGCGTGGCGCAGAGCGGTCGTTCCGGTCGTGCCGGTTGCAACGGACGCAGTCGCATGCAACCGACATGTGTGAACAAGCCTTAAGGAGTGAGCTCCGATGGTACAGCCACGGCCAAAAGAAATACAAATAACGGAACGGCGACCAAACGATGCACATGATGCCACACTGCGGCGGATAGGGGAAGTGTTTAAAGCAAGAGATCGGTTCATCTTTTTTCAATCATCACAACAAATATTATTAGTGTGATTCACCACCAACTGCGCTGCTTTTACGCTGTGCTCTTGAGTGGCCGGCGGCGAGAATGATGCAGCTTCTTCATAGGAATTCTGGGCTATGTGGCTACTCATCATTCAACCGCAGATGTTGCGAATTTTATTGGCGTATTTCGCTTAGTAAATTGATTGAAGCTGTTTTAATTCTGTTTAGAACGGGCGTCGTTCTCCAATAATCCACTAGGACCATAGCTTGTGCGCTAACAATTCAATCATTGTGTCGCAATAAAAGACGACACTCGTTTATTCCATCAAAACAAAAGAGTCCGTGAGATCACTCTACACTGCAGATGACAAGGCTCAATGTCGTGTGATTTCGTTTCCAATCTATCACTTATGGCTCCTTGATTATAAAGAGCAACAATTCGAGGGTACGCTTACCATTTAAACAGCAAGTGTTGCGCCTCGTGCAACCAAGTAGGATGATAATGCTGGGGCAAGAAGCACCGATACTAATCTCACTAGAGGAGTAAAAACAAGTCCCGCTAGAAGGTTCGGCAGGCTCAGGATGGTACGCGCTCCGTTGTTCGTATTCATTTAGACCTTGATTGCACTTTATCACGTCTGTAGCTTGAACGTTCTTAATATTTAATTTATTTGTTTGCCCTCAAGGCTCCGAAGGGCATAACAGAGGTGAGGGGGGGGGGGGGGAGAGAGGGGCGGGGAAGTTAACGAGGGTACAGTTGTTGATGGAACAAAATATGATACAGTAATTAATGCACGCTTGCTCAGACATTTAAAATATCTTATAGAATGTTATAAGTTATACCAATTATACTGGTTATGAAGGCTATGTCAGCGGAAAGGCGATTCCAATCAGAGCTTAGTGCGAGGAACAAAGAAGTTATAATAAGTGTTAGTTTTGTAATTGGGGATACCGACTTTGCATTAGTGATCTACGCGGGATGAAACAGAAGTAGGGGGCGTTAGAAGTTCACGGCGCATGAATGGGCTATTATGGTCAATCTTATGAAATAAAGTCAGGCGGTATAGACCTCTACGGTTGATTGGTGTGTGTAAACCTAGGCTTTTTTCATTGAAGTAACACTGGATGTACGATGGTAATTACAGAGTATGAAACTTGCTGTGCGATTTTGAACCGATTTCAAGAATGCAATAATAGTGTTATGACCGGGGTCCCAGATAGAACATGCATATTTAAGCTTAGTACGTACTAAAGTAGTATATAACAGGTGTTTTAGTGAGGGTGGAGTGTTGGGCGAGTTGGTGATTTATAATGATTAAAAAGCGGTACAAGACAACGGACAAAAAGGAGGACACAAACACAGTGCTGACTCTGTGTATTCCCTTATGTCCGTTGTCCTGTTGCGCTTTTTAATTATTATGAGATTTAGTGACACTGATGACTGTAATAAATTTCGTTTGAGATATCCAAGCATGCGATTGGCATTGTTAGTTGCGTAGTTAGTGTGAGTTTTCCAGGAAGGATCAGAAGTTATGCAAACACCTGAGCATTTGTATGAGGACACAGACTGCAGCGGAGTATCGTCAATGTAGTAATTCGCCAATATGTTAGTATGACGGGAAACTTTCAAGGATTTACATTTATTAAGGTTGAGTTGCATCAACCACTTGTCACACCAGTTAGATAAAGCGTTAAGCAGCAAATAAACTAGAGAAGATACATTTAGACAGATGCAGCTATACTATCATATGATATTAATATTGGATTCATTGGCAAAAAGTCGGGGCCAGTATAGTTGGGGTACACAGAAACACCGGTGGAAGAAAAAGGTTGTATAAATATATCGTTTACCAATGATGCACATTCATCTTGACATACTCGTTCCCCATCTACGTTTATTAGCCTCAGATTACCGTGGTTATCATTAGGTTTCATTAAGTTCAAAAAGTGGCGCACATTTGTAGATCAAATTGTGGGCAGCGTGTTAGTAAAAAAATTGTGTTTTTCTCCTAATACTGCACGTTTATATTCCTGCTCGACGCAATGATAGGCGTTAAAATGATGATCTTGTTTTTAACGTTTGGCTACACGAAAGAGGTGTGTCTTTTTATTGGAGAGTCGTTTAAGTCTGGTGTTGTACCAAGGGGAATTACTTTTGGATGATAATGTGTGAACAGGAATATATGGGCTTATTAGATAGCTAACTTTGTTTCGAAACAGACACCAATTTTCATTTAAAGAACGTTAAACAAATTTCCACAAAGTAACTCAAAATTCACACAATTCACTATTTATAGCCGTGAATGTAGCGTTTCCCTAATCACGAATCTGTTTATCTATTTTCGGGGAATGATCTGTGGTAATATTTCAGGTAAAATGCAGCAATAAATGGTCACTAAAACCATGTAGATAGGTAATAGGTGAAACAAGGTCGGCGCAGGTTGACAATACAACATCTAACACTGAGGCACAGGAGGACGTAACTCTGGTGGGGTGAGACACCAGCTGTGAGAGAATGTAGTCCGAACATAATTTGATGAATTTCTCACTGTGAGATGAAAAAGGGCTTGCGTATGGTGTTTCCGCCGACTCCACAATATTTGGATATTTAAAATCACTAAGAAGGATGAAGTTTGTTGTGGGAGATCGCAAAATCACTGTACTGATTACGTCTTGAAGTTTGTTCAGAAAGCTATCGTCACTTGAGGGAAGGTGGTAACAGGCACCCAAGATATAGAAGAGTAGTAAGCTGGGCGAGTTGGTAAACGTTGAACATGGTTAAAAATCGCGCACAAAGAGACGAGGACAAACGTGGAAGGAACACAGAACACAGACAGGCGCGCACTCACAACTCTGATATATTAAGTGAAGAGAAGAAAGATGAAGCACAATTTTTACAGGGGACAATGGCACCAGGGGGTAAACAGTACAGTCGCAGTCAAATGTTCGCAAGAAGGCAATTTCTTTTTCGCTCGAAGCTACCGACGGCTGACTAACGCAGCGATCGGCCAGGCTCAAGATGGTGAACGCCTCGAGCATCTCGCGCGTTTTTTTTTTTTTTTTTTAAAGCGGCCAATGATTGATGTTTTTTTTCTAAAGATGGTGTGCACGTACAGGTCTTACAGTGCACCGAAAGGTGACCTCCTACAGTGGATGTTAAGGAAAGTTTGTGTCTCGTAGCCGGTCATTCACAAACCAACATAGCATCTGTCCAACATAGCATCTTCCACATGAAAGAGGAATGCTATATACAATGCCCGATGAACAAGGAACAAAAGGCCGCGAATGTTTTTTGTGGCACGTGTTTTTTGATAATTTTTCCGCTTTTTCACGAACCTTAGAACAAATTTGTCGCATTTTTTTAGGGGCTGATAGTACTACGGGCGCACCATACCTACTTGCCACTTGTTTTAGATTATGTGATATTTTGTGTAGGTATGGCATAACCACGACCCGGTTTGTGTCAACGGGGCATCTAGTTTTTTCACCCCCTTTTACATTCTTTACCAACGTTCCTATCACTTCAATTAAGACCTGATTCGGGAACCCTGAAGATTTTAGTCTCTCGATTTGGTCCAAGAAACTCCGATGAATGGCATGGAAGCATGACTTTTTTAGGGCTGAAGTGAGGTAACGTAGTGAAGAGAGGCATTGCTATCTCTTGCCTCACTTCAGCCCTAAAAAGGTCATGTTTCCATGCCATTCATCGGAGTTTCTTGGGCCAAATTGATCTTCAGGGTTCCAGAATCAGGTCTTAATTGAAGTGATAGGAACGCTGGTAAAGAATGTAAAAGGGGGTGAAAAAACTAGGCGCTCCATTGACAAAAACTGGGTGGTAGGTTATGCCATACCTAAACAAAATATCACATAATCTAAAACAAGTGGCAAGTAGGTATGGTGTGCCCGTAGTACTATCAGCCCCTAAACAAATGCGACACATTTGTTCTAAGGTTTGTGAAAAAGCGGAAAAATTATCAAAAAAACACGAGGCACAAAAAAACATGCGCGACCTTTTGTTCCCTGTTCATCGGGCATTGTATATAGCATTCCTCTTTCATGTGGAAGATGCTATGTTGGAAAGACGGGACGGTGTCTGAATGACCGTGTACGAGAGCACAAACTTTTTTAACATCCACTGTAGGAGGTCACCTTTCGGTGCACTGTAAGACCTATACGTGCACACCATCTTTAGAAAAAACACCAATTATTGGCCCCTTTAAAGAAAAACAAACGCGCGAGGTGCTAGAGGCGTTCACCATCTTGAGCCTGGCCGATCGCTGCGTTAGTCAGCCGTCGGTAGCTTTGAGCGAAAAAGAAGTTGCCTTCTTGCGAACATTTGACTGCGACTGAACTGTTTTCCCCCTGGTGCCGTTGTCCCATGTAAAAAAGTGTGCTTCATCTTTCTTTTCTTCACTTAATATATCAGAGGTTTGAGTGCGCGCCTGTCTGTATTTTGTGTTCCTTCCACGTTTTTCCTCGTCTCTTTGTGCGCGATTTTTAACCGTGTTCACCCAAGATATTATTTTTTGGGATTCACGGAGAGGCAAACAAAGACTGTCTTGAGGTCACTCGCAACATTCAAATAAAGGTAATCTATATGATCGGCGACAGCAATCAGCACACCTCCGCCTTGGCGAGCTTCCCCATCAGTGAGATAAAATTTTTAAGTGTTTGTTAGTAGTTAGGATTTCGTTATCATAAATTTCGCTAGAGAGCCACGTTTGTGCCAATACTACAAGATCAGCCCCGCGGTGGAGTCAATGGCAGAGCATAGATCGTCGTGATTTTGCCCAACACTTCGGATATTAGTAAACAGAACATTAATTATTTCCGGCACGAAAGAAGAACCACTAACCTTCGCACAATGTTAGGGCAAGTCAGATCGGGCAGATGCTGCGCGGGCACTTAAATTTGGCGTCACATTATCTTGGAAGGATGAGGAAGGTTGATTATTATCGCCTCCAGGGCTTCTTGAATTTGTCTTGGTCTTGCCCGGCCTTCTGACATTTCCAACTTCAAACACCCTGCTGTACGCATTTTCATACATGAAACATTTATTAGTGGCGTAAAGTTTATTGTAACACAGTTGAAAGACGCTCTTATGTAACATTCCAAATTCAAAGAGTTTCTAGCTTTCTTGCTAGGCGCGTAGCCGAAGAAAAATTTTCGTTGGCCGTTATGCCGCAGGCTTTAAGCTTAGGACGTGATTGTAGGATTGTTTGTTTTGTTTTGAAAGAAGAGAACTTGGCAACCACTGGTCTGCATCCTTTGACTGCGTACGAACCAAGCCTGTGAGCACGTTCAACGCATTCATCAGAAGCTTGCAGACTAAGTGAAGTAGATAACGTATCTAATATTTTTACTTTTGACTTTTCCCGAGATTCAGAGGCGGAATCTTCAATACAGTGAAAGATAATATTGTTCCATCTTGAGCGGTCGTCAATATTGTCCAGGCACTCATCCAGTCTTTGGTTTTCCTTAATAACAAATTCGACTACTCCCCCGGCGGCCAACAGCTCTTCCCGGGTTTCATCCAGAATTGCAGCTTTGCACTCGACCCCATCGAGCCGATTTTTGGAAGTCGGTAACGTTTAGTTCGACGGACTCTTGCATACTCTTTAATTCGTTAATAGACTTAATAAGGCTAGCGTGGCCTTGGTCAATCTTGACCGTACGTTCACTAACATCTTGCAAGAGTTTGAACATGTCGTTAGACTGCTTGGACTGATCGATAGACATGGGTCCTGGATTGGCCTCAACGTCACCGCAGCGTAACAAGGGAAGTTTTCATATATCACCGAAATGTAGGACAATCACAGCATGTGTACACAATCAGTAATACAAAGAGCACAAAGAACACAAAATGAATTCCCTGCACAAGGAATTACCTGCACACGTTCATGCATGTGCCAGTAATTCCTCACACGTGTGTGCACTTAGTATCACTGTCGTCTTCGAGAAGAAAGTACGACGCGCCGCCCACCGCAGAAAGATTCCGCGCGTTTTCAACCGCAAAGCGGCTGGATCGAGCGTTTGAGGCGCGTTTCTGCCAACAACTTTGGGATCGATTTCTCCCAACCGCTTTCGAAAACCGCGAAGCAGCAACCAATCGCAACCCGACGCTGACGTCACGTCGGTGGCTTTCGAAACAGAATGGAATCTGTCGCTAGTGAGAAGTCCAAGTCACTGTAGTCCTAGAGTTGAAGCACACAAACCAACGAATAAACATGATGTTCACGTCCCCTCATTTAAATCCGCCGAGAAAAAAAATGACCAGTAATTTTAACAGGCTTCGCTCCGGTGATTTGTTTCGGGTAAATGTTTGTTTATCATTGGGGTGCCAAAGCCCGTCAATATCTGCCTTGATAGTTCTTGCCCAAAGAAGCTGGGAACCCGCCCCTGATTGATTGAAATGACAGCTTTTGTAACCACTAAGGCAGTCGCGTGAAACACTGGAAGCTTTCGACACTGTGCATGACCATCACGAAGGCCAAAAAGGACGTCATGTACCCAACTGCGTAGTCAACACCCTGCCCGAAGTTTGCGGGGTACCTGCGCTAGCTCGACCTGTAACGTTTACAACTCTCAAAAGGGATAAAGGTAACATACTAAAACAAAATAAACTGTACGTACCAGACGATGCATAGGTGATCCATACGGCGTTTATTTGAGCTTAATTTCAAACAAACTGTCGACTCGATCGACGTGCGAGTGAAGATAGGAGAGTCTGCCACCAACGAAGCCACGACCGGCTAGCTTCCCCGCGCAACGTTCCACCAGTGCCGCTCAGAACACCGACAATGATAGGAGCGAACGATGCGGGAGAGAACTGGCCCTCTATCCCGGAAACAAGGTCGGCTATTCATGCGGGAAGGGTCCACTGCGAAGAAAGGGTCGGGGGCATCCTCTTCTGAGTCAGCAAGGCGGGCCTACGCCTGTCTCGGCTTTGCTCGTGCACGAAGTCGAGGGAACCGCATGCGGGTTTTTGCGGTTCCATGTCTTCTTTCGCTGCCTGAAACCCATAGTGCGTGCAAAAAATAGCTAAATTTTGGCTTTGAATTATGGAGCAAACTGGTGTTTGGATTGTAAAACAGGGCTGCCGAACGATAAGTATCAAAAGATCACGCGTCATCGCCGAGAAACCTCAAACCGCATCTTGGTATGTATGAACGGGTTCGCTCAGGAACCGCATTCGCAACCGCTTCGCAAACGGTTCGCAAACGCATCTCAACCGCCAGTTTGAACGTGCCCCAAACTATTCCTATTATTGACTGATTTAAATTACAATAATTGTGTTGTGTGTTTGTTTATACATGTCTTGCACGTGACGTCAGTCCGCCCCTCTATCAGGTGGCCAGAAGCGTCTCGCTAACGCAGCGAAAGCTATACATGGCAGGCATGTGACGTCATTCAAGGAGCGCTCCGATGGCCAGCAGAGAAGAGGGGAAGAAAGAGCTCCCCTCTTTCTAGAATCCTCTTTTGTTCCTCCCGAATTTGCACAGACGTCGCTATTCTGCTCCCAGAAGATTATAGAATATTAACCCGTCACTCCAAATTCTTACAAAAGCAGCTTTGGTCTCTTCTTTTTACATGGTTATCAAAAATTTGCGATGTGACGTCAGTGCGAGCCATGTATGAGGAGCGCAAGTTATATAATAATAATAATAACTTTATTTTCCAAATGAATTGGAGGGACAGAAGGGAAAAAGCCTCCAGTGGAGGCTTGACGAGCCCGAAGCCCCACACGGTGACAGGCGCAGCAGCACAAGAAGAAAAAAAAAAAACACGAAAGTGCACACACGCATATACATAAGAAAGACAAAAACTTCATCAGAATTATTATAAACACTACACAGTAGACACTGTTGTAGCCCCAAAAATAACCTTATACAGTTCAAACAAACAAGTAGATAATAGGTAACATAGGCGTCGATGAAGAATCACAAGCGCAAATAGAATGAGCGCAAATCTTTAGTTGATATGGAGTCTATACAAATTTCGTTTCTGGCGAAACGAAATTTGTATAGACTCCATTTGTATAGACTCCAATTTGAGGGATTGTGGGTAGACTTCAAGGCAGCTTGCTTTGAGGTCTACCCAGAATCCTTCACTCAGAGCCAATCAGAGCTCGGCGTTCTGACGTCACCGCAACCCTTGCGCAGGAAGCAGACGAACTTGCGCTCCGCATTCTCTCACGCGCCCTTTTCTCCATTATATTTTGCCAAGTCACGTTTGTGCAAGCTCTGTATACAGCCGAAAGGTAGTGAGCCCCAATTGGCGTCTCGTATCTCAGCTGTAGATGAGAAATTTAGCCAGGTTAGTACTACAGTAAGCCTGGGGTCTATGACGTTCAGCATGTTTCTCATTGTAAGCATATGTTCACGTTTTCTGAGAGAAAAGTTTATTCGTAGATTTCAGTTAAAGTTAAGCTAATTGCTATTTTCTTTACAATTATGAACGTCAATCGTGGTTGGCAGTTTGTTACCGAAAATAACTCTTTTTTTTTTTTGCAACCAACCTGTTGGTAGAAGTTTTGGAAGTCTTCGTTGAAACATCTGGCATAGTGCCGGCCTGCTCCGCTCACATTTTTGGAGACAGCCAAAATGGTGAGCGATGCCTGGGTCAGGAGGGCGCCTAGAATTGGATTGTTTCATACAATGGTGAGCCTTTAAAGACAACGCAAAGATTAACTTATAATTCCTGGCAGTAGGCCACACCGGGCAGAACATGAAGATTGCGTCATATAACTTGGAGTATCTACGCAGTTCGTTCCTTATCGACATTGTAGTTTATCTCTGGAATCTGAAGATATATAGGAAACAAAACAAAAACACAAATTTCGTCATAAGCACCGCCGCCAAGCACACTCTAAAACTTGGTATACATTTTAAAATATCCATGCTGTGGGATGCTCTTTTTTGCATTTTTGTATTTTTTTATATTACAGTTATATTTTCGGGACATTTATCAGTAATATGTCATCATTGATAATGCAGAAACAAGCGCATAATCAAAACATAAAAAAATCCAAACTGCATTAGGATAACATGTCACAAAGGCATAGTAGAAACCCTCGGTAACAAAGAAATTACAAACGAAAATAGATACAAGCAAAACAAAGTTTGCTAATAGCTCAATGTTGAAATTATCTCTTACACAGTTTAGGAATGAGGTTAAAGAATTTGAGTTTATTATTTCGGTGGGTAGGGTATTCTACTATTTTAAGGTGCGAGGAAAAAAAATGAAAACTGGAACGTTATTAAGTGGAAATGGCTCTACAACATAGTTCTCATTTTGGCGACGTCTATTGCAACGCTCGAGAAATTATATGTACTTCTCCCGATTGATGTTTCCTCATGTCGCGAATTATCTCGTGCAGTAATTCCAGTCTGTTAGAAATATTTCTGGAAGAAAATATTACAGGTCTGTTTTATCAAGTCAATCGGTAAATGAAGCCAACCTATTATATTGCTCAAAAAATATAACCGCTTTTTTTTTGTACAATTCCTAGCCTAGTGAATAATAGGCCGGAATATTGGCCGCCAAGGTAATGGTATGACGAGCAAGATTTTAATCAACTGAAGACGAATAGAGCTATTAATATTGTCACGGATGGAAAAGAGTTCGAGCAATGTAAACTGAAAATAAGGTTTAATCGGGGAACTTGTGCCACAAAGCAAAAGAAAGAACGAACGCCCAGACAGCAGAAAAGCGGGCGACGATTTGTCGGTGTACATCACTCTGAAAAAAAAAAAAAAAAAAAAACTCTGCGTCTACTTTTCCTCAGAACACTCGGAGAGCCAATCACCGCAACTTACGGTAACAACTCTATCAATGACAATGCCGAAACATACGTTTAGACCAAAAAAACGCAGTCTCAGTTGTGACATTAAGCAATGCAATACGTCACGCTTGTATTGCTTAATGTCACAACTCAGACTGTGTTTTTCAGTCTAAACATACGTTTCGGCATCGTCATTCGCTGGAAAGCCTCCGTAAGTTGCGGTGATTGGCTCTCCGAGTGTTGAGCGGGAAAGTAGACGCACTGGCGTTTTTTAAAGTGTGACTAATACCCAAAATTGTTTTGTACCTCTGTGGAGACCTCATGCCACGATCTTAAAATCTCAGTGCCTAAACAGTCTTGCATGTTCCAAGATAGTCGACGAAATTTCGTCCACGACTTGGGTGGTGCATTGAGCAAATTTATTGTTATATTCCTTTTTTCTACACAATGGTCAATGAGAGGAGTAAAGTCAATTTTGATGAGTGAAGTGCCGGTCTTGTACCACGGTCTATCGCGGTCTTCTAGCAACACCCACTACATAACAAAGCCGTAGTGCTGAATGAGATGGCGTCATCAGCGAAGGCCAACGTGAGACACAGATTGGAAACGAGTTGAGCGTCAGCGCTCGGCTTCGACTCAAGTTCGAGCCGAACGTTGACGCAGTCGTCCAGTCTAATCTCTGCCTGCAGCGTTGGCCTTCTCTGATGACACCACCTCATTCAGCACTCCGGCTTTGTTATTTAGAAGGTGCTGCTTGTAGACACCTGGCGGTATGACTGGGAACCCAGACGGCAACCTTCTTTCAGGCATTCAGAAGACTGTGCCACGTCATGATAACTTGAGAAATGATTAAATGTGCGCGCTGATTGCGTGGAGAATTAGCAGACATGTACGTAAAGCCCGTTACTAGAACCGAGTTCCTTCTCGCTAGTTACTTTTTTAAGTAACGAGTAACATATTCATTTACTTTATTAGAAAGTGAACAATTAAAATGAATAACGTACTTAGTTACTTCTAAAATCAAGTAACCAGTAAAGGTATTTCGTTACTTTTGAAAAGTAACATTACAACACCGTTTAAACTGCCTCGTTTTACATCCAACCCAAGTATGCGTCTATTGCGACAAAGCCAGGTAGGTGGGCAACGCGAAAAACAACTGAACAGTATGACAGTATAGCAACGTTTAATGATGAACACGCCAGTCGAGCTCTGCAGCTGGGAATGTTCTTCACCCAGCGAACACAATGAGGTTCGTTTGTTGAACCTTCTAGAATCGTCTACAGACCGAATGTAAACCCCGAGGTTCCCAACACGGGAAGGCACAGAGCCCATTAAACAACTTCGAATTTTAGGAGTAGAGAAAACAAAAGAGAAGGGAATCCCATATTCACCACCTCTTCCTGTAGCACGAACACTGCCGTTCCTTTGAGCGCGTCAGTAGAATTAAACTTCAGCGTCGCCGGAGATGTATTACCAAAGAAGCGGGGAAACATAACTTATAAAAACTTGGAGAGGCAGCTACTGCTTAAGTCTAACGACTACATTAAAGAAAACAATAAACCATGAAAGAAAAGCAGTAGTGTATTTGGTCGACAAAGTAATGAGAAAAGTAACTCGTTACATTTGAAGTAAACGCGTTTCTTTTGAGAATAACTAACGAGTTACGTATTTAGTTACTTTTGGGCAAATAGCGAGTAACGATATTTAGTTACTTTTTAGGGTAACGTACACATGTATGGGAATTAACTACATTATGTATCTAAAACGTGTGTATATCAAAACTATTTTTTTACTTATGTTTTTTTATCCAGTTCATCGGAGTTTTTAAAAAATCGTTTAATAACTGAACACGTATATTTCATACTTGACTTGACTCAGTTATTTTTAGTTGTACTTCTTCATTTTTTTTTTCCGGAACTTGTGTCTATTTAGTATTTACCGGAGTATTCATGTTTGTTAACTTAAGATGACTGTATTTGCTTTAAAAATAAACATGAGTATTTTCATTCAGTGCTATTTTGTCCTCGTCACAGTTTAGTGCTATTAACACATGAAGTCCCGGCGGTACTTCAAAATATGGTTACGTTGGCAGCTAGTAAAAAATCTAAAGTAAGGGCAGAACAGCAGAAAATATTTAATTCGGATAACTACGTATATGCGTTTGGTGTCGACATAAATATATTATTTAATGCACTGATTCAAAACAACAATATGCAGTTTAAATTATCTCTTTTTTTTGTCCTGTTTAACGTCTGCTGCTTGATTTTGTCTTTCGTGAACTATCGAACCCCTAACTAGAGCCTTTGTCAAGAGTTTACTTTCTTTATGTTTAATTACCTAAGCCGCTGCCCCTTGAAGAACTGATTATTATTTGATATAACTTTGTTTATTTGCGGCTGGCATTCTTAATTTGGAATCTGGGCCATCATGCATGTGTCTTCTCTTGTGATAACTGGTTGAATTTACATAACTTTGCATAATATTTTGTATGCGATAGGTACTTTTTATTACAGAAAGCATTAATTGTAATTTCACCTAATAATTTAATTAAAGACTATTAAGAAACTGACCCATTGCTTTTAGAGCGCAGTTCTTAGGCGCCCGTTTCCGGCTTGAGCGGCGTCGACGTCACCGTCGCCGTTGGCGTCGCCGTCGGCGTAACCGCGCGTTGCATTATGGGAAACGTCCCATAATGCACCGCGGTGACGCGCGCGTTGCATTATGGGACGTTTTCCATAATGCACCGCGCGGGAGGGAGGAGTGGGAGGAAGGAGGGGAGGAGGAGGAGGATGGAGGAGGAGGCAACCGCGCGGTGCATTATGGGAAACATCCCATAATGCACCGCGGTGACGCGGGCGTGGCATTATGGGACGTTTTCCATAATGCACCGCGCAGAGGGAGGAGGAGGAAAGAGGAGGAGGAAGAAGGGGAGGGGGAGGAGGAGGGAGGAGGAGTAGAATGGGGAGGAGAAGAAGAAAGAGGGAGGAGGAGGAGGAGAGGAGGAAGAGGAAGTAGCGAGGGAGGCGAGGAGCACAGGAGGAGTAGATGAGAAGGGAGGAGGAGAGTGTACGGATGAGGAGAAGGGGCATACCGTCCCCTCCGTACCCTTCCCTCCTCCTCCTCAAGAGCTGGTCCTAATTCGGCATTACAGGGAGTTGTAAACGTCTTTCATTTTAGAGCGCAGCTCTTAGGCGCCCGTTTCCGGATTGAGCGGCGTCGCCGTCGGCGTAACCGCGCGGTGCATTATGGGACGCGTGACGTCACTGATGACGTCATCGGCATCCGCATCGTCATCGTCATCATCACTGATGACGTCATCAGTGACGTCACTGATGACGTCATCGGCATCCGCATCGTCATCGGCATCATCATTGATGAAGTCATCAGTGACGTCACTGATGACGTCATCGGCATCCGCATCGTCATCGTCATCATCAGTGATGACGTCATCAGTGACGTCACTGATAACGTCATCGGGGGGTCACGTGACCCCCCCCCCCCCGAGGTCACGTCACGCCCCAGTACCCTTCCCTCCTCCTCCTCAAGAGCTGCGCTCTAATTCGGCGTTACAGGGAGTTGTAAACGGCTTTAAGTTTTTTTTTAACTGGTTACCCATGTCTTTTCTGTACTTGCAACCTGACAATTCTTCTTGAAGTGTTGAAAATGCCAACTGAAGAAATTTGAGCACACTAAAAATATGCGGGTGCTCCCACTTTCCCACCGAGTACTAAAAAAACCAACCAAATCTACAAAAAACACATGATTTTTTATTGATATTTTCTAGGGCTCACGAGCAGCTATAGCGCATTTGTGTGATTCACTGTAACTTCGTGTTTACAGCAACACAATTTAATATTTCCAGAAACATGGGAAAAGACACGAAGAGAGGTTTGAGAAACAAATACAATTGCTACAGAAACTCCGAGTAAGATAATATACAATTTTCCAAGGCTGGCTTATTTTTTTAAAAAATCAAGAAAAACATCTACAGTAATTCACAATTGCCTATGTTATTAAAAGCAGACTGCGTTCGAGATAATCGTGACGATTCACACATCTTAGAGAGGTAAAATGTTAAAAAATCACGACTAGCTCTAATGGGCACATGGAAGTCAATACTAATAAGTAAACTCTCGGATTTAGCAGTACCTTATGAATAAAATGAACGTCTCTGATAGCCCTCCTCGTTGAAACCTTTTCATGTCTAAATAATGATTACCAGGAATCGTAAAGAAAAAAAATGAAAGACGTTTACAATTATCTGTAATGCCGAATTGCAGCGCAGCTCTTGAGGAGGAGAAGGGAAGGGTATGGATGGGAGGGCATGCCTCTCCTCCCTCTGCGTACCCTCCCCTCCTCCATTCCTATTCCCCTCCAATTTAGCGAAAAATGTTCGCTAAATTTCCCGCTAAATATCGGGGAAATTTTTCCGATAAATGTAGCGAGAAAAATTCTCATCTAAATTTAGCGTGGACTTTTTCCGCTAAATTTCGCAGAAACATTTTTCCGATATATTTAGCGGCAATTTTTTTGCTCCAAATTTAGCGGGGAAAACTTTCCGGTAAGATTGGTGGGGAAACTTTTCCGCTGAATTTAGCGGAGAAATTTTTCCGCTAAATTTAGCGGGGAACCTTTTTCCACTCAGTTTAGCGGGAAAAGTTTTCCCTTATTTTAAGTGGGGATATTTTTCTGCTAAATATGGCGGGAAAGTTGTTCAAGCTAAATTTAGCGGAAAAAGTTTCCGCAAGGTATAATAGCGGGAAAATTTCGCCGCATATTTTATCAGGAAAATTCAGTGAAAATATTCCCGTTAAATTCAGCAGGGAATTTTTTCTATAATACAACGCACGGTTACGCCCGCTTGCAATATTCCCATAATGCAACGCGCGCGGTTACGCCGACGCCGCTCAAGCCGTAAACAAACGCCTGAGAGCCGCGCTCTAAAAAAAAATTTGACCATTCTATCGGTTCTAAATAATTCGAATATGTATCTTCTGCACATTTTCAATTCTTCGTAAGTTCCAAAATATTGAACCAAATTCAAGTCCCAAGCGTACGAGGCTGCAGAATAGACATACGACATATAAAGTGAAGTACGGAGGAGGGGAGGGTATGGAGGAGAAGGAGGTGAGGATACGGAGGACCAGGGTTGTGAAGTACCTAGGTACAAGTACTGGAAATCGGTATCTAGGCACTTTTGTTGCACCTGAGGTACAAACCTAGGTACTTTTATTTCTTAGTATCTGTATCTGCATCCTAGGTACATTTTCCAGTAATTTGTAACTCAGTGAAGTTACTATTTTTACAGGTACTTTTCTATTCACTTCGTCCAAATGGAAGAAACTATAAATCTTGAGGTATTAACACTCTACAATGTGCCGCGATTAAAGTTGAGTTGGGTATGACCTGGGAGGCACTGACTCAATCGAACGACGTTTTAGCGAACGAAGCCTCGCCCATGATGTTTCATCGAACGATACTTAGCGAATGGCGGTGTTCATTCGAGCGAACGGTGGATCAGCGATGCCGTTCTAGCGACACCAATTTTTCGAATCGCTTTGAAGCTAAGTTTAGAGAAAATGGAGACCTGCTTCCACCATCTCAAACCGAAATCGACTTTAATGTTTGATGCTCCTCTGACAGCTATACAAGCGAGGAGATAACTTGAAAGAAATGCGCAGTTTCTGTTAAAGCCCTTGTATCTGGGAAAAGTGGTGCATTCTCTTCCCTCCTCCTATACGGCGATCGAATATGTCAGAAAAACACCTCGAGGAGGTCTTGATTATGAAGTCAAATAGAACACTTACGTGAAAAAGATAATGTGTCCTGGAATGCTCATGTGAATGCGGTTTTCCTTATTTCTCGCATTGGCACCAATAAAGCACATTAATCGAACTCGTTTTTGTGTATCCTTAGTATAAAATTTTATATCCCATTCACACGGGCTGCCTAAAGGACCTGTAGCTTAGGTCACTTAGCTAAAGGTTGGGGACTCATTCTGTACTTTATTAAAAGTAGAATATGTCGTTTAAAAACAAATTAATAATTGTTTAATCGATTTTATTGCATGGTGCAAGTAAAACATAAGCTTTTCTTCAGAACGTCTCGCTGATGTGGCCAAATTGCCCGCCGTGTTATGTAATCGAAAACCAAAGGAGGTACGCAGTCGAGGTACACAAGGTGCGAAACGTGATCGAAAACTCTCCGTGTTTCCCCGAGTTTGCTCTGCTACTCCTTTGCTTCTGCCTCCGGGTCGACAGAGGAGGATCGTCTACTCTCCGGCGTCCCTTCTTTGTCGCCGGAACTCGCCGATGTTGTCCTCCCAAAGATGAATGAGCGACTATGTTTCCGCCTCGGACCAGTGAGCTTGATGGCCTTTCTTCCTGGTGCCACTAGTGCTGGCACCCAAGTTCACAGGTCCACCAGGAAAAATCATGGTAACAAAAATGCTTTCTGCAGGTGAAGCGGACGCCTCGTCGTCGCTCCTCAAAGTAAAGTGTACTCGCTACTCAAAGCACGTACAGCGGCCATTGCGTTCGGGCAACAGCTGCTGCCCGCTCTCGCGAGTATAAATTTGTCGCTACCGTCTTCCATCAGGTTTGTGCTCACATTTACTTTATAATCTTTGCCTCGCAAATATTTTTTTTATTACATTCCAATAAGCAAAGCAGAAGCATATACGCTAGATTTTTATTTGGAATACATGGGTCCGAGGCTACTCCCATAGTAGCTGTGAACGAAGGCCTGCCGAGCTCCGTTTATTCGAAACCCTTCTTTAGCAAAAGGGACCTTCGTGCGCGCTCCATGTCCCTTTACAATTGAAATTATGCTAAAGATACCTTTATACCGCCCGTGTTACTTCCAATATATTCTGACAAATTTGGAGAAAATAAATCACGAAAGTATCTTTGAAGGACGTCTACCTGTACCTAGGTACATTTGAAAGAGGGTACCTAGGTACGTACCTAGATACCTTTTCGAATGAGTAACTGTAACTGTTTCTTAGGTACATTTTTGAAGCAACTTTTACAACCCTGCGGAGGACCTTCCACTTCTCCTGCGCCCCTCATCCCTTCCTACGATTACGCCGCCGGCGACGGCGACGCCGACGCCGCAAAGCACCGGAACGAGCGCCTAAGAGCTGCGCTATAAACCGCGATAAACTAGTGATCATTGTAAACTCTCTTATCGCTGAATCGAAGATCTTAGAAGCATGCGCAGTAAATAGAAGAGTACTGTCGATGTAGACGCCAAAATCTTCCACATGAGATACACAGTTATCGCAATGTCCTCATGCACTTCAGGGAACAAGAAAACGTCACGTTTTCTTGAGAAAGAAATCAATTAAGTTCTTCCTGGGTTTAGAGGCGAAGTGCTTTTGGCAAACCACTCAGAAATCACACCAATATCAGTTTGTAATAGAGTCGGCATAGTTCTTCACATTGAAAAAAGTTTGATGTCGGCAGCGAAAAGAGGGATTTTCCCATGCATGACGCATGAAATTGTGTCGTTTGCAAGCAAAACAAACAGTGGTCCTATATTTGACATCTGGGGTACACCGGAAGTCGATATAAAACACTTTAAAAATGAGTTTCCCAACACGAGCAGTGCTACTGCCTACACGCAAGTAGCTCTTGAACCATTCAAAAAGCAGGAGGCACAGGCCATGCAAAGAAAGCTTGCAAAGGAGTAAACAAAGTATTCATAAGATGAAAGGCCTTCGACATGACAAAATATACTGCGTCTGTGTGTGAATATTTGTGCAGATAAATCTAGAAAAGAGCACGAATTTGTTTCTACGGAATTTCCCTCGGGAAAAATTCATTCTGAACAATACTATCTTGAGTCTGTGTTGTTTTTTTTTGTTTCTTCTTGAAAACCTAGAGGTCAGATTATGCATAACCTTTTCGAAAGCCATTCTCAAAACCGCACAGTAACGAAATGGGGTGGTATTTAATGTTCAGTGACGTATCGACAGCTTTAAAGATGGGTACAACTATAGAAGACTTCCAAAAACCACGGAAAATACCCCTCGCGAGAGATAAGCTAAAAATATGTTTCAAAAGAGGAGCCAATATATCAGAGCAGGACTTAATATTAAAATAAAACATACCGTCATTCCCCTTAAAAAAAAAAAAAGTTTTAAGTTTTGAATTTATTCTAGGATTCCCGTGTCATCAACAGTAAAAGCAGATAAGAAGTTGATGCTTTTGTCAGATATGTCTCTTGCACCAGCAATCTTCGAACAAGAATAGTAGGAACTGAGGTAGTCAGAAAAAAATTAGGGGTCGATCAAACGGCGTGATGCGTTTAGAGAACGGCAGTTGTTTTGTTTATTTTCGTTTATGCTTACAGCGTCGGCAAAATTTTCCGCCAAATTTAGCGGTGAAACACTATTAGCGCACAGGTCACGCGATGTCAATTTTCCGCTAAATCTAGCGTGTAAACTGAATTCGTTTACGCTCACACAGTCGTGAAACCAGGGGGACGAACCCCGTAACAGCTGCGGATGTAAAAGTATTTGCTGTCAGTTGATAAAGTCAGAAAGCCAGCTGCTTCATGGAAGCATACATTTGGTACGTTGTGGCGCATGTCGTTTTAGCATAGCGCCATCCGAGGTCCTTTGGTTAAACTTTTTTTTACCTTCGATGAATGCAAAGGTTTTTAGACCTTTTGATGATGTCGAAAACATGTTTGCCTTAAAAATGAAGTCCGGTATATAGGACTGCGGGTATCGCGTTTCGGACACTATCACAACTCATTGCCTTATCGAGGCTTTATATTTAAGTCGATACATTTTTTTACATTGTCAATAGTCCGACATCCTTTTGTAGATAGCAGTGGGCGCACCGGCATCTTTAGTGAGCTATAGGGGCAGTTTAAAAAAGGGCCGCTTGGAGAAAGTCCGGAGGTAGCAGTGAAAAGTTGGACCAAAGGGCCGTATACAACGGGCCGTATACAAAGGACCGGATGCAGAAAGACGGATACAGCGGGCCGGACCCTTTGCTACTTCGCTGAAACATGGTTCCGTGAATCCACTGCTGCTAAGCCAACGAAAGTGCTAGGGACAGAAGAAGGCAGTGGAAGAACTGTCGGATACAGCGGGCCTGATAAAACGGGTCGGATCTAACTGTCCAGATATAACGGGCCTGATGAAACGGGACTGACAAAATGCTGGTTTCAGCCCATGGCAAGTTGTATCATACTTGCCACGATTAAAACCGGACAAATATCCAGCTCCAGAGTAAGTGTGTAGAGCTGATGCAGGGTGTCACGACTTGCACTACGGCCAGAAAAAGTACCTGTTGAGAAGAAATAAAATTTGAGAAGTTGCCATGTTCCTTTCTAAGCACCTTTCTCTTTTTTTTTTCTTTAATTGGTATCTATTCGCCCACATTTTAAATAACGCAGAAAGTAGTGAGTCTCGAGCATTTTAGCATCGCTCCGCCGCCAAAGAGTCTGTGGCATGAGCAGATAAATAAGAAAGCTGAAGAAAGAGTGACAGAACAAAAACAGTAAATATTCTGTATAAAAAAACGATGAAAGTGCAGGCGAGCTGGTGTCAGTTATACATGAGAATTTAAACCTGAGACTGTGGTTTGAAAAACGGAAACTCGTAAAGGAGGAAGAAAAAGGGACAGACAATGACTCAAAAAGGGACGGACGTTGTCTGTCTCTTTTTCTTTTTGGGACAACATCTCAAGAACGGATGTACGTTGTCTGTCCCCCCCTTTTTTATTTTTTTTTATTCCCGAGCTTCTGTTTTTCAAACCACAGTCTCAGGTTTCAATCATCATGTATAAATATGCTGTATGTGCTTTCTCGGGGAACCATCGATGACATATAATATTTGGTTTTATTTTTAACAAGTTCAAAAGAAACAACCAACGGTATCTTTATTGTCTGATGATAGTCCAGCGATTTTGAGCATACCAAAACTAAACCAACGTAAAAGCTTTTTGTTTGTTTCTTCTAACACGAGATCATAAGAACTTTAAGGTTATAAGAACCTCTCGGCTTTCTTTTTAACTATATGCATTCAAAGACTAAGAAACGCGGGGTGTGGTTTCTCATGGTCGCGTTTCCTTGCAACTTGATTTGTTCTTTGACGTCGGCCGATACCACAGTGTCATTGGTGACGGAGGGATACTCGACGCCCTGGGTGTCATATACCCCTGTCAGGCGGCGTTGAAAAGGTACTTTTCACTAAGCGCATTTACGAAATCGACCAGTCAGCTCGCGATGTTGAGTGCGCACGTGCCCTACAGCGGGCGCTGGTTCGCCGATTTTATGAAGGACCTTGTTCTAAAGACCTTTAAAATGCCAGTCTGACAGGGGTATTATGCTCTCAGTGACAATAGCAACTTCAAGTAACGGCAGAGGGCTATAAATGTGTCTTGAATTTTTGGTAAAATAACAAAAACAAAGTCTATATATAGATGTTGGTAAAAACATAAAAAAATTCGGCAGAGACACTTAAGACTGCTTACGTGTAGGAATGCGAAAGCATTGCTACACGGAGCGCAATCCTACAAACAGCGCGCCACGCCTTAATTTTTCACACTGGCGTCCCGGCGGTGATATCACGCCCACCCCACTGCGCAGGCGCGGCGAACCCCACCGGCTCCTCGGCTTCCCTGACGATGCATCTGCATTGCTGTGCTCTTCTTTGTGTTTTTTGTTTTTCTGAGGCGCGTCCACTTTGACCTTGAGCGCCCCTCGGCTTCCGTCACGAAATATCTGCGTTGATGTGATTCGGTGTCGCTCCGCTCAGCCAATGGGAATTTAGGTGCCATTTTTCGCTGCCACAGAAAACGGCTAAAGGCAAGGCCAGCTTCGCTCCATGTTGATGCTTTCGCATTAAAAAAGAACTGGAACTTTCGTACCTGAAAGCTTACGGAACGGAACCTATGGCGAGTTTCAAGACCCTTGCTCTCGCTTCGTCCCCGAAAGGGTGGATCTTTAAAGGTTGAATCAAGAGCTCTTCAACCTCAAAAAGGTTAAAGCACTCTTCTTGAACCCTAAAAGAGCTTGAACTAAGAGCTGATGACGGAGCAAGAAGCTTGAATGTCATTTTCGAACAAATTCTAATTAAAGGTTCTTCATTTATGTGTTCAAGAGCGTAATTGATGTTTGCCTTCGCGGTAAATTCCTTTTTCGAATACCGCGCGAAAGGAATCTAAAAATACGCCCAAGCCAAACATCCGCAAAATACCTTGCCTGTCAAGTATACTGCCACTCTCGGAACACGTCGTAACGTAAAAGCGCTATAAGTTACGCTGAGGTGCTCTACAGAAAAAGTATTTTCGAATGCTTAATCTTTTGTAAAAACATATGAATCGCATCGGTAGATGAAACAGTTGCTTATAAATAACCAACTTGAGACGGAACAATATCTTTCTAGGAATACCCTGGAGTATATGCCAAAGTTTGCTTTAACTATTCGAAATGAAAAAAGTTGACTCTATTATTACTATTTTACTTGCCAAAGAAATACTAGTTTCTTGCAACGCTACTAATCCTTGAGACCCACAAAGCGATAAACAGCAACAGTGCAAAACACACAAGCCTCGAGTAAGATCAGCATGCACGCGAACGTAGGGAGTTTCTTAACATGCGACCTCAACGTTTAGGAGCTCCTGAGCAACCTGGGCTCTCGCACTGAGCATGAGCAAACTTCTACGGATGCGGAGTACGACGCCCTAAGCTGCTTGGGTCACCCAAAGCCTTGGTGCAGTCTATTATAAAACTCTCTAGTATATTCGCAGGTTGCCAGCCTCTCGTGCTTACTTCACGAGCGCCAAGAGAGTGCAAGCCTTCCAAAGACGTACCTTCGCGTCTAGGCTGCACCTGATAGAGGCGTGTTGGCGTCGGTTGTTGCTGCTTGTCAGTGGGACTACCTCATATCAAAGCTCAAAATTTTCGCAACAACCCCGCGTTCGCCTTCAATATATTCCTAAGTCGACCATCGCGGCAAGCAATTCCAATGAAGTAGGACACAAGTTATCCTGGCCCTGTAGAAACACCTACCATCGAGGCAGCCACTGTCGCCGTGATGAGAGGGATGCGGATTGCGAGGATGCTATGCCTTGGCGTGCTTTTTTCTGGGTTATAGGCAGAGGTGCCTCTACGGACACCGTGCTCCCTTCCTTCAAGGTCCCTGCACCCCACATCTACGGATATGAATGCAAAAATGTCAAGAGGAAGCCGCCCAGAGAGGAGACAGTAAGAGCACGCTGATTGTCGCTTTAATTTTTCTTTTAGAACGCCGGTATGCTTCATCTCACCCCACGATAGACTAAAGATAACAGCTACGAACAGGCAGATCCAATCTCAAGCCACTTAGAAATTTCGTTGAATTTCGCTTCGATGCACGTATTGGTCCCCGCGTGTCCTATCACTACTGGGGATGAGCGAACAGTGGTTCGAATCGAATAGCACTGAGTGAGTTATCAATTTTACATTGCAAAGAAAGCCACGACATAAAGGCTCTTTGCAGTGTCGAAGCCGTATAAATGATACAGAAATGTTTGATGCGGAGCATTATTTGTCCACACCAAATTAATGTTAAGCATTTCATAGTTTAGCGTGGAACATGAGCGGAAATGGCATCCCGTGGCTTTGGCCTTTAGTGCATCGTTGGATGAGACGAAGTATAGCGTCAAAGAGTACAGGGCGTTACCTCCCACCGTGTTCTACCTCATTCGTATTCATCATTAAACTTGAAAAAGTTGAAACTATCAACAGGTCACGTGAAAACAGATAACCAGTAGAAGTGTGCGCGGACTTTCTGAATAGTCTAACATAATGCTTATTACAAGTTCTAAACGTAAAAATCTTGTTGCTTACGCAATTTCTACCGCCATTAGCTAGAGTACAATGATTACAGTCGTCAATTCGGTCAAGCAAGCTGCTCTTTCTGGTAGCTATACGTAACCGACAAGATAAATTACTTGTGAGTTTACCACTTTACACTAAAGCCGAGAAGCGCCCGTAAAAGGGAAAAAAATAATGATGTGCATGGTATTACAGAGTTTGAGCGATGCAATGAACGCCTACTTTTCGACTCGCAAAAATCAACTACGCCTCGCAGAAAGCTGGGACTTCATGTGTGCTGCTAGGGATGGTAATAACATGCGAAATTTAGAATACATGACAGGTCCTCATTCAAAAAAGTACAAAATAAGAAACAAATTTCTTTGTGAACCGACGACCACCTAGTCCTAATATAATTCAAAAATAACTTTGACATTGTGGGCGCCTGTAGCATTTATTTCAGTAAACAACACTTCTCAGTAAAAAATAAAAATAAAACGCTGTCGTATCTGCTTTTGGTGTCCCTGATACTACCGGCTAGAGATGTGCAAATAGCAGTCCAAATTTAATTACACTGCGTAATCGGTGTCCATCCAAGTGCATGGAAAAAGCCAAGACATACCGACTCTCTGCAGAGTTGAAGGTACAAATGACGCAGCGCTATTTTATTTAAGAACTATTCAGACACCTCTACTTCTGACTGCCGTCCAACCACCCCAAAAGAATGCAGGGGTAAGAAACTTTGTACGAACCATATGGCTCGCGGATTTTAAGTGAGTATAAAAATGTGAGTCTAAAATATTTTTTTTTCTAAGACGCAAAGTAATTGACTCGCTTATTTATGTGCTACCTGAGTAAAGCAGGTATATACGTTGTCCCAAAACACGTGAAAAATACATCCAGGAACCCTAGGTAGAGGTTTTATGACTCAGTAGAATCTTACGATTACCACGATCAACGTGTTCATCTTTTTTTCTTCAAGATTTTGAAATCCAAAGGCGTAGAAACAAAAACGTAGACAACACACTCACGCATGTAAGTGTGTTGTCCACTCTCTTTCTCCCATAAGTCTCGGGTGATCAAGATGTTGGAAGTTCACCAGCTCGCCTGCTCGTGCTCTATTATTTCAATCACCATTTTCATGCTTGGAATGTACGTCACTGCATCAACAAGAGCACTAAAACAAATCAACGTCCCAAGGTTTTATTTCTGGTACTTCTTGTCCTGGCGCTTTCAAGAATGCAGCAGACAACGCAGGTTTGGGGCCAAAAAATAATTTCCACATCTGACAAGATTCAAAGATATTAAAAAACACTTTGAGCTCCTTGAACGCCATGACTGAAAAACTACAGATTCTTCAGGATGCTCTTGATGCCAGTTCCATTCAGCCAACAGGAATATCTCCATATTTGATGGGATATGAGCCAGTGCGACGGGTAGCTTTGGTTGCACGACCACCACCGCCGCCACTTTTGAAGGTTACGTCCGGGGTTACGTCCGGGGGGTCGTGGCTGTCCTTCTGTCGAGGTGATGCAGATGGCGACGACGAGCACTACGGCCAACAGCAGAACCTAGACACGAAAACATTTTCACCAAATTCGTCTCGAAACTTTCTAAGCACTTGTCTTATTCTTTTGTTGTTAGATTTAGTCACTCTATAGCCACACAAAATGACAAATAACTTAGGGAAGGCAGGGTGTCATGTCGAGTCCCGTGCATTTTAAATATTTCTCCAGAGCCAACGAGATTGTAGCGTGAGAACGTCGAAGATCGAATCGTGAAGCGAAAAGGGGGAACGTAATCCTTGCACTTTTTATGCTGTCACTGACATTACAATTAAGTATTCGCCTACACGGAGACCATTTGTAAAATTATATATTCCGTTTCTTTTTTGAAGGTCTAAAACAATCAAGGATTGCTTTTTGTTTCCTAATAGTATAGTATTGCGTTGGTGGCACATCAAAACTAGGTAACAGAAAAAACAATATATTGTTTAGACGATATCTGAAGAGACTTTTAAATTATAGCTGCCTCTCGGTTTTTGTATTGACTCTACTCATTCAGATATCAAGAAACGCAAGGTCTGTCTCATTATTTTCACGCGTTTTGGCATAGTGATTTGTTCTCTGGAGTCCTATCCGCAAATACCGCAATGGCATTGGTTTTTGA
Source organism: Ixodes persulcatus (assembly GCA_013358835.2). Lineage (NCBI taxonomy): Eukaryota > Metazoa > Arthropoda > Arachnida > Ixodida > Ixodidae > Ixodes > Ixodes persulcatus. Next base: position 1,045,900 of record JABSTQ010009218.1, read on the forward strand.
CAGATACTCATTTGCTCGGGTTTCGCCACTGCTGCATTTCTTAAATTGCCAGTGTCAGTAGCAACTCTCGTAACGGGAGAAAGCCACAAAAGGCGTATGTCTTGAACTGCATATGGTAAAAGTAAAACACGAAGGCGTTTTAGATTCTGGTAAAAAAACCAAAAGAGATTAAAAGGAACCATTTGGAACTCTGGTCGCTGACACCTTCAGAAACTGAAGACTTGGCGGGTTATACCTGAGTCATATGTGCACATTTAAAGGTCTTCAGAACGAGCACTTTTGAAGAATCGGCGAATCAGCTCGCGATCTTGCGCTTATCGGCGTGCGCTGGTTCGCTGCCCCTTAAAAAAGTTCGAGCTGAAGGTCTTTAACGTGCCCGTCTGACCCAGGTATCATTGTCGCTCCGTCGCTGAAGACGCTGAATCAATTGAAAGTTTTAGGGAACCGTTTTTTTTTTGTTTTTACATCCGATACAGTATGATTGGCAATCCGGTAGGAACTGCGCATATGCGAATCTTTTGCGGTAACGCTTGCGCAGTTTTACCGGAGGGTTCCTCGTACCGTATCGGATGTGCAAAACGGTTCCCTAAAACTCTCTATTAGCCGATGAGAACGCCAATGAACATGACTCGAATGACCAAGTGTAAACGCAATAAGTCACGCCCTGCGTTTTTTATGGACAAAAACCCCTCCTGATTTACTCCTTTTTGTTTTACAATTCGTAAACGATTTCTAATTTCGAGCGACTTTATTTCTCTCTATAACAACAAACTTCTTTTTTTTTTTCATTTATGATAAATTTTATTATTTTTTCAAACACCGTACAGGGAAATCTCAGCGCTGAAGCCGAACACAGCAAATTAAACCTTGCCTGTCTAGAAGACTGCCGTCCTTCGAACCGTCCGTATTTTAAAAGCACGTTATGCGGATTTGTCCTGCAGAAAACGTTCTTATGAAATCCGTCATAATTAGTTCTAAAAACGTTGAACGATTAAATATTTGCCCATAAGTGATTAACTGGAAACGAAACATCATTCCACTGGGCATTTTCTAGAATATGTATCAAGTTTGTTTCTTACAGCACCACCATGTAACCCTAAAAAAATATAACAACATATACACAGGTTTCTTTTTTTAACTTAACATTTGTTTAAAAAAAGCCTTGAAAGCTACACTTATGCGGTTTGTGCGAGTGAGTTATACGGCCAGGCGGATATTATGTGGGTGGCTAATCTTGGCGATAAGTCGGCTAATTAATTAAAAACGGTTAATTAACTTTTTAATTAATGAAAATGGACATATGGTTCCAATTAGAAACTTGCTCAGCGTCATCGAAAACCACTAAATAAGTTCTTTTTAGAACGATATAACGCAGAAGCAGTATATTACGGCGTTCCATGAAAACGCTCAATTTGGAAGCGTTTCTAAGTTTCGATTTCTTATCGGAGCGCATCTCTGCGCCCGCGGTCCTTCTCCCCAGTGGCTGAGACCCGCAACACACGTGCGCCGTACTTCCCTCCATGCTACGAGGGATGCGAGGGGATGGCTTCGCGCCGCGACCAACGGGGGGGGGGGGGGGGGGGGGGGGGCAGGACCGCGGGTGCAAAGATGCGTTCCGATAAGAAAGCAAAACCTAGAAATGCGTCCAAATTAAGTGTTTTTTTAGAACGCTGAAAAATGCTGATCCTGCTTTCGGTCCTTCTAAAAAGAGTTGATGGAAAAGTTTTCAATGACGCTCAGCAAGTTGCTCATTGGAACCCTATGTCTATTTTCACTATTTAAAAAGTTAATTAACGCATTTTAATTAATTATCCGACTGATCACTACTATTACCCCCTTATACTCTGTCCCCCTGACCGTATAACTCACCTGCACAAACCGCATAAGTGTAACTTACACGGCTTTTATTAAACAAATATGTTAGGTTTTAAAAAATACCCTTATGCGGTTTGTGCAGGTGAGTTATACGGCCAAGCGGACACAGCAAAGGGAGATAGTCACAACTGTCAGTCGGCTAATTATGTAAAATTCGTTAATTAACTTTTTAATTTGTGCAAATAGATGTATAGTTCAAATTAGAAACTTGCTTTGCATCATCGAAAGCCACTAAATCAACTATTTTTAGAAGGATATAACGCCGGGACAGCATTTTACGGCGTTCTGTAAAAACGCTCAATTTGGAGGAGTTCTAGGTTTCGGTTTCTTATCGGAGCGTGTCTTTGCGCCCGCGGTCCAGCTCCCCGGTGGTCGCGGCGCGAAGCCACCCCCTCGCCTCCCTCGTAGAATAGAGGGAAGTAGGGCGCACGTGTGTTCCGCGTCTCAGCCACTTGGGAGCAGGACCGCGGGCGCGTAGATGCGCTCCGATAAGAAACCGAAATCTGGAAAAGCGTCCAAATGGAGCGTTTTTACAGAACGCCATAACATGCTGCCCTGGCGTTATATCCTTCTAAAAAGAGTTCATTTAGTGGTTTTCTGTGATGCAAAGCAAGTTTCTAATTGGAACTATATGTCTAGTTGTAATAATTAAAACGTTAATTACAAATTTTACTCAATTAGCCGACTGATGCTTGCGACTATATCCCTATACCATATCCCCCTGGCCGTATAACTCACGTACAGAACCGCATAAGTGTAGCTTTCACGGATTCACGGAGCTTCTAAAACCAATCTGAAAGAATAAAAAAACACCATGTATATATATATTTATATAATTATGTGCTAGACGTGCTACTAACTGTCGAGTCCCATTGGAGCGAAAAACAGCAACAGCCGAAACTCAAGAAGGAGCAGCAGGCAGGTTAGAGTACCTTTGCAGGCTTGTTATCCCTCGTGCTTACCTCACGAAGGCCGAGAGACTGCAAGCCGGCTTAAGATACCTTCACGTGAGTGTTGCTCCTCCTAGAGGCTTGTTGCTCTCGTGGCTTGCTGTTTGTAACCGTAGTGTGACTAGTTCATAACAACACACAAACATCTCGTAATCAGTCGGCGTTCAACCTCGATACATCTCTAAGCCGACCATCACGGCAAGCAATTGCCAATGAGGTAGGGCATTAAGTATTAAGTTATCCTTGCCATGTAGAAACTCACCATCTTCGAGACAGCCATCGTCGCTGTGTTAATAGAAGTACGGAGTGCGAAGACAATAGGTCGTCCTGCTTTGCGATGGCTTATATACAGCGGTGCCCTTGCGGACACCGCGCTCACTTCCGTCAGGGTCCTGGCACCGCCCCACTACATGAATACAGATGAGACTATAGAAATCCGCCTTGAAACGAGCCCATGAGTACCAGCAGATCTTTGTTTTGGCAAAGCCGCTCGAATAAAAGTGTTTGGCACTGTATCCCGATGTGCCCTCGCTCCTCCGTAATAGTTTTAATGGTTATAAATCTGCGAGAGTCTCCAGGGCGTCTGGACAACAACAACGAGGAAAAGTAAACGCGGCAATCTCGAAGATTGCTGCGTTTACATGTTGTTTTACGTAAACATGTTGTTCCTTAAGCTATTCCCAAATCAGCTCGATTCCAACCGTTACCATTGTTTATCCGGTCGCGAAAACCTTCATGTGTGGTAACTATGCGGAACTGACAAGATAAATTACAAGAAGCAAAAGTGTGCAGGTTAGGAAACATGATAATCTGGACCTTGAGATACGAAGAAACAAATATTACTTGGCAGCTAGTCTCCCCTACTCCAAAAGACCTGTACTTTGTTCTTCTTAGATTTAAAAGATTCTATGCCTAGTCTCGTGTTTTTTTCACGCTTAAGCGGTTATTTTCGCTCTATTTGTTGTGACTACTCTTCAACTGTTATTCAAGGTCAGCCCTGGTAAAGCTCAACGGGTAGTCTGAGTCTTATCAAAAGTACTGGACAGCAAGTGGCATCTTTTGTAGAATCTTCGAAGGTAGAATACTTGTCTGTTCTTGAATTTGTTGTGATATTGATACGTGCCCCAAATGGGTTGCTTGTGTGTAAGGTCCGGAATTATATTATCGATCTAGCACCGGAGTTAGGGCTCACGTCTGATTCACGGTCGTGAAGAAGTTGCAATATTTACATATACAGTGCTTAAACGGTAAAGGTTTGTGTTGGGCGAATAGAAAAGACAAACAAAAATGTGTTTCATCTAGGCCCGGTACCCATCTAACACTCGTAAAGGTAGGTGTCGCAAAGTCCCTTATGCTTTTTTTAAAGCATTACCTTTAAGTTTTATTTAAAGCTTTGAGAAAGTTCTACATTCATTGTGCCATCAATGCGCTCATGAGACAGTTGGAGCGGTTGAGGTTAGGTATTTATAGGTTGCATTCCTTTGGATCAGTTTCGTGTAAAGAAATCGTACAAACGCCTAAAGGCTCTGAAGGCGTTCCGAAGGGAAATGTTGTAATTCCTATTATTTTTCAGGTTTCCGCATATTCAAAGACATTTGGCTCACAAATTCCAAGTAAAGGTAGTTTTTTTTAATACAAATTTCTGACTGGTTAGATTTACAGTGTTTGTGTTTGAGCGTGAACATGGTTGTGCGAAGGAACACGGGGGTCCTCCAATTGCTTGCGTCAGGAAGTTTTGTTCAAAATTTCTTTCGATTGTGGACTCCGCTGCGTAGGCAAGGAAGGTGGAAGGGTAGATGACCGCCTCTTAGAGCACAAAAGTTTAAAAATGTCTCTCAATCATATGAAATAGACAAATATATTGCTGAATGTAATGCGTGCTCCCGATTTTAGAGAAGAAACTTTAAGCTTATGCAAAAAAAAAGCTGTCAGTTAAAACAATCCTAAAAGAAACTTCATGTGGAAGGAACCACATAAGTTGTGTAGGCCAGCCGTTTATAGTTCTAAATTGCTTCGTATGTTAGTTTTTTTTTAATTTTTTTTAAGCGTGGTTAGTTTGGGGGGGTTGGAGGGGGAGGCTGCTTTTCACTTGGTTCAAAGAGCCTTGAGGGGGGTATCATGTCAGGTGGACTGAAAGCGGGTATCTATTGCTTGTGCAGTGCCCAAGTTGGTGGTCACTCTGTCTGCCTGAGTTCCGTCCTAACTTCTAACTTTCCCGCTGCATTTTTTTTTGTCTTTGTGGACGGTTGTATGTATCCTCTTCTTTTGCGAATAAACTAAGTTGCGTTTGAGAGTTTGTGTTTTCTAAGTTATTTTATTTATCTCTGTTTCAGGATTTACGTTATGAAAATAAATTACTTCTGCGTTTAACAGCATTCATTCACGCGGGTTTAGTGTTTGTATAGGCAGACAAATAACGATCTGTTGCTTTGTAGTAAACCCAGTTTCAATGCAAATTAACAAAGAGAAAACGCTTAAACCTAAACAAGTCTATCAGAATGACGGGGCGTAGCACGTCGCAGCTTTCCAGATAAGGAGTGAGCTCCAATGATACAGCCATGGTCAAAAGAAATACAAATAACCGAACGGCGACCAAACGATACACGCGGTGCCACATCGCAGCGGATACTGGATTTTTTTAAAGCAAGGGATCGGTACATGTTTTTCATACTTCACGACAAATTTTATTACTGAGACTTACCGCCAACGGCGCTGCTTTTACGCTGTGCTTTTCAGTGGCCGGCTGCGAGAATAATGCAGCTTATTCACACAAATTCTGGGCTCTGTGGCTACTCATCGTTCAACCGCAGATGTTGGGTATTTTATTGACGTATTTCGCTTAGCTAATAAATGGAAGCTTTTTTAATTCCGTTTAGAACGGGCGTTTTTCTTCAATGATCCACAAGGCGCGTAGCTTGTGCGCTATCAATGCAATCATTTTGTCGCTTTAAAAGACGACCCTCGTCGATTTATTCCAAAAAGCATGCCGTGAGATCACTCTACACTACAGATGACAATACTCAATATCGTGTGATTTCGTTTCCAAGCTATGGCTGATGGCGCCTTGATTATAAAGAGCAGCAATTCAAGGGCACGCCTATCATCAAAACAGCGAGTGTTGCGCCGCGTGCAACCAAGTATGATGATAATAAGGATGGGGCAAGACGCACCGATGCTAATCTCGCCAGAGGAGTAAAAACAAGTCCCGCTAGAAGGTTCGGCAGGCTCAGGATGAAACGCACTTCATTTTTTCGTATTTGTTTGTGCCTTGATTGAACGTTATCTCGTCTGTCGCTCCGACGTTCTTAATTGCTCGGCAGGAGCTTCTGTCGTTTCCCAACGCTAAAACTAAGCAGACTTGTTCTTGTTTGTTTTTTTTCTTTGAAGGAAAATCGGTTCGGGAGCACTGTTAGTCTTTAAGAGAGGTAGGTTTTCCCTCAACCAAAATATTCATGTTACAATCGCTTTGTATCACCGGAATATAAGCAAAATGCTGCTGAACGTTTACAAATAAGATCGTACAACCATGTCCGGTGATCATTATTATATTTTAATGAAACAAAATATTTTTGCTAGCTTCATGCCCAGAAAAATAAAACCAACTCTTGATCTGGAAAAAAAATGTGTCTTTACTAAAAATAATTCTAAGCACCCTATCAGTCACGTGCGCGTTTTGCGTATCGCGCGATGTTGGCATATCGCGTGGCTTTCCCCAAAATACTGTTCTGGCTCAAGGTCGACAAATGTTTACTGACAAATTAGACATAGGAAGGACTGACAAAAAATTAATCAGTTATTTTGAGAAACAAAATCGCAAATACGTCACATTGCGCCATGACCTTCTGGATTAACGTTTTTTTCTCCGTATCTATAAAAGCAAATGTCTTCAAACTTTGCCAGTGTGTTTACCTATATATAGTTCATCTCTGCATGTTGTCCTGCTTAGCGGGAGAAATTTACTAGAATTGGTCACACAGGGGCATTTAACTAAATATGCATTATTTGAAAATCATTTTAGAACTAAAGCCGTCTTTAATATTCTTTAAACTCTCCAAAATTAAGCTTTATAATATGCGCTATCAAAATCTGCAGAATTATAATGCAATATTTGTCTGGCTTTGAAGTTATAAAGCGAGAAATATGGCCAAATTGACGCTAACGCGGTTGCCATATATGGGGCGTGCATTCTTGACAACTTCATTATTATTAAGACACGTAAAAATGCGACGTGGTGGTCAGGAATCAGGAAAATACAAACTGACAGCACAGAGGTGGACGGTAGTTTTGAAGGGAAAATTCCTAATGCATTTTTGTACAAACGACCCAAAAATGCCAATGGGCCGGAGCGATCGGGAGGCGCCACCCTGTAACATGCTTCGCGGTGCCATCTACGCGACGTAAATGAAGCAACCGGAGCGACTTTTCAAACAGGTCAGCCTACAACCTTGACGGTAACCTGATATAGGAGGTAAGACACGGCAGAACCTGAACCTGCGCTGCCTGTAAGCGCCAATGGATACTGCAAAAAAAAAAAAAAAGAATTGCGATTGAATTAGATTGTCTCTAACTATATTTATATAACAACGGTTTGGAGAATCGTTAAAACCAATTTGGGTATGATCATGTGACATACGTCAATGATGGTGCAGCAAGCCACCTAAAGAACAAATACGAACTACACGAGCTGCGGAGCAACAAGTACACGTCAGCGAAGTGGATTTTTTCCGCAATTGGACATGGCAAGAGTGCCTGCGATAAAATTGGGGGTCGTGTCAAGCACCAGGCGATACTGTACAGCCTCCGACGGCCCACCACGTCGGTGATCAAGTCGGCGTCAGAGATGGTTGCTCCACTGAACACTAAACTCCCGAACGTGAAACTAATCCACCACCCGAAAGCTGACGTCAAAGTGTTCAGGGAAATGAAAGCAAAGGAGTGGGACTCTGTTTTCGATGTGCGTGGAATTCAGTCCTATCACTTGTGGCAGCGTACGCGGTCCGACACTTCGCAACCACTGCTGTTTTTGCAAGAACAGTAAACGCAGAAAAGATTTATCATTGAAAGTAAAGTCTCCTATGGCAGGCGGAAACCAGATCAAGGTCCGCGAGCTTGTGGTGTCACTGAGAAGAAACGAACAGTCATCGCTACAGGCAAAATGGGAAATACACCATCTTCCCAAGGGGAACCATGGGGTGATGCGGAGCATCGGGGTGGTGCTGACGCTTGCTTGCGCCAACCCACTAACTGACGGGACTGTTGCTTCCATCACACTTCATCGGAAGAACGGAGTGAAGTGGAGTCAACAGCGGTGAACTGATGTAGCACGAGTAACTTTGAAAGTCTAATCAGACCGCACGGTAAGGCGGCGCAAAATGCCCTAACAGCGCTTGCAGGTTTCCTCGTCGAGACCTGGCTGGCCGGCGAGATCTAGGCTGCAACGAACGCGAGCGGTCGGGAAATGCTAGCAGACGACAGCCGCGGAGTTGCGGGGAAAGCTCTTCCCACTAGAAAGGCCTGGCCTGGCGCTGCGACCCGCGCGTCGAAAACTTTCCTCCTTTCCCTCCTCCGGGGAAACACGGTTGCGCATCAGACCCCGCCCCGGTCACGTGATGGGGAACGCGTGCAGCAGGTGTTGGCGCAGCGCGCTACCGCTCACACTTGAAGGAGAGGAGACTAGAGGAGGAGAGTTGCGCATGCGTAGTGTGAGTGCGGACTACGACGCCGCGGGACATAGACCCGAGCAAGAGATGCTCCGCATCTAAAAAAGGTTCCTCCTCGAGTGCCAGGAGAGCGCTGTGACCGCCTCAGGTCACCGTAAGGCAGACACAATGCACGCGACAAGCGCCGAATGTACGCACAGGATCTTGATTCATTAAATTCGTTTCAGTTGTACCACTTTAAACATGTGTTCTTTCTTATCACTATTTTAGCCTGGTCGTCAGCAGCCCAGCCTCCATACGAAGGGTAGGCTCCGAAATTCATTAATCCAAGAAATCTGTATTTAAATTGTTGGCCTGTGCTTCAAACTCACCTGTAATATTTTGTATGAATTCTTATTCTTCACGAACTTCTGTCACAGTGCTTTCTCTTCACAGACTTCCTACATATTTCGACCACTTGCTTGCCCTTGTTTGAAATCGGAAACGTCCTATCTTTCTCTACTCCCGTTACGGCAATTTTGTACAATCAGCGCCCAGTAAATTCAAAAAGACAAAAATATCGCAAAGCATTTTTTAATGGCCTTATAGGACAGATTATGAGCCTTGATCTGTGAAAAGTAGAAGAAAAATTAAGATAGCCTTCATTTTGAACTGATTTTCATATTATTGCAAAATCGCTAACTTGTCTGAATTTAAGTGTATTTTTTTAGAAAGGTTATCGTTTTCGATTTCAATGACAATTTATGCAAATATTAAACCAACGCGTCCAAATCATGTTACAAAATTTGTATTTCCAGTCCTTTAGTATCCAGATTCATAAAGCTCTGAATTGCTTAGTAATCGATAATACATGTTTACCTCCTTTTATTTTATGTACAGTCTCTGCACAAAAAAATATTAAACCTAAGGCGAAAACAGTTTTTTTTATATAAATATCCAAAGAATTGTTTCACGCAAGTCCCAATAATGTGCGCGTATACCGACGGCGACGTTTTTATTTTTGTTCCTCAAGAGAATTTTTATTTTCCAGAAAAATGTTGGAATATGTTTTTGCGGTTACACAACAGGTGAAATATATCTTTTGTTAAAAATAAAACAAAAATGTCGACCGAACATGGTCATTCGATCCTACCTGAAATCGCCATATACAGACATCCTCCATCGATTGGAATTATTTTTTTTCAGTATTTTTATTTATTTTTTGCTTTGTGCGGCCCTCCACGGCGGCGGATCTATCGGCGCTCACAGGCGGCGCAGGTACAGGTTCTGCCGCGTCCTACCTCCTATATCAAGTTACCGCCAAGGTTGTAGGCTGATCTGTTTGCAAAGTCGCTCCGGTTGCTTCCTTTATGTCGCGCAAACAGGGACGCTACAAGCCGGCTCTTGAAACAGGCAGCGCGAAGCATGTTACAGGGTGGGGCACTTCGATCGTTCCGGCCCATGGGCATTTTTGGGTCGGTTGTACGAAAATCTGTTAGGAATTTTCCATTCAAAACTACTGTCCACCTCTGTGCTGTCAATTTGTCTTTTCCTGACCACCACGTGGACTTTTTACGTTTTTTTTAATAATAATAAAATCGTAAAGAACGGGTATGTGCACGTCCCACTTATGACAACCGCATTAGCATCACGTTGGCCAAGTATGTCGCTTTATAACTTCGAAGCCACACAAATATTACATTACATTTTTGCAGATTCTGTTAGTGCATATTATAAAGCTTAATGTTGGAGAGTTTGAAGAATATTAAAGATGGCCTTTTATTTAATGATTTTCCAAAATAATGTATTTTTAGTTAAATGCCCTTGTGTGAGGAATTCTTGTAAATTTCTAACGTTAACCAGGACAACAATACTTCACAAAAAGATGAACTATATACAGGGAAACACCCTGGCAACGTTTGAAGACCTTAAACGTTGAAAAAAATATTTATTCCAGACCGTTATTGCGCAATGCGCCGTATTTGCAATTTTGTTTCTCAAAATAACAACCCTAATGGGTACATGGTGATCAATTCTTTTTTGTCAATCCTTCCTATGCCTAATTTGTCAGTAAATAACTCCAGGACAGTTTTTTGGGGAAAGCCGCCCAAAATGCCAACATCGCGCGATACGCAAAACGCGCAGGTGACTGAAAGGGTAAGGACAGAACGAGCGGGTTGGTAGGGATAATTAAACTTGAGGAAGAAAACGAGAAGGGACGGACAAACACAAACTTCCAACTGGCAACAACCTTAACTTTGTGTTTGTCCGTCCCTTCTCGTTTTCTTCCTCAAGTTTAATTAAATGACTGAAAGGGTGCTTGCAAATTTTTTTCGCAAGAGAAATTGTTTTTTATTTTTAAAACAAGGATTGGTTTAATTTTTCTGGCCATGGAGTTAGCAAAATATTTTTTTTTCATCAAAATTAAAAATGGTCGCCGGACCTGGTTGTTCGATCTTATCTAAAAACGCCCTGCTGTGTTCCAGCATTGTTGAAGGCGCTGTGTCGTTGAATGCCGCATGGCAATGAGTTCAAAGAGTAAACTTGGCACGCAACATTCGAACCACGGATGTTGCAGTGACTCGAATTTCAAACAGTCTTTTGTATGATGTATGAACAGAGTGACCCCGGCTGAAGAGGTTACACTGTAGGAGACTGTTGGGGATACACATTTGCATCCGAATCGCGTGAGGGTATTAAAGGTGCACAGAGGAGTTTTCTGAAATCGCCTAAATATGGCGATAACTCACTCTTTTGGCTCTAAGCATCCTGGGAATCTATAAATCACATGATGCGCGGCCGATTTTTCTATTAAAAGAGCAATCAAGGATCGAATACACCGAGGTTATCTCCGGCGATAGGGGGAGCGTTGTTCCGGCAGCCTGGACGACATGTGACCAATGAAAACGCGACACTTCGTTGAGATTCCAAGCACTGGTATTACAAAATGTTTATGCTTTTGTAGATGATAAAAGCAAGCAAGAGCCATTGAACAATATTATATTTTCCGAGGAGAGGGAACATAATACGGCAATAATTACCTCAGAAAGATCGCACTATATTTGTTCGTTTGTTTGTTGTTGTTTAGTTTTATTTTTCCGCAGGAGTAACCTCCGGCCGTCAGCTCTCGATCGCACTTTTTCTGGGCTGAATCGTAGACCGGGCTGTATGGCCAACGAACGGCGCGCATTCGAGATATCACTCCGCGGTTCGACCGGTCGGAGGCGCGAGGATCCTTCGCTTGCTATTGACTGACAGTGGTCCTTGTTTCGGAAGATGCTCGTCCATATCGCCGGAGATGAGCTCGGTGTGTTGCGATCTTTGATTGCTTTTTAATAAAACAATAGGGTGCGTATCGTCATCATATATGTATTTCTAGGATGCTTAGAACCAGCAGAGGGATTTATCGCCATACTTAGGCGATCTCTAAAACCTCCTTTAGGGCATCTTTAAGTGTACAGAAGAACTATGAATTCAGACATCGTCCTCAAGCTGCATGTCTACACACGATCATGCATGTGCAGGTAATTCCTCACACGTGTGTGCACTCAGTGTCACTGTGTCTTCAAAAGGTTCCGTGCATTCTAAACCGCAAAGCGGCTGGGATCGAGCGCTTAGGGCGCGCTTCTGCCAACAACTTTGGGACCGATTTCTCCCAACCGCTTTCGAAAACCGTGAAGCGGCAACCAATCGCAACGCGACGCTGACGTCAAGTTGGTGGTTTTCGAAACACGATGGCATCTGTCGCTGGTGAGGCGTCAAAAGCGCTGTAGTCCTAGTGTTGAAGCAGGCAAATCAACGAAGAAACGTGATGTTCACGTACCCTCACTTAAATCCGCCGCGAAAAGAATTGACCCGAATATATTAACGGGCTCCGCTCCGGTGATTTGGTTCGGGTAAGAAGTTCCTTTATCATTCGGAGTGCCAAAGCGCGTCACTTTCTGCCTGTTAGTCTTTGCCCGTAGAAGATCGGAACCGGCGCCCAATCGATCAAAATGGCAGCTTTTGTAACGACTAAGTCAGTCGCGTGAACCACTGAAAGCCTTTGGACACTGTGCATGACCACCACGACGGCCGATAAAGACATCGTGTTCCGAGTAGACCCTTTCCGAAATTCAGTGCCATCTGGTGACTCAAATGGCAGTTTAACTTTTGCCGTACTAATGGTGGCAATGAACCTGTAGCCTGCTGTATTTTATCGGCCACCGTAACTTTCGCAAGTCAACGGCAAACGAGAATGTGCTCTTTACTGTACAATTCTTTCTCGATCATCTCTTTCAGTGTCGATGGCCACAAAGATGCGACCAATCAGAACGAAACGCCAACACAGAGAGGCGCCTTGATAAAGTTCTATATATCAAGGGGCTTTGAAGTTGATTCTCTTCTAATAACAGATTAAGTGAGCCCGAGTTATTAAAATGAACGCTTACGCAGCTCTTAAATTCAATTCCTGTTTGGCAACGCGCTAACGTCTCGAATGTATAGGCCTCGAATCCTCAGCTTAGGGGTATCTTCAACTTGTTCCTTCAACAGTAAACAGCAGGCCGCCATTAGTACGGCACATATTCCATTTTTCAAATGAGGATGATGATAGTGATCAAAGTGGCCAGACTGAATGTCGGAAAGGGCCTATTGCGTAACCAACACAGTGCCGCGAAGCTGGCAGAGTACCTGTGCTAGCTCGACCTGTAACGTTTAGTACTACCAAAAGGAATAAAGGGAACCTACTCAAGAAATAAAGTTGAAGCACCAGAAGATGCATAGGTAATCCATACTGCGTTTATTTGAGCTTATTGTCAAAAAAAAAACAGCAGACTAAATCGACGTGCGAGTGACGATAGCAGAGTCCGCCACCAACGAAGCCACGACCGGTTAGCACCGAACACATTTCCCCGCACCACGTTGCCACCAGTGCCGCTCACAACTCCAAAAATTATAAGAGCGAACCATGGGGAGGGAAAACTGTCCCTGTATCTTGAAAACAAGGTGAGCTATTCATGCGGGAAGGGTTCACTCCGAAAAAGAGTCTGGGGCATTTTCTTCTGAGTCAGCAAGGCGCGGCTACGCCTGGCTGGGCTTTGATTGTGTACGAAGTCGAGGGAATTGCAGGCGGGTTTTGCGGGTCCATGTCTCTTTTTTCGCTGCCCGAAACTCGTAATGCGTGCGACAAATAGCTAAATTTTAGCTTTGGATCATCAATTAAACTGATTGTAAACCGAGGTCTCCGAACGCAAGTCTCAAAAGATCACGCGTGATTGCCAAGAAACCGCCAATCGTATCTTGGTGTGTCTGAACGGGGTCGCTCGGGAACCGCATTCGCAACGGCTTTGTAAACGCATCTCAACCGCCAATGTGAATGCGCCATACGTATTCCTATTATTGAGTGATTTAATTGCCAATAATTGTGTTGTGTGTTTGTGTATGCATGTCTTGCACGTGACGTCAGTCCGCCTCTCTTTCAGGTGGCCAGAAGGGTCTCACTTACGCAGCGGAAGCTTTGCGGAGCGCAAAGATCGTCTGCTTCTTGTGCAAGGGTTTTGGTGACGTCAGGAAGCCGAACTCTGATTGGTTCAGATTGGAAGGATAGTGCGGAGACCTCAATGTAAGCTGCCTTGAAGGTCTACCCACTATACTTCCAATCTGAGCCAATCGGAGCTCGGTGTTCTGACGTAACTGCAGCCCCTGCGCAGGAAGCAGACAAACTTGCGCTCCGCATTCTGTCACGCGCCCTTTTTTCCATTATGTCTTCGCAAGGGACGTCTTTGCAAGCTATGTATGCAGCCGAAGGGTAGTGAGCCCCAGTTGGTATCTGGTACTTCACCTGAGGATAAGAAATTTAGCCAGGTTAGTACAACCGCTAGCCTGGGGTCTATGACGTTCAGCATGTTTCTCATTGTAACCATATGTTCACTTTTTCTGGGTGAAAAGTTAATTAGTAGATTTTAGTCAAAATTAAACTAATCAGTATGTTTTGTTTAATTATTCACGTCCACCATGGCTGGCTATTTGTTTCCGTAAAATAACGTTGTTTTTTTTTTTTTTTATCGCGACGAACCTGTTGGTAGGAGTTTTGGAGGTCTTGGTTGAAACACATGGTATAGTGGTGGCGGTCTCCGCTCACAATTTTGGAGAGAAACAAAATGGTGAGCGATGCTTGGGTCACGAAGGCGCGTAGAATTAGATTGTTTCATACGAAAATGAGTCTTTGAAGAAAACGCGCAGATTAACTTACAATTCCTGGCAACCTACCACACCGGGCAGGACATAAAAATTGCGTAATATATATTGGTGTATCTACGAAGTTGGTTTCCTCATTGACGTTTTATTTTATCTCTGGAGCGTCAAGACAGAGGGAACAAAACAAAAACACAAATTTCGTCATAAGCACCGCCGCCAAGGCCACACTCTAAAACTGGTTCTACATATTAAAATATTCATGCTGCCAAATGCTCTTTTTTTTACACCACTGATCTTTTTTGGGGACCGTATTAGCAATAGCATATAAATGATAATGCAGAAACAAGTACAGGGTGTCACAAAAGAAAATATACACGGTCTTTTTTACCGCAAAAATAAACTAGGCATCGCCGAACGCTCATTCTCCGCCCAAAGGTAGAGCTAGAGGTCACAACCAGATGCCAAAGTTTCAGCCCGATCTGATAACTTAATCAAAAGTTATAGGTGATTTTCTGAAAATTTCAAGGAGAAAATGGAACCCATTTTTGGGTTCCATTTTCCCATTGAAATTTCCCATTGAAATTTTTGGGTTCCATTTTCCCATAGAGCCCCATGTATTCGAAAACTCTGTCGGCCGCCACTTTTCCATTGAAAGTTTCAGAAAATCACATATAACTTTTGAATAAGGTATCGGATCGGGCTGAAACTTTGGCATCTGGTTGTGACCTCTAGCGCTACCTTTGGGCGGAAAATGAGCGTTCGGCGATGCCTAGTTTATTTTCGCGGTAAAAAAGACCGTGTAAATTTTCTTTTGTGACACTTTGTACATAACCAAAATAGCAAAAAATCTCAACAGCAATAGGATAACATGTCACAAATGTATAGTAAACACACTCGGTAAAAATTCAATTACAAACCAAAATAGATAAAAACAAAACAAAGTTAACATTAACTCAATGTTGAAATGTTTTCTTACACAGTTTAAGAACGACGTTAAATTATTTGAGCTTACTATTCGGTGGGTAGGTTATTTGTGTGTTTTAAGGTGCGAGGAAAAACATTAAAGCAGGAAAACGATATTACGTGGAATGGCTCTACAACACAGTAATCATGTTGGCGACGTCTATTGCAACGCTTATTAAATGATATGTACTTCTGCCGATTGATGTTGACCATGCCGTGAATTATCTGGTGCAGTAATTTCAGTCTGTAAGAAGCACTTATGGCAGAAAGGGTTGGTAGGTAAGCTTTATCAAGACAGTCGATAAATGAAGCCAACATATTATATTGCTCGAAAATAAATCAAACCGTCACTTCTATTTGTTCAATTTCTAGCCAATTAATTGATAGGTAGGAATACTAGCCGCCAAGGTCATTGCATCACGAGCAAGATTGTAATCAACTCAAGGCGGATAGAGGTAATAATATTATGTTTACGTGAAGGCAAGAGACCATCTATAAGTAGCATCACCGCGTGTAGCAATAATATTGATGTGTTTTTTATACATTAAATGTTAAGCAACATTTTTTTGGTGTGTGTGTGGCGGGGGATATACACGTATTCGTTGAAACTTGGGAGTGTTTGCGTTAACCGCGTTTGCAGTGCGGTGCGAGATCAGATGTCTTTGTTCTGCGTAGAGCAAAGTGGTTAATTGGACCTGTTGGTTCATATAGAAGTTAGGAAAATGCGACGAAAAAGACAGAGAGACAAACAAAACTACACAAGGCGCACTTGCAACATAAGTTTATAGAAATAGTTTTTAGTAAATGAAGTGTATAGTTATCTTACCGGCTGCGATGAGATAAAAATACGTCGGAAACTCGCTACGCCCTGCTTTTCTTAAGCTGCTAAAAACTATACGGGCCGCATTCTAAAAAAGGAAAAAAAAAAAGTCATCTCCATTTGTTATTGGGAGCACAGAGGGCGTGGCTCATTCCCTTCGCGCTTCTTGCTACGAGATTCGTTCATCAGTGTCTTTATCGGCTACTATCCAAATTGTTTGTCTGCGGAGAAGTCATGCCACGCTCTTAAACTCCCAGTGACTATGCAGTTTTACACGTTCCAAGATAGTGCTGCGCGCGCAGCTTGCCAAGTACGCAGTGCTCTCGGCACCCCCGCAAATGTCTGAGGTTCGATGCCAGGAGCGGACACCTTTTTGTTATTTCTGTAAATGTCGCGTTCTGGTGAATTCAAGAACTCAGCACCAGTTACCTTTCAGCGTGTTAGGACACCGTGCCGGTAGGTCTGAAATGGCAGAGTTGCCTTGTCTGCCTCGACGACGTCGTAGTTCGACGGGCACCTGAAGCGCCTTCAAGCCGTGTTCCAAGTAATCAAGGCAGCCGGACTCACCCTCAAGCCGACGAAATGCCATTTCGCCTATGACGAACTCAACTTCTTAGGATACGTCGTGAACAACGATGTGTACGTCCTGACCCCGAAAAGGCGCGTGCCGTAGCCGCCTTTTCTCCGCCGTCGGACAAGAAGGCAGTACGAAGGTTTTACGGTCTCTGCGCCTATAGGCGCTTCATTCGAGACTTCGCCAAGCTTTTCGCTGCGCTCACGCATATCACAAAGGACGCTGTGAAGTACCAATGGGAAGAAGAACAACAGCGGGCATTCGACAAGCTCAAGCAGAGACGCCAGACACAACCGATCCTCGGACATTTTGACTAGTTTGCATACACAAAAATCCAAACCGACGCAAGTATTACCGGACTTGCCACGGTACTGGTCCAAAGGAATGAGGGCAAAGAGCGAGCGATCGTTTACGCAAGTCGGACTCTGTCTAAAGCGGAGGGCAACTACTCAACGACAGAAAAAGAGTGCCTTGCTGTCGTCTGGGCGATAACGAAGCTCCGCCCGTATACTTGTACGGACGTCCATTCCGCGTGGTCAAAGATCACCAATCGCACGGCTGGCTCGTCAATCTGAAGGACCCAGCGGGTAGCCTTGCTCGTTGGAGTTTACGCCTGCAGGAATTCGACATGACCGTGGTGAAAAAGTCCGGCCGGAAGCACAGTGACGCCGACTGTCTGTCAAGGGCCGCCGTCGAAGCCGAACCCGCCTGCACCGACGCCGATTACGACGAGTGTTTTCACGGAGCAGTAAATGTCAGCGACTTGACAGCGCTTCAACGAGCTGATTCTGAACTGCGAGCACTTATTAAGCATGTAGAGGGACGAGGGACTACAGTTCCCGGGTTTTTATTACGAGCTCTGCCAACCTTCGACATTCGACAAGGTGTACTCTTCAAAGAGAACTTCGGTGACGGCAAAACAGCGTGGTTGTCGGTAGTTCCTGCAGCCTTTGCGAGAAAGTTTTCCAAGGTTGTCATGACGACCTGACGATGGCACCTTGGCTATAGGAAAACACTTGCCGGGATTCGTGAGAAGTATTACTGGCCCAGGCTTTCAAAGACCGTACATAACTAAACGAGGTCCTGCCACGAATGCCAACGATGAAAGAAACCGCCGACGAAGACGGCAGGACTCTTGGACCCGATTGCGTCACCATCCACCCCGTTCTAGCAAATCGGAATGGATTTGCTCGGCCCATTCCCACCTTCAACGCAAGGCAACCGGTGGATAATTGTCGCAACCGATTGCCTGACATGATACGCTGAGACGAACGCCCTTCGGTCGGGAACTGCCGTGGAAGTCGCGAAGTTTTTCGTTGAAAGCATCGTCCTTCGGCACTGCATCACCTAGGTCCTGATTATTGACCGAGGGTCATCGTTCATGGCACAGCTGATGTCAGAGTTCCTTCGTCTCAGCCGTTCTACGCTCGATAGGACTGTGGACGTTTCGTGTTCCAGGCTACTCTTCAGTGCACCATTACTTTTCGTTTGCTTTGTTTTGTTTTGTGTAGCTCCGGGCGACGCGCTTTTTAAAGGGGGGAGTAATGCCGCATGTGCAGCAAACTAAGTAGGCAGCGCGCTCGGCTGCCAAGCAAAGGTCCGAGTTCGGTGCCTTGGAGCGGACACCTTTTTTGTTATTTCTCTAAATGTCGCGTTCTGGTGAATTTGAGAACTCTGTCGCTTGTACGAGGTGCGAATGTTCTACGCTCCGTACCTTCTACGCCAACATAGGGGGCTCCGCGTGGCGAGCCGGAATCAGTCTTTCGCCAGCGCTCGATCCATCTGCTACGCCGCCTTCCATCTCCACGACGCCTGTAGCTCTGTTTTTGTTTGGACACAAGTTCGCTCTTAATAAAAGTTTAGTTTTCTACCGCATTAAACGCACCTCTGCATGTCATTTGTGACAGTAGTCCGCGAAATTTCGTACATGACGTGTGTGGTTCATTGAGCGACTTTGTTAAAGTTTTTGTTTTTCTGCACAATAATCAATGAGTCGAGTAAAGTCAATATCGGTAAGTGACGTGTCGCTCATGTATCACTTTCCATCGCGGTCTTGTAGACGCCTGGTGGTAGGTATGACTGGGAAGCCAGATGGCAACCGTCTTGCAGGAGGGCATTCAGAAGATTGTGCCACGTTATGATAACTTGATTAGTGCTTCAATCTACGCGGTGATTGCGTGAGGAATTAGCTACACTATGCATCTAAAGTGTGTGTATAGTAGAACTGTTTTTATTACTTACGGTTTTTATTTAATTCATCCGAGTTTGAAAAAAGGCTCGATGTACACCTAAGCACTTCTTATGAGTTGTGAATGCGGAAGCATGCACGCTGCCCCTCCGCTCCCTTCTTTCGTCTGCGGCGTACTTATGTCGACGGTCGAGCACGCGCGCTGTCCTCGGCGCGCTGACCTTTGGCATGGAGCGGTGGAGCCACTGCCTCGCGGACACGCAGCGTTATGGGGTTGCGGTCCTTGAAACTGTTGCGCGGCGGCCAATGGGAGCCTCGTCGATGCGCGCCAGCCAAAGGGACCAAAGCCGAAATCCATCAGCTCTACTCCGCTCCTTTCGGATCGGGGAAACTAGGTGCCGTTTGGCGCGGCTTCAAAGCTGATGACGTCGGCTCCTTCCATGGGACAGTTAATGCTTTCGCATTAAAATAAAGCTCAAATAACTGAGTACATGATATTTGCATACTCGACCAGATGCAGTTATGTCTAGTTAATATGGACACCTCCATTCTCCCAAGCTTGTGCATAATTCGAGTACTTTATATTAAAGAGGCAAAAATGGATGTACTTACGTATTTTGTTCCCGAAACTTTTATCTATTTACCGGGGTATTCATACTAACTAGACATGACGGTATTTGCTTTAAAAAAAATGTGAGCATTATCATTTAGTGCGTTTTGTCCTTGTCAGAGTTTAGTGCTATTAACACATGATGTACCAGCGGTGCTTCAAAACACTGCTATGTTGACAGCTAGAAAAATGTACACTCTGGGCAGAACAGCTAAAATACTTAATTAGGATAACTGCGTATAAGCGTTTGGCGTCGTCATAAATATAATATTTTAATGTACTAATTTTAAACAACAATATGCTGTTTGAATTGTTTTTTTTTTTTTATCTTGTGTTACGCCTGCTGTTCGACTTAGTCTTTCATGAACTATCGAATCCTTGACCAGAGCCTTTGTCAAGAGTTTAGTTTTTTATATGTAATCACCTTAGCTGCTGTAATTTGAAGAACTGATTATTATTCTATATATCTTGGTTTATTAGCTGGTGACATCTTAATTCCGGCATCTGGCATATCATGAATGTGTGTTCGTTTGTGGTAACTGGTTGAATGTACATAACTCTCCACAATCATTTTTGTTTGGGATAGGCACTTTTTATTAGAGAAAGTTTTAATTGTATGCTTAAAGTATTAATACTTTAAGTATACAGTTACACAGTATACAGTATTATTAAAGTATGCGATTACAGTATAAAAGTATACAATTATACAGTAGACAGTGTTATACAAGTATACAGTATTATTAAAGTATTAGAGGAAGGACTAAGTGTATACAACCACACTCTTTCACTTAGTAACGACGAATGATTCGTCGTTAATAAATCAAAAAGTGTGGTTATCTACAAAAGTTTTTAGCGGTTTTTATTCTTGCCATATTAAGTATTCATAATCACAACACGATCGCCTTAATCAGTATTTATTGTAATTTTGCCTAATTATGTGATTTAAAAACATTATTAAGATAGTGACCCACTGTTTTTTTAACTGCTTACATGAGTCTCCCCTGTGCTGGCAATGTGTCTACTTTCTGAAGTGTTGAAAATACTAACTGAGGAAATTTGAGCCCACTAAAATTATGCCGCCGAAAACTCGGAAAGCCAGCCAGCTCTACAAAAAGAACATGTCTCTTTTTTTTTTTCCCGAGCCCACAAACAGCTATAAAGCCTCTGTGTGTTGTGCACTGTCAGTTCGTATTTAGAGCAGCACAACTTAAAAGTTTCAGAAACATGGGAAAGAACACGAACACAGGTTTGTGAAGCAGATACAATTTCTACACAAACTCTAAGTCAGATTAAATACCCTGTTGCAAGGCTGGCTTAGAGTTAACAAAACAATAAAAATATAAAATTCACAATGGTCTATGTTAACAAAAGCAGACTGCATTCAAGATAATCGTGACGATTCATATATGTTAGTGAAGTAAAATGTTAAAAAATTACGACTTGCTCTAGTAGGCACGTGAAAGTCAATACAAACAAGTAAACTCTCGGGTTTAGCAGTACCATGCACTACCTCATGAAGACAACCAATGGCTCTAATAGCTCTCTTTGCTGAAAGCCTTTCAAGACTAAATAATGATAGCAAATAATCGTAAATAAAAAACAATTTTCGACCAATGTATCGGTCAAAAATAATTTGAATAAATACCCTTTGCACCTTTTCAATCCTTAGTGAGTTCCAAATAATTAAACCAAATACAATTCCCGAGCGTACAATACTACACAACAGACGTACGACAGATAAAAGTGACGGGAGAGAACGTGATAAACTAGTGATCATTTAAGCTTTCTTTTCGCTGAACTAACAATCTTAGAAGCATGCGCAGTAAATACAAGAGTGCTATCTGTGTAGACGCCACGATCTTTCACATGATCTATAGCAATGCCATCAAGCACACAATGAAACAAGAAAACGTCTGGTTTTTGTTGTTTTTATTGTTTTTATAAAGAAATTACTTTAGTTTCTCCTGGATTTAGCTAAAACTCGTTTTTGGCACAACACTCGGAAATCGCAACAATATCCGTTTGCAATAAAGTTAAGTCAGCATAGTTCTAAACATTAAAAAATGTGTGATGTCAGCGAAAAGAAGGACGTTCGAATGCTTGAGTATGAAACTATACCATTAACAAACAAAATAATCAACAGTGGTCCTAGGTTTGACATCTGAGGTACACCAGAAGTCGATATAAAATACTTTGAAAATGAGTTTCCAACACGAACAGCGTTATTGCGTAAACTCAAGTAGCTCTTGAACCCCTCACAAAGCTGGGGCACAGGCCAGACAAAGAAAGTTTGCGAAGGAGTAAAAAATAATCCATGAGATCAAAGGCCTTCGACATGTCAATCTATACTACCTCAATTTGTACTCTTTTTGTGACTACCGGTGCAGGTAAATCTAGGGAAAAAGCACCAATTTCTATCGGTGGACTTTCCCTTGAAAAACCACATGTTGAACAGAACATACCTCTGGAATAGATAGTCAAAACCCTTCGCGAAACCACACAATAACGTAACGGGAAAACTCCACAAACCAGGGAAAAAACTAGGGCTGGATGTCGATTAACATTTTGACCCGAATTAATCTATTCATCGGACTCGTTCACTTTCATGCCCAACTTTTTTTAAGTCAACTGTTTTCGTTATATGATAAATAGCGCAATATAAAATTTTAATTGTGAATCAACCTCGATGTGTAGTTCGAACAGTTCAAAAACACTCAAACTCACAAGATATTACTTCAGCTGCATCAGGCTATTCCCCGGCAAGAGCTACCTCCTGTGGTTGACCACTATAGTCTCTGCGGAACTAAACGGACACTCGAACGGCATTGAAGGGAACTGAACACGTGTGACCTTTTGTACTTGTCTGGGGTTACAAATCATACAGTTCACTTCAGCATAAAATTTTACATTTTTTTTTTTTTTTTGGTTTTATACAGGTGTACCCGTCCACGTCTGAGTGCTGAAAGCATTTAATTTTTACTTTCTTTCGGTGCGTCAAATTTTTCCACTTGACCGGTTAAAAATATTAATCGCGATTAAAGCATTCGTCGATCAATCGGTAGGTTAATCGATCAACTTCCCAGCCCTAAAAAATAGCCTTCACGAGAGTTAGGTTAAATACGTCTTTCAAAGGAGGAGAAAATAAATCAGAAGAGACATTAATAATAAAATTGGGTATACAGTCTGTTATGTACATTGTCAGTTAGCACGTCACTAGCGCCACCTAGCGCCAGCTACAGTGTCCCCAAGCAAGGGCCAAGCCTAGTCAAAAGTTGGACTACCCCCGATCATGTAACGGTCTGGATATAAAACATGTGCTCTCAGTCAATCCCAGTAATCCGATGTCATCCTGTTAATCCGTCCCAGCATAAACATAACATGGTGTCACAAGTGGGATAGCGAAACCATGACCGCATTCCTACAACAGATTGCTCCATTTTCGGCGACGACCAACCCGGCGGAGGCATGGGCACATTGGCGACGAGGCTTCACCATATTTGAACGAGCGTGCAAGTATCACACCGAGGATGAAGAAACGAGAACGTTGTCGTTCCTGCACGTCGGGGGAAGGGAGATCAACAAGACTTACCGCACCCTGACGTTCCCGCCACTAGCAGATGGCTGCGAAAGGACACTTGCAGATGTCCTAGAGGCGTTCGACGAGCACTCCCGGCCGTACAAGAATCTCACGCACGCATCGTACATGTTCAACAGCCTCCAACAGAAGGCGGGTCAGTCGTTTGACCAATTTGTTGCAGAAGTGAAGCTCAGGGCGCAGGAATGTGCGTTCGGGACAGCGCAAGACCGCATTGTAAAGGACCGGTTGATCCAGGGAATTCGGGACAACGCTCTCCGAGAACGTCTTCTTCAGGAGGGAGACATTTCCCTCAAGGCAGTCATCGACCGGTGCAAGGCGGCTGAAGTTTCAAAGACCCACTCAGAGGCCATGAAACACAACGAAGAGGTAGTTCATGCCATGCGACACGACCGAACCAGCACCGCCCAGGCCAGTTTCAAGAAGTCGGCACAGCGCTCACGCGACGGACGTGAACAGACTACTCAGCCGGCGTGCTCGAGGTGCGGATCGCGTCATCGTGCTCAGAACTGTCCAGCCTATGGAAAAACATGCTTCAACTGCAACAAGAAGAACCACTTCGCAACAGTGAGCAACCAGCCAAAGAGGCAGCAGCAAAGGAGACAAGTGCAAGCTCTGTTTGAGGCTGACGACGAGGCAATAAACCTGGATGTACTCTCCGTAGACAACCTAGACGACGACGGTGAGGCATGGATAGAGAAAGTCTACCTGGATGGTCACAAGACTTTTGTAAAGCTCGACACAGGAGCACAAGTGAATGTCATCTCGAAAGGTGAACTTCGCCAGTGAGAACCCCGACCAATTGTGCGTCGGACGAGGACAAAGGTTTCTACCTACTCTGGAAAACAACTGCCTGTCATTGGAGAATGTGAGTTGAGCTGCACTGCTAACCAACGTACAGGAAGCCTGAAGTTCATTGTTGTCGACCTCGATAAAGCTGTTCCCATTCTGGGGCTCGGAGCATGCAAACAGTACAACTTAGTTCAGCGAGTGCCTCGCGTCAACACAGTTATGGTACAAGGCACAAGGGACAGCAATAATCATGCAACAGTAAGCCTGCCAGAAGCAGCACAAGGCATCATCGACAAGTACCCTGATGTGTTCACAGGCACAGGCAGACTCCCAGATCTTCACAAGATTGTACTGCGTGAAAACGCCCAGCCAAGTGTCTCAGCACCCAGGAAAATACCCAAAGCATTTTAGGATAAAGTGAAAGCGGAACTCAGGAGAATGAAAAAGGAAAAGGTGATCATGAAAGTGACTGAGCCCACAAACTGCGTCAGCCCCATCGTCATTGTCACGAAGCGAGACGGCTCCATCCGGCTATGTTTGGACTCACGGAAGCTGAATGAAGACATCATGCGTTCGCACTACCAGATCCCGACACAGGAGACCCTCCTTGCCAGGCTACAGAATGCCAAGGTCTTCACGTTGCTTGACGTCTCGCATGCTTTCCACCACCTGCAGCTGGACGAAGAGAGCTCAAAATTGTGCACCTTTGCAACACCATATGGCAGGTACCGTTTCTTGGTTATGCCGTTTGGTCTCAACTGTGCACCAGAGGAGTTGCAACGCACAATGGACGAACTGTTCGAGAATGAAGAGGACATCAATCCCTACTTCGATGATCTTCTCTTCGCAGCAAGCAGCGCGGAAGAACATTGTGACCAGCTCAGACGAGTGCTCGAAATAGCTCGCAAAGCCAACCTCAAGCTCAACAGGCACAAGCAAAGTGCTCTATCTGTAACAGGAACTGTCGGAGAAAGGTGTTTCTCCAGAGCTTCGCAAGCTGGATGCAAGCGCCGCATTCCCCACTGCCACCAACAAGCAAGAGTTGCTACGCTTCTTGGGTATGGTCACGTACCTCACCAAGTTTGTACCCAACTTGGCGCATGAAACCTATCCACTACGACAACTTCTGAAGCAAGACACTGCATGAACCTGGGACGCGAGCATGCAAGAGTGCTACAACAAGGTGAAGTGTTTGCTGGTATTGGCACCAGTTCTGCGTTTCTTCGATGCAAAAGAGACAACGGTGTTGTCTGTGGATGCGAGCTCGTACGAACTGGGAGCGGTCCTTCTGCAAAACGAACGTCCAGTCTCGTATGCGTCAGCCACGTTGTCTGAGTCGCAGCGCCGATGTGCACAAATTGAGAAGGAGCTTTTGGGAGTGGTTTTCGCCTTGGAACACTTCCACTACTATGTGTACGGACGCCAGGTCGTTGTGCAGACCGATCACACACCACTAATTACACTTTCGACAAAGCAGTACGATACAATATCCCCAAGACTGCAGCGCCTGCTCCTGAGGCTCCAGCATTATGATGTACACCTAACCTACGTTCCAGGCAAGCAGCTACTAGTAGCAGACGCCCTTTCCAGAGCACCGCTTACAACAGAAAAGGTGGACACGGCTGAAATTGAGACGTCGGCAGCCTTAGTTTGCCTAGTCGTCCTAAGCGTCGCCTTGCAAGCTCCAACAAATAAAGGAGGCGACTGCCATGGACACTGTACTTCAGCGTGTGCTTCAGTACATCAAAGATGGATGGCCCGAGCGCTCCAGCGGCATGAGTCCGGAGACACGGGGGTTCTGGCACTGCGAAGAGGAACTCCACTTCACAGATGGTCTACTGTGCAGGGGCAACCGCCTTGTCCTGCCAGCTGCATGCAGAGCAGATGCACTGACGAAGCTTCATCTTGGTCATCGAGGGATAGTAGCTTGCAAGAAAAAGGCAAGAGAGGCTCTGTACTGGCCTACAATGAAAGCAGACATTGAAGCGTTGGTGAGAAACTGCACCACATGCCAGGAGCATCAGAGATCTAACCCTCATGAACCCCTTGACCGAACGCTGCCAAGTCTACCTTGGCAGAAGCTCGGAATGGACTTTTTCCACCTTGGAGGGACAAACTAGTTGTTGGTCATTGACTACTATTCGAAGTACATTGAACTCAAGAAGATGGTCTCGACCATAGCAGCAGCCCTGGTGAACACCCTGAAGGAGATCTATGCTCGGTTTGGGATACCTGAAGAGATCATCACTGATCAGGGTCCACCATTTCACTCTATGGAATTCATGACCTTCAACAAGGTCATGACCCATCGTCGCCACTTTACCCCCGCTCCAATGGGCAAGTGGAGAGATGTGTAAAGACAATCAAAGCATCCCTTCGTAAGGCTGCGCAAGACGGTCAGGATCTCTTTGGAGTGCTTCTAGACTACCGCTCATCCACCATGAATGGCCTTTCAACGCCAGCGGAGATGCTGATGGGCCGTAGAGTGAGAACACTTCTGCCAGTTCACCCGCAGCTACTACGACCGCAGTACCCACACAACCAGTACCAAAAGCAGCTACAGAGGCGCCAGAACCAGCAGCATCGTCATGGAGACCAGCACACAGCTCCACTACAACCACTGAAAACTGGTGACACAGTTTGGCTTTGGCTGAATGGAAGATGGGCTCCAGCAACAGTCCTGAATGTGGGATCTTATCGATCATAGACTGTCAAGTCATCGAGTGGTGTGGTCTACATGCGCAACAGGTACCATCTGAGACCACGGTTCCAGTGCACCACAGAGCCAGCTCCGCAGGCAACATCTGGGTGCGTTCAGTCCCGTGTACCAGCGTACCAGCCACCTTCAGCTGGGAACCACCAAACTCGTTCGGGACGTGCTGTGAAGCTCCCAAGCCGTTTTAGAGAGTGACTTTATTGTTTTTTTTAAACCTTGCAAATTTCAAGAACTGAAGAAAAAAAAGGACGTGTTATGTATATTGTCAGTTAGCACGTCACTAGCTCCACCTGGCACCAGCTACAGTGTCCCCAAGCAAGGGTCAAGCCTAGTCAACAGTTGGATCGACTACCCCCGGATCATGTAACGAACCGTATATAAAACATGTGCTCTCAGTAATCCCAGGAATCCGATGTCATCCTGTTAATCCGTCCCAGCATAAACATAACAGGAGGCTGGTAGGGACAACCAGTAGCCAGGGAGTTTCGCTGGTTCCGAAATTCTTTCTGAATAGTACGCCTCGCCGCAGGACAAAGCTCGGTAGGTCCCGAGAAAAGACCCGTAGGACAGAGACTCCTCGACCTTCGAGGTGGTCGATCACGGAGCGAAGTTCCGTGTTGTCGTGTTGCAGTGCCCTCATGTCGGTAGCGCTAACTGCGCCTAGAAAACGGGCGTCGTCATCGTCGTCGGCGCAGGAGATTGGAGGTTCGACTGGAGCCCTAGACAAACAGTCAGCGTCATTATGCTTGTGGCCGGATTTATGCACAATGGTTACGTCAAATTCTTGCAGTCGAAGGCTCCAGCGGGCGAGGCGTCCTGAGGGATCCTTGAGGTTGGCGAGCCAGCAGGGGGCGCGGTGGTCTGTGACCACGCGGAACGGGATCCCGTACAAGTACGGACGGAACTTGGTTATCGCCCAGACGACTGCAAGACATTCCTTGTCGGTCGTTGAATAATTTTGTTCTGCCTTGGACAGCGCCCGGCTTGCGTAAGCGATTACTCTCTCTGTTCCTTCTTGTTGCTGAACGAGTACCGCACCGAGACCGGTATTGCTGGCGTCCGTGTGGATCTCTTTCTCCGCAGACTGATCAAAATGCCCGAGGATAGGGGGCGACTGGAGCCTTCGCTTGAGTTCGTCGAACGCTTGTTCTTGCTCCTTTCCCCACTGGAACTGCACGTCGGCCTTCGTCAGATGCGTCAGCGGTGCAGACATTTGTGCAAAGTCACGAACGAAACGTCTGTAGTAGGCGCACAGCCCTAGGAACCTTCGGACGGCCTTCTTGTCTGATGGTTTCGGGAATTCGGCGACCGCAGACGTCTTTGCAGGATCAGGGCTTACACCCTGAGCGCTCACAACGTGTCCCAAGAATTTCAGCTCACCATAGGCGAACCGACACTTGGAAGGCTTGAGTATCAGCCCAGCAGTCTTGATAGCATGTAGCACAGATCGCAATCGTCTCAGGTGCTCGTCAAATTCGCTTGCGAACACCACAACGTCGTCGAGATACACGAGACAACTCTGCCATTTCAAGCCGGAAAGGACCGTGTCCATAACGCGCTGGAAGGTTGCCGGCGCTGTGCACAGTCCGAACGGCATTACTTTAAATTCATACAGTCCGTCCGGCGTGACGAAGGCCGTCTTCTCGCGATCTCGTTCGTCGACCTCTATCTGCCAGTACCCGCTACTCAAGTCCATCGACGAAAAGTAACGGGCGTGGCGCAGCCGATCCAGGGTGTCGTCGATGCGGGGCAGCGGATAGACGTCCTTTTTTGTTACTGCATTCAGCCGGGAATAGTCCACGCAGAACCTCATGGTTCCGTCTTTCTTCACCAGGACTACTGGGGAAGCCCACGGACTGTTACAAGGCTGGACGATGTTGTCATCAAGCATTTCCTAAACTTGCTTCTGGATGATTTCCCTTTCTTTCACGGAAACTCGGTACGGTGGCGGATGCACAGGTAGGGCGCTGTCATCAGTAACAATTCGATGTTTCGCAATCGGCGTTTGACGCACCTTTGACGATGTAGAGAAGCACTCACTGAACTCGGCGAGAAGGTCACTGAGTTGTCGTCGTTGTGGGGCTGGGAGGGACGGGCGATGTCGAGCTCTAATGGCGTGGTTTTCTTGCGCTGCGTCGGAGAGGCGTCTTCTGAGATCACGGCGATCGCGGCTGAGTCCTGAATTTCCTCGACGTAGCCCACAGCTGTACCCTTGGTAAGGTGCTGTGACTCTTGCCGGAAGTTGGTGACAAGGGCTACGGTACGCCCGTCCTGGAGCTCGGTTACGCCTCTTGCAATGCCAATCCCTCGTCCAACGAGAAGTTAGACGCTTCCTTCCAACAGTGCTACACCGCAGGTGGCTTCTTCGGTCCCGACAGGCACAAAGACACTCGACAGCGGCGGCAGGTTTACGTGGTTGGCAAGGACTCGCACTGCAGCTAACGTCGCTTTGGGATTTTCCGCCGATGGAGCAGGCTTCCGAAGCGTCAGCTTGTTCTCCGCAAGGTCGATGACGGCGCCGTATTCACACAAGAAGTCCATTCCGAGAATGACGTCCCTCGAACAGTCTTGCAGAACGACGAACTTCACTGGGCATGTCTCACCGTGGATCTTGACGCGAGCGGTGCATCTCCCGACTGGTGTGATGAGATGCCCTCCGGCGGTTCGTATTTGAGGTCCATCCCATGGCGTTGTCACTTTTCGCAGGCGGCGAGAGAGCCTCCCATTCAAGACTGAGTAGTCTGCTCCGGTGTCCACGAGTGCCGATGCGTCGAGGCCGTCGATAACAACGTTTAGGTTGTTGGACACCGTTGCTGGGGCGTCGGTGCGATGCGGGGCGTCAGGAGAGTGGGAGCGCTCCGGCGTTCTTGAAGGCTGTTTTCTTCTGTCGTTTTCGGCAACGTCACCTCCAGGCGTTGCTGCACTTAGTTTTCCCGGTGACGCAGGGGAGACAGGCTCTCTAGGCGGGGTTGTGGCGCTGGGGACGCTGAACGTCGTGGCGATGGGGAGCGGGCTTCACGGCGGAGAGACGACACTGGGGAGGGCGAGTGTCGGAGGTACTCCTCGATGTCACGAGGGCGTTCGTAGTACCTTGGGCGCGGGTCGTTCGGGTGAAACCCGCGCAGCCCCAGTTGTCAGTAGGAACATCGACGGTAAATGTGAGCGGCTTCACCGCAGTGATAGCACAACGGTCGTCGATCGGCCGTCCTCCACACGTCGGTCTTTCGTGGCGCTGCTTGTTCTGGGTGGGCGTGCGCCCGATCTTCCTGGCGTCGGGACTGCGGCATCGGAGGGTCTCGTCGGGGTGGCGCCGTGGCCTGGCGGTTAGCTTGCGGTGGTCGTCGGGCCATGGCGGTGTAGCTCAAAGTCGTCGTCGTCGTCGTCGTCGTGTTGATCGGAACCTCCGGTTGGAAGGCCCGGTGAACTTCCTCTCGGACGACCTCGGCGAGCGACAGTGAGGACGGGCGATCCGCAGCGGGGAGCATCTTCCGGATTTCTTCCCGGACGACTTCACGGATGATGTCACGGATGCCTGGAAGGTCGGTACCAAGGTCAGATCCGGATGTCGCCAGAGTATTCACGCCAGGGTGTCGCTCGTAGTGTCTGACGCGTGCTAGTAGGGCACGTTTCATATTCGTCGCCTCTGTGACGAACCCGTCGATAGCGGTCGGGGGATTGCGAATGAGACCGCTGAATATCTCGCTTTTCACACCCCTCATCAGGTGTCGCAGCTTCTTCTCCTCTGTAGCCTGAGGATCGGCGCTGCGCTCAGGCGAAGAACATCCTCGACGAAGCTGGTGATGCTTTCATTCGGGCCTTGGGTCCTTGTTCGAAGGATGTCTTCGGCCCTCTCGCGTCGGTGTTGGCTGGTAAACGTCTTCTTTAGTTCTTACTTGCACACCTCCCACGAAGTTAAAGAAGCCTCGTGGTTCTCCAGCCAGTACCTCGCAGTACCTTCCAGCGAGAAGTAGAGTTTCTGCAAGCACTGCTCAGGTGTCCGCCCGTTATGACGGGCCACACGTTCATAGTGTTGCAGCCAGTCCTCGATGTCCTCGTGGGCGTCCCCGTGGAAAGGCGTCGGAGTCCGGGGTGTGACGGGCAGGTAGATTACGGCAGGAGCGGTGGGAGTCTGATACTGGTTGGCCATCGTCGTCTTCTTCGGCCTGGCTTGTCCAGCAGCAAACTGTATTCAGGATCCTCTCCCTTGGTGCGGCGTCTGGTCTGAGTTTCAGGTTCCGCGTAGAGTGGTCTTCTCACCGGGCTTGTAGTCGGACTTGCACTGCGGGCTCTTGGAGGGGAACGCTGCACGCGCATGCGGTACCCCGCACCTCCACCAAAATGTCACGAATGACAAATGATGAGGCGAAGAATAACTAAAGAAACTAAACGTTTAATGAGGCGAACTTGTGCCCAAAAACAGAACAGATAAAGTGTAGCGTCGCAGGCGCCGATGGCGGCGAAACAGCACGATCGAACGCTAAGGCGAGACTGACTGCGGCTCGCCACGCGGAGCCCCTTATGTACACGCGTGGGCTTCTGGAATAATCGGCGTAGAAAGTTCGACGCGTAGAACATTCGGACCTCGAACAAGCAACATGATTCTCGAATTTACCAGAATACTAGTTTGCAGGAATAAACAAAAGATGCGCCGCTCCCAGAAATCGAACCCTGGCTTTTCGCGTGGGAGACAAGCGCGATAACCGTTACGCCATGGGCGCGCTGCCTACTTGGTCAGCTGCGCCCGCGGCATTATGACGTAAGCGCTGTTTCAAAGCGGCCGCGGTCAAGCAGGCGACAAAACGACCGATAAGGAAGCACGTGCGCGCGCTTGCTTCTGAGGGATTAAAAGGGAAAATAGCGCACCAAAAAGAGGGACAAAGTAGAAGTGCACAGAGGACAAGCGATGAGTCTCAAGTGAACCTTTAATAAAAACAAAAAGAGCACAACCGAACACATCACGGGGTGGACATTCAACACGTATCTTAAAGGCAATATCTTTTCTGCGTGTACACAGCAGAGATGCAGTGACATCTGGCTGACGCATTTTGTACCCCCCTATTGAATCACACAGGCTTTTAAAATTTCCCTAGTTACTCGGTTTCTGCCCTTGCAATAATATCGGCCTTTTAGAAGTTGGGTCGACACCCTCAGCTGTCACAATGAAAAGGTAAGTGCCTCCCCCCCCCCCCCCCTCCCCGCTCCATCTTTTGTTTGTAATTACAGGTTATGGTTCCGGAACGCGTGGCTAACACATCTGCCCGTCTGGCCAAAATAGGCTTTTTTTAAACGTAAGCGGAAGTTCGTACACCATTCCCACCTCGCAGTCAAGATATTGATTTTAGTGCTTTACCGACCAGGTGAGACCATTACCTTTCTCATTCGCAACTCTAGGGCAAAGTTACGCCAACTTGCAGGGGGCAGAAAACACCATTTGCACATCGTACCGCAGCGCAGGGGGGGGGGAGGGGGGGGGGGGGGAGGGGGGTAGAAAATGCGTCCTTCAGACGTCGCTACTTTTACACAGCAAAGACACTGCCTTTTTAGTTACGAGTTGATTGATCGCCCGTGATGTGTTCGGTGTTGCTAATTTTGGCTTTATGAAAGTTCAGTTCAGAGTCAGCGCTTGTTTTGTGCGCACTTCTTTTACTTTGTACCTGTTTATTGTGTGCTGTTTGTGCTCTTCACAGTATGAACCAACTACCCCGCATCGCCACCCTAATTCCGAAGGACATCAAATTTTTCTTAGTGAATGTAACTTGTCCACTGCAGCTTTATTTCCATGTGTATTTAGGGTTCAGTAACATGCCCGCTAAAATGGCTGCCCTAAATAGTACAGCCCGCGGTTGAAATCAGATGGCGAAAGTGAAACATCCAGAGCATAAGGCTGGGAGCCAATATTGGATAAGCCAATGATTAAAAATGAATTGTCAATATTGGTTGTAGGACCCACAAGCAATGGTGGTTCATTGATGACTTAGGTATTGGTTTAAATGTGGCCCAACGTTGGCTTAAATGTTTCTTAAAAGACGGTTCAACGATGGCATGAATGATGGTCCGAAGTTGGTTTATATACTGGTTGAATCGTGGTCCAACATTGGCCAAACTCAAGTCGATGAGCTTATCGAGGCAGCGCCGGGGCTACCTTGAGTTTCTTGAGGGAATAGTCGAGTGTTTCCCCGAGTCGAGGAGCGTTTGGAGTCAAGGTCGGCTTATGAAGCGCATACCGGCCTCGAGTAGAGTTTCGGGTCAAGTTTCGAGTCGAGGCCCGTTTATGAATGCGGCTGTTAGTATTTATCTGCTTTATCGGGCGTGTTTCTAGCCATAACCTCCTACATGGGGGGAAAGCTTGCGCCTTTGGCTGCAGGACAAAAGGCAGCTAGGTTGCGGTAAAAGAAAAGGAAAGTGAAACGACATACGAGAAGGAAAGTATCTTTGTTGGCAGCGCCACACAGGTGTCGAAAGACGAACCGCGCCTCTTTTCTTCTTGCATTGTACAGAAGAACGAAAAAAAAAAGCGGCCACTTACCCTTCATTGCTAGTGAGTGTATTATGAAGTATTAAAGAACTGGAAAACTAGGATTGATTGGAAGTAAAAATGGGTTGTGAAAACAAACGACTTTTTTTCTACACAAACAAAAGCAAACAAACAACAAATATAATAAAATATTGGAAATGGCCCGCGAACCTCTCTGGTGGCGCCACCGAGATTCAACAACGTTTACGTGACTATCATATAGTATATTTGTCATCTTCAGGATACACGATGTGTGCCCTTGTAATATCTTGATCGATTTGTTTATTTTCAATTGCTTTCAAACAATACTTATACGTTCAAAATTTGTTTAATTCATTCGTAATTTCTCGCAATTCGTGTTCGCGAATCGATTATTTCTTAAACTAATCAAATCAACAATGTTGAAAGAAATGAGTTATTCAAATATATTTCCCCTGATTTTCCTCTTATTTTTTTTTAATATCTAAGGAGCTATCTTAGCTAATGAGAAAATCAAATGCATAAGCACAACATAAAAAAGCTTAACACGAAAACAAACAAAAATAAGGCTGTGAGGAGGGACAGAACGAGCGGGTTGGTAAGGATAAACTCGTTTTCTTCCTCAAGTTTAATTAAGGCTGTGATTTGCACCCCCTTTTCTTTTTATCCTGAACGTTGATATTTCATAAAATAATTAATTCTTGTATATTACAGACATCGCTTAAGACCAATCTTGACCATAAGCACAATAAGAGCCCAATAACAAACCAAAAGAAATTATTTTATCATGCTATTGTGGACAGCTTAATTTTTACAAAAACAAATAGAAGGAAATTACGATAACAAGCAGAAGATAAACGGATTATTTTACCTAGTGCATGAGCAATCTGTTTTCTTTTTGAGCGTGTGTGTGCGTGTGTCAGAATATGTCTTATTTTTTGCAGATATCTTTATTTAGCGCCATGGCGCCTGCTGTATACATAGGAGAGATAGGAGTCTTGCTCCGCCTATTTAGCACACCGTTTGTTCAAAACGTAGCTGCGGTAAGTCTTAAGGGTTTTCCGTAGAATTACATACTGAAATTGTGAAGTTGGCAAGAGACTTAGCTCATTCGTCCCTTTCAGTTGGATAAAAAGGTTAAAGCGCATCACGTCTTTTTACAACATCACAGCCTTGCCTAAGCGATTTCTTTTATCGTTCAAAAACCTGGCAACAGAGTGTAATGTTTCAGACTGAAACGTCAACTTTAAATTGTTTTTTCCCTTTTACGCGGAGTTTGGAACAAAGCGGGTGGGAAAAAAGCCACCACAAAGCATTAGAAAGTTCAGCTTCTCAACCCGAATAGCTTTTGACATTTGCATTTCATCAAGATAGGCAAAATAGCTTGTAGTCCAGACAGAAATGTCAGAAGAGCATCAGCCCCAGGATGTCGCATATGGTGCTGTTTTTTTTTTTCTTCTTTTCTTTGAGACATCGCATATTTAGCACCACACAGGCATCCTCAGCCTCCCTCTTTCTCAACGCCGATAATAACTATGCCTCTGCATATTCCGCACGCGTTGTTGCTGAAGGTCCCTCCATGTAATATGGTTGTTCTAACGATAGCTACTGCTTGCAGTCGAGTGTATCGAGCTCGTGCTTGCCGGCACTCCACGAGTGGCTGCACTTCCTCAGTTTGTTTCAGCGCTTGCACTCCTCGTGTTCATGCACGCGCTTTCCGAGAGAATTGAGCGTGTGCCAAAATGCAATCCCGTCATGCATCGCTCAGGCAAGGGGCGAGAGCAGACGGCGGGAATCGTCTGTTACGAACTGTCATTCGCACCAAGCGGAACCGAAAAGGAAAAGTGCACTTTCTGCAAGAAATCGTGTCATTCCGGCGACGGAATCGAACGCGAGCTTCAATTGCGAGCGTCTAATATTTCATGAAGAAAACAATCGGCAATCCGTGCTATATTTGAAAGTTTTCAATAATTTTGTTGCAGTACAGACGCTGCAATTTACAGGCGGTGAAGGAAAAGCAGAAAATACACATCAACTACCGCGAGATCTCACTCACCATCCGATTGCGGATAAAAACAATTGGACAACGTTTGTCGACAAAGCTCGCCCAGTAGAAACGTGTGACACGTTCAATCAGCAGCCAAGAAAGCTAAATGTGGTGATTCCACCCGAGGCTGGGGTGAAATTACCATGTTTAGCATTTACCTATACCAGTTATGCTGTAGTCATACTTTTCTTGAGAAAGCTCTGGTTCTCTCCGCTCACATATAGGATAAAATCTGATCAAGCTGTATACGCCAATCAAAATCAAAAGCGCCGAGATTGCTAGACATTCGAAAGAAATGGTTTTAAGTCATACCCTTGCAGTGGTTCCCGCTTATAACTGACGAAGTTTCTTCGCAAACAGTATGAAAAGCGTTCTCAAGTGTAACCGATTCTAAGAATTGAAAGATGACTCAGCATTTCGTTACTTTTTACAGCTGCTCTGTAATCAGCTGGTTGCAGAAACTTACGCTCTCTGCAATAATCTCCGCCACAGTCGAGTTGTCTGCAACCATTGCAAGTGCAAACTACACGTTGCAGAGATTGCACTATCACGTTCCCGCCTGTCAGGTCAAACATCAGGGTGTTAGTTTCTGTTTGAGGTCTGTACCCTTAATACGTCATAGATGGCGACAGCGTCAGTTTCCACTCGCTGCACTCGGCAAGTTCGTTCGGGACCGATTCGTCTTGCGGTAAACAGCGAGTGCGATGCATTTTTGTAGATAACTCGCACGGTGCCGGTGTGTGTGAAGCAAAGAGTAAAAAGATCTTACGAATGTGTGAAAATTATAAAGGGGATGCCAGAAATTTAAGGACACTACCACTCTTCATCAAATATAATATGCTTAAGGCAGATCAAATATATTACTTCAAACTTTTACTATGGATACATAAAAATAGACTTTACACCATGGGCGTCCGCAGAACTTTTTCCAGGGGGGTGCACACTTACGCCCCCCCCCCCCCCCCTCCCCCGGGGGAATGTTGGCGATGTTGGCTATATATTTTCAGCACATTTCCACTTTACTCTCTACCTGCTTTCACGGCTGCGCCCTGGACTTGGGGCTACAAACCACTGATCTCTGTGACAATTGCTAAATCGCGCTTCCCGCTCCCGCGAGTGAAGCCACCGGACGGCCATCTTGCATGTCGAAAAATCGCGTTTTTGGAGCGTTGCGGAGGCTGGTGGCGGCGTGCTGAAGACATTTTCTACTCGTTCGTCATCATTCGCCGAAGAAGTTCTTTAAAACCATCTGTAAGCCTTGATACTTGCCATCGAGAACACGTGCAAATTTTGACGGAAGCGCAGTGTCGCAAAAAAAGGCACAACGCGTCGAAAGTAAGTTTCGCCGATCTCGCGACAAAATCAAAACTTCCTTGCACTTTTTTTTGTTTGCCTTTTAAATTTGCCGTTTTTTCAATAGCCATTTTCAATTTCCAGATACTAAATAGCATGTTGGGAACAGTATATCCA
This sequence comes from Ixodes persulcatus, assembly GCA_013358835.2. NCBI lineage: Eukaryota > Metazoa > Arthropoda > Arachnida > Ixodida > Ixodidae > Ixodes > Ixodes persulcatus. The sequence goes on from JABSTQ010009218.1 coordinate 1,082,809, forward strand.
TAGTATTCAGAAAATGTAGTTGGTTTGGGTAGCTAAAAAACCGCCGGAGTACCCTTTAACTGGTTTGGGTGCAGCTCCCCCCCCCCCTTGCACCCCCCTCGAAATCCCAAGGGGGGGCAACTGCCCCCCCTTGCACCCCTCTGCGGACGCCCATGCTTTACACCACACCAGCGAACAGCTTAAGTGCATATCCAATTAGAAATCCAAGGCGAAGGATGCCGGCCATAAGAACCAACTATGGTCAACAAACCTTAATTTTTCAAACAACTAAAACTCTAAATAGAACGGACCTCAACGTTAACTTTAACAACACGTTTTCTGGTTTCAAAAGGGATTGTAGAAGCTTCTTGGTTGGCAGTGAAATCGCATTCTCATTTGGATAGTGTTTTTTACCAAGAACATAATCACTAGGTTTAGCTAATTTCGAAGATATATGTTCTCATTGTATTCCTTCATGTGAACTCTCTGCTAATGCTGATAGGTCGGTGGTATCATTTTAGATTTTTCGTTTGTTGTTACTGCTTGTTGTTATTGTTTTCGGTTTTTTACGACCAACGCTTACTGACGTTTATGGTGTTTTTTATGCAAATGAATGCAGTGTCTATTTTCCCTTGTTTCTTTGACTTGTTTTTCTTGTTTTATTTTAACTGTATAATGTCTTTGTTGAATGTGTTTTATGTAAATACTTTGAGCTGCTGAACTTTAGGGGGCAGAGGCTTTGTCAGGCACCATGCCTTTATCTCTGCCCCCTACGCGGCAAGCCCGCAAAAACAAATAAAGAAAAAAAAAAAAACTCGCTGTTCGTTTCCTGAGGTTTAATGTCCTACTATGCTGTTACAATAAACTGTTTACGCGGGACACGAACTATTTTTTCATGCTCAGTGATTTTATGCCGCCTAAGAATTCGTATAGCCAGATACCTCCTATTGCCATTCGCACTCATTTAGTCACAGAGTGTTGCATTCTTTGGGTTCTCAGTTTCAAAACGATGTTAAGAAATACTCGGCAAAGCACGCAAAAATAGGGAACTTAAGCTATGCTACAAAGTATAAATTCAACAAGGTCTCATTCGGCGTCGGCGTCGGCGACGGCGACGCCGACGCTGACACCGCTCAAGTCGGAAACGGGCGCCCTAAAAGCTGCGCTCTAAAAATGAAGAGACACCGTACTGCCATTGTGCCCTACATAATCGCTTGTCACATAATCTCAAAAGAGTAGCCTCAAAGTACGAGGTCCAGGTAGCACTCTCGGAACCCGACAAACTGAAAAGACTTTGCACGAAAATAAACAACAAAACAGAAGAAAATATTGGATGCAAGGTAAATCATCAACACAAGTACGTGAAGTGCATCAGCGGAGTAGTCTACGAAATACCCTTTTCATGTGGAAAAGTCTATGTGGGGCAGTCGGGTCGCTGCAGCAATGCCAGATTGAGAGAGCATGACCTCGCGCTTAAGGCTTCACCTGCGGGACATCTAGCGGTGCACGTTCGGGATTGTTAATGCACCCCATTGTTCAAACGCACAAAAGTGTTACACCGTTTCAAAAAAAAAAAAAAAAAAATAGGGAAATCTGCGAAGAGCACATGATTATGAAAAAAAGAAGTGTATGCATCAGTGCTCCGCCAGTGGCCCTATCGGAGAAAGAACGGCGATACCTTGATCTGTCTCCCTGAGGTCTGAGTCCGGCGGCGTGTTGGATGCGGCCCATGGCGACAGAACGTAAAGAACTGTTGACATGATCAACGGGAAAAGTGTTCGCTATTCAAATCATGAATAAAGGTTTTCCTAATGTCCTGGAGGTCTCTGTCGTCTTGGACAGCGTGGCCACCCATCAAGCTTAGACCTTAACCCCTTTTCTTCCCCGATCCTTGTTTGTTTTTGTTTTGTTATTTCGCTCTTTCTTCGGTACCCTCTTTCACTGACAATTTCTTATGATTTTATTATTGTGTCTTTCTCTTTTAAATGTCAGTACTTCTCTGTCTATTTCTCACTTAGTATTAAACTCCAGTTGTAACCCTTACAAAAATCTCTAGTTAAATTCTTTTGAATTTCTGTTGAAAATTTTCTGGAATCGTATTGAATTTCTTTTTAAACTGTTTTGATGTTTTTTAGACTTTATTTTGACAACCTATTTAACTCCTAGTTAAAATTGGCCACTTAACTTTTTTTAGAATTCCTTCTTACATACATTTTTTTGAATTCCTTCTTACATAAATTTTGTTGAATTCCTTATGACGGAACCGCAGGTTGCCGTTAAAAAAAAAGACTGATTTTTAATTATATATTTCGAGTTTTGTTAGGAAATAGTGTCCCTTTGGTACATACACATCCCACAAATAAGCATTGAAAACAAACACAAACACCATAAAGCACTCAACACCAGAATCACAGTCTCGTTAACTGCTCCAGAACCTTATATAGCCTACATATTGAAGGTAATCATTTGGCCGGTGACCACCTCAGCACTTACTAAGGTTCCAAGTGTCCGATCTCCTTCTCGAAAGACTTTCAAAGGGAAGACAGTGTTTCGAAGTTCGTGGACTGTATCTCTTACTAAAAAGCCTTGGTACAACTAATATTAAAAAGCGTTGGTACAACTAATAATAATTCCGCGTTGTCGCTAAAACAACATCCACAAAAACGGCTCCTAGAACAAATGTTATCACTTCTCTGCACAGCACCACTCAGGACGAAGCGAGTCAAGGCGGTTGCTCCACTTTAAAATAGTTATTTTGCTTTACTTTACTAGTTGACTAGTTGAATAGGGTCAATAAAGTCACGATAGTCATTACAAAGTGAGAACGGCAGGGCGTGTTTTCCGAACGCCTGGCTTCCAGCACGCGCCCCATGCCTTCCGTCGTGCTTTGACTGTGCGCTCGAGCTCGAGGGGCGCGAGACGTCGAAGCGCTGTCAATGATAGAAGGCTCGCGCTGGAGGCAGGAGAACTGAAGCACCTCCCTGCGGTTCTCAAGTTGTCAGAGAGTATTGAGAAACTTAGTGACTTTTGACATTTAGTAAAGGTGTACCATGGTCAATAAAAAGTCAACAGAAAGTCTGTAGCTTTTCTGTTGAAACTGGCTACAGAAAGTCAACCGAATATTTTCAACACGAAGTAAACAGAACGTCTGCAGTATTTCTGATGACACTTTCAACAGGAAGTCAACAGAAAAAGATCAACGTAGAGTTAATAGAAAGTCAACAGCTTTTATTTGGACTCAGGCGGAAGAAAATCATCAAAAAAGTTTCAACACAAAATCAACAAACTTTCTGTTGACCATGTCAACAGGAAGTCAAAGTCAAAAGAACGTAATCAGGGTGAACAAGTCAACACATTTTCAATAACAGTCAAAAACATTTTTATAGGGGTTTGTAGAACCATGTATCCATCGCCGTCATGCCGGACCCCGCACACGACAGCAAACCATATAAAATTTAATTTGTTTTCTCTCTTTTTATAAAATAATATAAAGAAATAATGTCAATAAGTTTTCTTTTTTTAGAAAATAACCTACAAAAAAAAACAAAAAGAACGTCGTTAGAACTTCCTTTTAATTTTTTATAAATAAGTCTATAAAACAAAATCTTGTTTTTCCTTTTTGAATTTTTTAGAAAATAACCTACAGAAAACGTAATTAAAACTTCTTTTAATTTTTTTAGAAATAAGGCTACAAAAAAAATATTCAGTATTTTTTCTTTTGAAAGTTTTTTGACAATAATCAAAACAAAGTGCTTTAAAAAGGAATTCAATAGGATCCCTGAAAGTCAATAAAAAGTCAAAAAAATTAAAAAGAATGTTGATACCTGTTTTTGTAAGGGGCTCTATCCTCTCTCTACGTTCTTCCTCCCTTGTCTTTGTGCTAATTTTACCAAGATATATAACCAGCTAGCCCAGCAGATGATTTTATTACTGTTATTGCTATTTACAAGGTGTATAAAGTATTTGGTACTCATTCAATATACCAAAGCAAGCACAATTTACACGTTACTCTTTAGGCCAAACTCAAACAGAATGCTCCGAAAAAGGGGCGTATGTAGTTGTGTACCTTGGTCAACCTACCATCACGAGATATGTCGCCAAAATATTCCCACTTAAAATATATGTACTTGGAGAGACTTAGAAAAATTCGCAGTGTGCTAATTTGTGTGGATATTCTCACGAGGTTTCCCACATTCTCTTAGGTCGTTTTTAAGATCCTTGGAAATGGACAAGGTTTCCTAAACAGCCAAATACTAAGGACGGCGGCTGACCTAATCTGCGGGAATGTATGGACCAACTTTGTGTGCACAGGTATATTGCATTTTCTCGTCGACGTTTATTCTCACCAGATAAATAAGGTGAGTGGTCTAGCCTGCTTTCTTGAACATTTAAAAAAAATGTATTAGTACGAAAATTGAAAACTTACGCGCCGGTGCCTCAAACATTTATTAACAGCTTCCTTAAAGGGGCCCACCAACAATTTTTTGACTGGTTCGAAGTTCGCGCTGAAACGGAGCTCCATGAAAGCAGGAACACCGAGGGAAAAAAATATTACAAAAATTCGCAATATTTTGTGAGTTATTAGCAAATTAAATATTGCAGAAAGCAACTTTAAATAAGCAAAACATTGCGCTTCATGACGTAAAATGAAACAGTTTAGCGATTGGAGCAAAGCGGTTGGCCAATTGGACGCGAGTTTGGTTGATAGCCCGTCGGCCCGGTCGGCCATTAGGCCTCGCTGCAACCATCGTAGCTTTGGAATCGGGTTGCCATCATCGATGAATTTACCGGGCTTATCGGATTTTGAGCGCCGAATTCTTGAAAAGGAGTGCGGAGCTGGGCATTGCACCGTACGAGGACACACCACGCAAGCACCGCGTCTCTGCCTCAGTCCGCTTCGACAGCCGCGGAAGGCTCGTCTCCCGCAACTCCGCCAACTCCGCCACCGGAGCCGCCTCGGCTGCCTCGGCGAGTAGGAGGTACTCCGCCGCTGGGAGGCGCGCATGAGCGACGAGGCGTTGTTTTCGCCTTTTTTGAACTTTAATTTGCAACTTTATTAGCTCTATAAAAACGACTTTTTAGAGAAATAATGACGGTTAACGTGTGATATACTTTATTCCGCTTCAAAATTTCTGGGACGGCTCTCGCCAATCACGAAACCCAGTGAATGTGACGTATAGTGAAAGGGAGCGCCGTTATGCGCGCGCATTCGGCACCTCGCGGCGCCACCGTCGGAGGAGGTGTTTCCGAGTTGTCAAATTAAAATATGATGCGCTAATATTTTTAAACTCTTTTGTTGTCCACTGGGTTTCCGGGACCACTAGCGTGGAGAAACCGCAAAAAAAAGTAGACGCTCAAATACTGTTGGAGGGCCCCTTTAATGTTTGAGTCTTAGCTGCACAGATCAGCACAGCATCGAGAGATAACGTTACAAAACCAGATTCATACTGTTTCGTTGGGGCACACCTTAACGTAAAACCAATGGGACGTGTTCAGGAACGTTTAAGAGACTTTCAACAATAATGTTGTTATACTTATCAGTTATTTTTACGAATTAAGTTTTTTTTTTTTTAATCATGTTTCGTGAGATATATCTTAAACTCTCACTAAGGAACACCAGCGCGCGCGTATTCCATAATCAAATAAATCTACGAAATGTTTAAACTAGTGTTGGACAAGATACTTGGTAGATGTATTTGAGATAAGTCACCTTATTTACTTGAATAATAGATTTATAAATTATGAACGAGGCCCTTGCGTTTTTTTTTTTTTCTGCAACACACACATGCAGTCAATCATCGCTTACTGCATAGAATACATAGCGAGTAACGTGGTTGAGAACACGTTTCCGCGTGAAATTGCGACCTGCGCAGATAGCATATTTTTATGAAGACGTCATTTCTCTCCAAGAAATTGCTGGCATCATTCTGTCATGTTCCCCGATGGAAAGCAGACCCGTAGGCTATGTTCGTAAATAGTGCGTCTGTTAATCGAGTAAATACTGTACTAAATACCATATTCATACACGATTTAGAGAACTACTCTTCGTCCGTCTGTTCGCTGTCTATTCGTTGCCAAAAAACCAACACCTAAATGACACCCCTCCACCATTCTGTAATAATTTCGCACCACCTCTCATTACGCTTGACGACATTTTGCGGCCATTATGAAGCTTCCTCCCAAGAAGTTTTGTGGTCACGATGGTGTCCCCTCGTTCATCCAAAAAGGCTGTGCAGATATTTTTTCTCCTTTGCTCGTTCACATATTACATTGTCTTTTAAACATTCTGTGTTTCCGAGCGCTTGGAAGAAAGGCGTTTTGATTCGTTACTGAAATCAGGAAACCCTACCTCTGTGGCTAACTACAGACCAATCGCTTTGTTACCGGAATTCTCTGAAGTTTTTGAAAAAGTTGTTCACGTGCATCTGTCTAGCACCTTCAAACGAGTCGTAGTTGAGAATCAGCATAGTTTTATGAGCGGCCGTTCTGTTGCTACTAACCTTAATTGTCACTTTCCTGAGTGACGTGGCACCAAGCATTTCCTGTCAAAAAGAAACTGATAGTCTATTTCGATTGCAGTAAAAGTATGAAATCTTACTTCGTAAATTATATTTTTTATGGTTTAACTGTCTGTTACTGTTCGTGGTCTTCTAGCTATCTTCGAGATAGACTAAACCGCGTTTCCCACGGGGGAGCCAAGTCGCATTTTTTTTCGGTTCCCTACGGAGTGCCGCAGGGTTCAAATTTAAGTCCTTTGCTTTTTAATGTGTTTGTTAATGACATTCATGAAGTAATACGGCACTCCATCCTGCCCCAGTTCGCTGAAGATATGAAGCTATATCACAAAATTCAATATCTACATGACTGCGTCTTGATGCAAATCGACATCGATGCTACATGTTACATGGTGTAATCAGATTGACCTAAATCTTCGTAAAACGCAGAACATTTTGTTCACACGCAACACCCTTCCTGTTCTTTTTGATTACTGTCTAGACAATGCTCTTATTAAACGTGTGTCGGTTGTGCGGGATCTTGGCGCCATACTAGATGCAGAGCTGAACTACAACAGTCATGTTGGAATGATCCTGTCAGCCTCTTTTAAACTGCTGGGCATTGTTACTCGTCTCAGTTCTGTAGTTTGCGATTCTTTATGTATTCTTTTTGTATTGTACAGAAGCCTTATTTTGCCCAAATTAGACTTTGCTTCAGCTGTCTGGAACAACCTTAGTGCCACTGCTGCAGCGACGCTGGAGCTTGTCCGAAAGCGATTTGCACGTACGTTTCACGCAAGACAAGACCTGTCCGAGACCTACTCATATATGAGTGTGCTCAATCGCTTAGGACTGGTGGAGTTAAATACGAGACGCGGCAGATGTGATATCATATTTTGTACAAGTGTTTGCATGGGCATTATGACTGTACTTTTATTATGTCTTGCATCAATCTTAATATGCCTGTTAGACATTTTCGCAACAACCGCATGTTTGCCGTTAATCCCATGCATTGCTTCTCTCCTGTATTTCGCATACAGAACTACTTTAATCATCTTGATACGCGCCTTGACTTTTTTTAATGATGACATCACATCATTCAAGAGAAGCGTTGACAATCTGATATAGTGCGTTGTCGTCGGGTAGTTTTCTGGATTTATTTGTTTTGTCGCTTTCACCTTTGTAATGTGACTTGGTGCTTTACTGTCTTAGGCTTCTGGCCGTTGGTAGGCACTGAAAGTAAATAAATAAATAAAATACTTTTTCTTAAAAATATCTTCAGAAGAGTACAAATATCTAAAAATGTAATTAGGTTACTTTAAGGCTTCGGCATTGCATAATTTGCATCAACTGCAGTGACACTATAATGTTTTATTAGCAAGCAACAGACGCAAACAGCAAAATCGCAGTGATTTTTTATGTACAGCAACCCCAGTACAAGGATTAGTATCACTGGAGCATGTTACGAAATTATATTTTTAAGACAAATGAGCAAAAAAGGTACCCACCTAAATAACATCTTATGGATTTATAATATGAACCTTGGATTCGCACCGTTTTACTAAGCGTCGTAGTCGCTATATTTGGAATATACGTTAAACAAATTTATATCTGCCATTAAATATTACATAGCTATTGAGTTAAAGGAAACAAATAGGCCATTAGTTTACCAGAAAACTTTCTTTGAGTGTTTTTAACATAGTTATAACAAACGACAGAACTTAGTACAAATATCAAGCAGCATAATGTAGCATTTCATCTTGCTCCACTTCAGAATTTTTTTGGAAAAACAATTGTTTCAGAGCGAAGCTCTTAGGCGCCTGTTTCCGGCTTGAGCGGTGTCGCCATCGCCGTCGGCGTAACCGCGCGTTGCATTATGGGACGTTTCTCATAATGGTATTACACGTGACGTCGCTTGTGCGTCAAGAGAATCACTGGGGTAACGAGTAACGTCACAAAGGTGACTCGTGAAGGTCACGACAAAGGTCACGACCTTCACAGTGACCTTCACGAAACCTTCACGAGGGAGGAGGGAGAGGGGAGGAGGATGAGGAGTGGAGTAAGACAAGGAGAGGAGTAGGGAGAAGGAGTGGAGGAGAGGAGGACGAGAGGAGGAGAGGGTACGGAGGAGGAGGAGAGGATATCTTCCTCTACATACCTTCCCCTCTTACTCCTCGAAAGCTGCGCTTTAATTCGGCATTACAGCTAGGGAATTTTATACGTCTTTCATTCATTCTAAGAAGTTTTAGAAAGGTGTGTCGCTCATTGCGGGAATGGGGTTATAATATATTCATATTTTTAGGCAAATAACAATACCCACCCCGACACAGCATGTTAGATGTGAGACGAAACACAAAATGATGATAATAATATTAATAATAATAATAATAAAAATAATAATAATACATTTATTGTCAAAGTCTACTACAATCCAAAACTGGGCCCGTAGAAGTCTGTAACACACTTGTAGGACTTTGCCTGGCAACATCGGCTAGAGCGACAATAATTACGTTGAAGAAAAGAACCCTAAATAGACAAAAACAAGAAATATATCAGGGTAGCAATTGCACAGCATTAACACAAAGTTTTCAGTCAAAATCAAAAGAAAGAAAGACGCACTTTGTACATGAAAGAACTTCACAAAAAGAGCGCACATCAAAGCGTATTAAAAAAAACAAAAAACACAGGCATCGGTTATAGCAGTCCTACCACCTCTTTATTTTGTTTTGAAAGTCACAGAAAACATCTCTTCCGTTAATTTGTGAAAAAATGTCAGGAACATACACACAGCGTCTGGCCGCTCCATATCGCGTTGAACCAATACCACCTAGAACACAAGGCCTGCGCATGACGTTTCATTAGTAGATCCCGACCCGCCCCAAGCGGCAAACAGGCTGAAGCTTGACGAGAGTATGGGCCGCGTCCCAACTGCGTCGCATTCACTTGCGGCCACAGCCAACGTATTAGATTAACTCAGTTACGGAACTGTTCATAGACGCTGCATGCACGATCAGTACCCCCCTCACTCACCACGACTCGCCCAGATTCGCTCGACGCGCCGCGGGACGGCTGCTTTGGTAACTGAATCGGGATACGTTCGTTTCAACGTCACTAGAAACGTAAAAACCAACGAAAAAAACTCTTTTTGTAGTAACTTTTATTGGAGATTAGTACAAAATGGGGGCGGGTGATGTTTTCTAAAATTTTTAGTTTTCAAGGTTTTGCAGCACAATTAATATTGTTTTTATACAACCATGCCTCAGCGGGGATTTCAGGTAGCGCGTCCCGACCTAGGCGCATTTTAACTGTGGGGGTACTTCGCGGCGCGTCCGCTGGGAGACGGGGGTGGCACCCCTGTAACCCGATTGAAACCAAAAATAGATGTAACGTGCAGTTCCTCGAGTGACCGCTGCGGGAGAAATCGCGGCGTTGTGATCGCCATTTGGCGCTTCAGCAGAATGCACAGTTATGAAACGAAAATATAGATGGCGCTTCGAACGACTCTAGGCGGATTGAGGTGAGTGAGGGGGGGTATCCCCTCCGCGGGAGTTCCACAACTGAGGTAATCTAGTAACGTTGGCCACAGCTGTGTGCGTGACTGCTGAGCGCGAGCTGATAGCGAGCTTCCAGTTCATTTGCAACGTGCACGCGAACACTCCCTCGGCCAGGAGCGCGAGCTATAGCACGCGCTCCTGCCTTTGAGACGGGCATTTCTAGCGCGCGCGCTCGTTCTGCGGAAGAACGCTTCAAAGCAGCGACCCCGAGTATAAAAAGCGCCCTCGAAAATGGCGTCCAGTGATAGCGTCCAGCGTCCAGGGAAGGGCTTTGAAGCCCTTCGCAAAGCAGTAAGGCAATTTCGCTCATTCATTTGACGCTCCACGTGAACGTCTAACTTCATCGTATGCTATAGCGACAGACACCCGGCGTGAGCATCTGTTTCATTATCTCCTACGCAAACCACTGAAGCAGGCGATGGAGCAGACGACGTCGCAGACGATGTAGCAGACGATGGTGCTCATCCGGGCTAGCTAGGGGGTGCTGAGGGGATCTACTAGTGATGACGTTTAGAGGAGGAAACGCGCAGGCCTTGTGTTCTAGGTGGTATTGGTTGAACACCAAGGCACTGTAAAGAGTAGGCCTTTTCTTAGCAATCTTGGAGAAGCATGTTCAATTTTAAATTCGCGATTCCCAAATGATGTGTCACCACCGTCTACTCAAATCAAGAACGGAAAGAAGGAAGGCCACGTCATGAAAAATATCTGATCCACTTAAAAGGGAAGAATTCCCTATCGAAAAACCCAGTATAACTTTTCGCTATCCGGATTATGAAACTATATCTGGATTCTATATTGACTCTATCTGGATTTTAGGTTTTCAGAAATCATTTCTTTCAAAGCTGAAAGCTTTGAAAGCTCTTTTTTCAAAGTATTGAACCCGACATGCTAAAAAATGGGTCAGCTCGTTGCTCTACATACGCAGTGAGTGCCTAGTTCATTATCAAGTTTTGAAAACCATTGCTTTCTCCTACACCTTATATCACATTTCTCGGTAGACTCATATAAGATCCCCTATGCTGTTTCCAGAAACTCCCCTTAATGTGCATATTTTTGGCACAAAGTGGCATATAGTGGATAATGTTTTGAACCATAGGTTGCGTGAGAGCTCCGTAAAGTTGGCTTCACCTGCGAAAAATCTAGGAATGTTTGCAAGCGAACGTTCTAAGAATGTTGCACATATGAATGTTCGAAGGGAAACGTGCCGAGAACATTGTGCATACGAATGTTCGCCGACGAACGTTCCTAGAATGTTGAGCAGCTTACCTTGTAGGGAATGTTCGCAAACGAACGCTCCTAGAACGTTTCGAATGGCGTTTTAACGTTCCTTCAACATTCAGAACACCCAGGGAATGTTCGCACGACATTGGGTGCTACGTGGGTCGAGGGTGTGAGGTCGCGTGTCGCACCAATACCGCGACTATGTTTTGATAATTCCCGTGGCCAATTTCCTTACAGCGACGTAGCATAAATGTGCATGTTTGCGCCTGAATGCATCCTCGTACAACGAGGTTCGTCATGTACCGCGTTAGCCTGATTGAAATAGCGATCGGCGAAGCAAGGGTGTTATAAAACTGGAGTACTCAGTGGCTGTTCTCGAGGTGGCAAACAAATGCACGCAGTGAACTGACACGGCGTTCGGTCTACGTCGATCTACGTTCACTTGATTGACTTCGCCGTTGCGGCGTTTTCCCTTGCTGCCCGTGCCAGCAATATCGTAACTGTTTTGTTATTAGCTGATTCTGATATGTAGCGACGAGCAGAAAAGGATACTTACTGTTTTTTGAACGGGTAAAAAACAGCACAGGAACACGCGGACAGAGTAGAAGACGGAAGACAAACAACACTGCCCGTTTCCCTGCGCTGCTTTTTAACCCGTTAACCCCGTTAAAATAAACTACGAACTAGCCTTTTCGTCATCGCTACGGTTCCTACTGCACCGGCGAAACCGAAACGGAAACTACCCGTTGACAGACTCTTCCAGAGTGCATGAAGTGCATCTCAACCGCTAGAGGCGCCGCTGGTCACAACTTGTCAACTTCGGTATGACTTCGGCATCGCCAACGCCATCGAAATCGTCGCTGTTGTTTTCGTGCCCATTTTGTAACGTTGAAGCCCGACCCCTTATTCAAACAGCTTTGTTAAAGGTGGAGTTTTTGCCCACACGCATCGCTCTTTGGTTGTGTGTCCCCAAAGTCGCGGGCTCAAGTTCTTCCATCGGGGTTCTTCCTGGCATGCCGTGTGCTGCACGTCGAAAGTCGGGCCAGTGCAATTCGAGTTGGGCAAGTGTCATCGAGTGCTCCGCAAAGCGTGGTGAGTTTTTGCACGGCTTGACCGCTAGACCGGCGTTTCGTTGCTGGGCTGACTTTGGGTCCGTATTCATTGTTTATATTCTGTCGGATGTAATAGCGAGCGTACTCACGCAAGCTCTTCCGTCTGGACTCTGGAGCGAGAACCACGAGAACTCGGTAAGGTGGCCCCGCCGCGCCTGTGCTTGTCCAGAAGGCGCGACGGTACGAAGGATAAAGCCGCTTTCTCCTTCACGTTGTCTTGCTTTGTATGTTTGTACAGCCTTGATCTTGGTACGCCTCAACGGGTGACCGGTTGTAGATTAGAAATTTTAGCCAGTGCAGTACAACCGCTAACCTGCGGTTTTTAACGTGCATCACGCAGTAGTCATTACTAGTGATGGGCCGAACTTTTTCCGAATCGAAAGTTCGGCGCCGAATCTTGGGATTCGGAACAGCCGAACTTTTGCCGAACTTTTTTAAAGATTCGGCAAAGATTCGGCGAAAATACATAGTTACCAGACTTAACGTTGATATCTAGTTTTTCCTGGCGAAAAAAGGTTTTATGTTTTTTTTTTTCTTAACTTAAATGCAACATATAATGCACATTGACACAGTTATTACTAAATAAGGTATCTTGTACAAGATAATTGTATCGGTGTCGTTTTTGTGTGTTTACTGGCAATTTTAATGACTCCTTGCAGAAGCGGCGTGACAACGAGGTTGGGTAAAAGCGAACGTCGCGCAGTGCATGGCGCAGTCACGAATCACGCTACGAGAGTTTCGGTTTTGAGGCAATTTTTGAGGCATTATCAGCGCAAGCCTGCATGTGTGTGTACATTGTTAAAATGAAGGCAATAACGCTGCATTCTTGCTTTTTCTGAGAGTTAACGGTTTGTGCGTGCTCGAAAGCGAATGCAACGGTTGCTGAGCCTTCATCAGGAGAGATAATAATATTATTGTAAATAGGCATGTTTTTCAATTTGAGTCACTTGATGTCAGCTTTGCATGAAAGTGTGCGTCCCATATTCGCAACGTCTCGTTTTTAACCTTTAAAATACCGGCTTCTGGTGTTAGGACACACACAAACGTTTAGGGAGATAGGGAGAGCTAGGCATGTCCGATGTGCAACGACGAGCATTATAGTTCTGTGTTTAGTTTCATGCAGGTACATGAAAATTGCGAAATAACGCTAATTAAAAGAGCAATATTATTTTGTTTTGGCACACACTACTTCTGAGCCGAAAACAGAATTGTTATAATTGCGAGGAGTGCTTTGAAGTAATTGTTGGCCAATGTTTCAACTACCTCGTTGCATCACTGGAAATGTCAAAGGAAAATCACGTTAACCAGAATGTACCGCATCATTTGTTACTTCCGCAGTGGACTGCGTAAATTACTGCTCGATCTTCTATTCTTGAGACAGAAGATGTTGAAGAGAACCACACTCGCTCACAAACGCACAGTTACCGCGCTGCCTATTTCACACCTCGCCGTGACCGCTGGTTGTACTGCACTGCACGATGGTAACCGCACGACTGCACGGCGTCCATTTGCAATCCATGGCCCCGTCGCGTTCTCGCGCGTGCGCAGACATTTGCCGAATTTTCGCCGAATCTTTGCCGAACTTTCCTTCAAACGTTCGGCGTTTGCCGAACTTTGCCGAATCTGAAGTTCGGCAGATTCGGTCCATCACTAGTCATTACACGACGCGTGCCGGTACGAAACTCATCCATATCGAAACGGGGCGGTGGGGATCGAACCCAGGAGGTTCCCAGCGCAGGCTTTCGCTCCACGCTCCGAACTGAGACGCGTTAGCCCACTCGGCCACCGATTCCCCTGTGTTCTCCTGCTCGTGCCAGAGCCTTATATGTAGAGAGTTTTGCCATTCATTGGGAAGTATAGGAGACGAATGAGGAAGCATCATTGGCCGAAAGTGGGCGGGGCGGGTTCCAGGGCGTCTTCACAAATTCGAATGTGGCCAACCCGTAGCCGGAAATGATACCCTGGCGGTGGTCGCGAGAAACGAAATTGATAAGTGCATCAGAGTAACTCTCGGTGATGAAAATATGGTGTACGGGATGTTTCAGTCATGGTCATCGAAGATCATGGTGGAAGAGAGCAACTAGCAAAATGATCGACATAATCCTTATGCCAGGCACTTAGGGCCGGGAATCTGCCACCCGAGCAGTCACACTTTGTTTGATCAAAACAGAGTTCGAGCAGCACATTCGTTTCTTACATCTTTCTGCATGATCATAATCGAAAACATCATGTGCACCCTATTTTCAACCTGGAAGGGTTACTACAACTCTAACGCACTTATTAAAACCATATACCTGTGATAAAACTGTTTCTTGCTAAAACTGCTAGGGGATTCTTTTCGGCTTTGGGTTGGCCAAGAGAGCATGTCAAGCCCTCTTTCTTCGTCTGGTGCACGCCCTGGCTCTGCGTGCACCTCCCATTGACCAAACCCTCTCTATGCACGGCTCTGGCTCGTGCCTCCAACAGTCCTGCCGCATTTCGTCAAATGCAGTAATGCCCCCTGTGTATGTGTTTGCGCTGCAAGTCAGCGTTACTTACTAGATTAGGTCAGTTGTGGAACTCCCACAGAAGAGGGGGTACTTCCCACATTCATTTCAGTCCGCCTCCTGTCGTCGCTAAACTGTGCATTCCTAGACTAAAGCCCCTCAATGTGTTTGCATTTTTATCGAGAGATTTTATCCTAGTGTATGGTGAAACACCATCCAGACGCTGTGCATAAATACATATGTATTCCATAGAATGCACTGCAGTCACTATAGCAGCCATCCTCAAACCGGTGACGCACCGAATGACAGGAGGCGAGCCGTGTGTGTGTGTGTGGGGGGGGGGGGGGGGGGGGGGTATCAAAGGACCCCTGAAAAGCTTTTTTGAAACAATCTGGTTTGGACACGCATGTAAAAAGTTAAATTTACGGAAACATTTTTTCTTTTTAGAGCAGTATTGACGGCGAGAGATTTATTTGAAATTTTGCACGCAAAGTCCATGACGTCACGGAAAGGGTCATTTGCTCAACAAGATGGTAATTTTCTCTTTCCACCTCAACAGGAAGGCTAAGCCGATCCACCTCTCCTCCATGCGGCCGAAATGCCGAGAGAGAAAACAAGTGGTAAGGAGAGGTGACTACCAACTAAATTGCGTCTCGCGCCGTCATAATTTCATTTTTTTTATTATGTCTCTTAGGGCCCGAAGGCATTACAGAGAGGAACGGGGCGCAGCAAATAGAACAAAGCAAATAACAATGAAAAGGCAAAAACTACACAAAATAACTACCGAACATCATTTAACAGGTTTGTAATGGTGCTGTACACGGAATAAAACAAATATCAATGAAAAGGCAAACAATACACAAACTTACTACTAAACATCATGTAACAGGTTAGTAATGGCAATCTTAAATTTATCTGAGGCAGTGATTGTGACAATGGCTGCGGGAAAGCGGTTCCAGTCAATCGAGGTTTGAGGCATAACAAAGGCATTAAAGGTAGATGTGCTGCAAGGAGGGATCCCAACTTTTAATTGATGATCGCTGCATGATGATATGTAAAATGGTTCAGAAAATCCTGCTTGGCGGAGAGTAGGGTTAGAGTGGTAAGTCTTATGGAACAAGCATAGACGGGATATCATTCGACGAAGAGAAAAAGTGGGCAAGGATAGAGATGCTTTCATCAAAGTGGTGCTACCTGTGCGGTGATAGTTAGAAAGTATAAAACGGGCGGAGCGGTTTTGAATGAATTCTACGGCAGATGCAAGGGTGATAACAGGATTCCAGATTGAGGCGGCATATTCAAGTTTAGGGCGAATCAAGGTTTTATAAATGAGAAGCTTTAATGAAAGAGGGGCGTGAAAGAAGTTTCTTTTGATGTATCCTAATAATTGATTAGCGTTTTTCGTGACATAGTCGACATGAATATTCCAGGACAGATCATTTGAAATGTGAACACCGAGGTATTTGTAGGAGGACACAGGAAGGAGGGTACAGTTATTGATGGAGTAGGCAGGGCAATTGTTAATTTGACGAGAGACACACATGGATTTACATTTAGAGATATTGAGTTCCATAAGCCAGTCGTTGCACCATTGGGTTACATTGTTAATATCGGTTTGAAGAGCAGAGATGTCAGAGTCGTTAAGGATTTCTTTGTAAATAACACAGTCGTCAGCAAAAGGGCTAATAGAAAAGGAGACACGGTTAGAGAGATCATTAATATATATAAGAAATAGTAGTGGACCGAGTACAGAACCTTGTGGGACACCGGAGTTGACAGGCGAGTATGGAGAATTAGTTCCGTTGGCGTGGACAAACTGTAGACGGTTAGTCAGAAAGGCGTCTATCCAAGCGAGAACATACGGACACATGTTAAGGCTACTAAGTTTATGGAGAAGAAGGGCGTGAGGAACTTTGTCAAAAGCTTTGGAAAAATCAAGGAATAGGCAGTCTGTTCTGGAACCCTGGTCAAGTGTGACATGGAGATTATGAATAAAGGTAAGAAGTTGGGTTTCGCATGAGTAAAACTTCCGAAAACCATGTTGTGATGTGTTAAAGAAAGAGTTAGAATCCAGAAAGTTTGCAAGTTGAGAGTAAATTACGTGTTCAAGGATTTTGCATGGTATACTCGTTATGGAGATGGGGCGGTAGTTAGATGGATTTTCTTTATCGCCACCTTTGTGTACAGGATCCACCTTCCCCACCTTCCAATCCAATGGCAAGACACCATGTTGAAGTGACCGAGAAAAACTCTTGGACAGGATAATGCTGGAATACATTTTAGTGTTTTTCAAAAATTTTGTGTTAATTTTATCAGTACCTACCGCAGAAGACATTTTTAGGTTATCAATAATCTTAGCAATTCCTTCACTATCTACAACAACAGGATACATAGGCAAGAAATCACAGGCGGTAAATATAGAGAAACAAGAACTAACTGGAATAGAGAAAGATTTAGTAAACACTTCATTTAAAACGAAAGAACACTGATCATTGGATAATTCCTCTCCGTCAGCATCCCTAAGCGTCATATTGGAAGAGAAAGAGGGATTAATAACCTTCCAAAATTGACGCGGGTTATTGAACAACAAGGAGGGTAACATATTATTAAAATAATGGGATTTTGCATCTAGAAGTGCTTTTTTATACACACCAGCTGCGGTACGGTACACTGACCATCGCTGTTCGTTGTCTGATAGCTTTGCAGCACGAAATATTCTTTTTTTCTTGTTTGCTAGCCTTTTTAAAAACACGTTATACCAAGGCGATTCAGGAGAGGACGAAATAATGCGAAGTGGCACGTGCGCTTTCATGAGGTACGCAACCTGTGTTTTAAATAAACACCAGTTATTCTCAACTGAGCGCTCATCAAAACAATCCAAGTAAGAATCAAGAAAAAGGCAAAGTTTCCTATTAATGGAATCAAAATCAGCTCGTGCATAATCAGAAATTCGCTTAATTTCTTTTGACCTAAAGCACGTAGGTAGATCTAAAGAAAAATGCAATAAGGAATGATCACTAAGACCTGGCAAATGAGTTAACGAAGAGATGAGCTCAGCCGATGTTGTTAAGATGAGGTCTAAAACAGAAGAGGTCGAAGCAGCAATACGCGTAGGTTGGGTAACCATTTGTGAGAGATTAAAATCAATACACAAGTTCACGAATTCCTTGCACTCAGACAAGAAAGAACTTAGATGAGTAGAAACATCTGACCAAACTATGGAAGGATAATTAAAATCGCCCAAAAGAATGACTGGAGCATTTGGAAAGCGGACAATGACTGTGTTGATTGCATCGTGAAGTTTAGAAACAAAAGTGTCACTTTTAGGGGTGAGGGCGATAACACACGCCTAAAATGTATTTCTTGTTTTTTAAGTTGAGACCAACCCACACTAGCTCCAATTCAGATATCACGTTGATATGAAATGACGGTATGTTTTCCGATACCACAATCAATACGTCGCCACCACTTCTTTCAGCCCTGTCATGACGGTATATATGAAAATATTTCTGACAATTTAATATCTCGCTGTTACATATCTTGCCTGATAACCTGGTCTCAGTAAGAAGAACAACGTCAGCATTGGAAGAATCAATAATAGAAGATAAGTCATCGTTCTTGTTCATGACACTTCTAATGTTAGTAAAAATAACAGGAATATTATTAATAGAAGTGATAACATCACAGCATCCACCCCTCGCTGCATGTTATTGCAGAGTTTGATTGGGATTAGAGGCATTATCTGGAGGCAAATTAAAGTGTGGTAGAGAAGTTGAACGAGGGTTGGAAGCTCCGGTATTATGTTCAAATGAAGTGTGATCTGGCTCCCGGGAGTTCATTTCAATAACAGAGTCAGAGGCAGGTACATAGACATTGCATTTGTTTCCAGTGAGGAACTTATCAAACCGCAGTTTAAAAGGCTGTCCCCCTGCCCTCGCAAACTGGAGCAGTTTACGCCGAGCTGGACGCACCGAGGGGATAAAATCTTCACTTACTGAGAAGTTGGTGCCCTTGAATTTATAGGCATTTGAAAGCACCGCCTCTTTGTCTTTGTAAGAAGCCATTTTAACAATAATTGGGCGACACCGTTGCTGATTGAACTGGCCAAGGCGATGAGCTCTTTCTATACATGACGCGGGAAGTTGTAAACCTAATCTTTCGAGGCATACATCAAGGGCAGCCTTTTCGGATTGTACCCAAGTCTCTCTCTCAGTATCGCGGAAGCCAAAGAAAAGAAGGTTAGCCCGGCGCGCTCGGCTCTCAGCGTCATCACGGCGTGTTCTTAGCTGAGATATCTGGGCGGCGGCAGACTTCATCAAGTGAGCAGAACTGACGCTGCCGTTTACTCCGGTTGATTTTGTAGCGGAAAGGTCATTCTCTAACTGGTTGACCCGTATTGTGAGCGCATTTAGTGATTCTTCGGTGCCGCTTTGTTTTACTTTTAAGTCTCTAACTTCCTGGAGGATGTTATTTTGGCCTGCCTGAAGTGTCGTTACAATATCAAGAACTTTATTTAGTGGAGCTTCTTGTTCTTTGGTAATTGACCCAGGGTTAGACTCAATATCCCCACTCAGGAGTAAAAGCACCCTGAATCTAAAGCTTTTTTTTTTTTTCGTTCTAAATTAATTTTTTTTTGCATGTGTCTTAGCCAGACTGTTTAAAAAAAACTTTTTTTTTTTTTCTTTTTGAGGGGCCCTTTGAGAACAGAAATTTTTGCGCACAAACTGTGAAGATGCCCCAAAAGTCTATAAAAAGAAAAAAAATGTGTTCGAATGTTACCATAGATGTGTAGCTACACTCTTTCGCAGTGCGAAACATAATATTTTGTTCATAAAT
Source organism: Ixodes persulcatus (assembly GCA_013358835.2). Classification (NCBI taxonomy): domain Eukaryota; kingdom Metazoa; phylum Arthropoda; class Arachnida; order Ixodida; family Ixodidae; genus Ixodes; species Ixodes persulcatus. The sequence goes on from JABSTQ010009218.1 coordinate 1,102,491, forward strand.
TTTTGTGAGAAATTGAATCTACAGAAGACTGCAATGGAAGCCGCCTCTGTGGCTTCGGGGCAAAGTGCCGGCCTACGGATCCCCAGGTGGCGGGTTCGAATCCTGGCCGAGGTACCTGCTATCTGACGGAGGCTTATTGCGGAGAAGGCGCCGTGTAACCGAGCTTTCAGTTGCATGTCAAAAGATCCCCACGGGGTCCAAATTAATCCTCAGCCCTCCGCTGGGGCATGCCAGATGCCCATAAGTTGGTTTGACATGTCAAACCCTCCAATTTGATATGAGAAAACTGCGAGGCCTACTTGTCAACGTAAATGTGATAGTGGGCTACTTAACAACTTGTGCCACGCACAGAAAAATGGCTGGATGGATGGATGGATGTTAATGGCTATACCCTTTGTAACGGGCAGTAGCTTGCGGCTCAAATTCATGCCGTTCTGGGTTGCCTGGAGGCCTTCAAATGCGTATTTGACTAATTTCTATATCATAACTGGAACTTATTTTTAGATATCACATATATGGTTATCACAGAATGATTGATCTATTCGACTGACCACTGATAACAATGCAGAAGAAAATATTACTGTCAAATAAAAGTACAGTTTAATTAACAACTTTTCACTGATGTAATCCCAGCCATACTAGAACGATAATAGCTCGATTTTTTTAGTTAATTAAAAAAAAATTAATTTGATTTTTTTTTTTCACATTTATATTTGATTGCATTAGGACATTACTTTTCTGTAATTATTTCTTTCTCTTGCATTCTGATTTTCATACAGTAGCAGATTATGTAACACGTGAACAAATAAAACGCTAGAAATAAAGCTCAATGTTCTTGTTTGCTTAGAAGTGCAGTTCTTATTGCTCAAATTTCACCCTATATAAACATTTCTTGCTTTGATTTTTTTGATTGGAATACAAGACAAATGCACATAGAAAGCACCGCATAATAAGCAAATGACAAAAAGTATCTTTTCGGGATTATTTTTGCAGGAAAGGTTTGACTTAAATCATCATAGTAAAACTTCCACTCATTAAATCACAATTTAACTCTCTCCTGACCACGGAAAAAGTAGTGACCTTCAAGGGATTCGTGCAACTGCTTTTATTTTTTGAACTAATTTGCATATGGAGCAGTATTACACATCAAAATGTGTAATAGTTGTTCTCTCAAAACAAACCAGGGTTTGTGTAATGTGTAAAAAATAATTTAAAAATTTTATTTATTGAAAATACAATATACATGCGTTAGGCATATAAATGCCGAAACTTCTAAAGCCATGTCAAAGTAAACGTTGAAAAGAAATTCAGAATATGCGAAATGTTCCCCACGCTATTACTTCTGGAAGTTAGTGTAATCTAAGTGAAGCACAAGTGTCTAACACTTGTGCTTTTCGACAAAGAAATGCTTATATCCGTGAAACACAGATAGTAGACCTCACACCCCAGCAGAATGCTTTCTTTGTGTTTTACATTGGTTTTGTCATAGCCTTGATTGCACTTCCTTCATATTTAACATTTTTGTCCGCCTTATTGGCTACATAAAGTGTGCATGCGGGCTCAGGACAGCATTGGAAGTATAGTGATGCTTACCGACAACCACCTGCTAAGCGACGCCTATAACATCATTTAAAATGTCCCCAGAGCTCTTGAGGTCTAAAAAATATGCCACAATACAGTTGAATTATTTAAATATTGCCATCTTTGTTACGAAGTATGATGCAAGCAGTTAGCCATGTTATACAGGTGCAACCACCGTTTAAAGGACTATTTTTGACATCCCACCAGTTCGTGATAAAGCTGAAACCTACGTTGAAATTGAAAGTTGAGTTCTTCGGCTATCCACGAGATTGTGGAACACAATTCTTGTTACTAAATTAAATGTCTTGACGACGCTTGGAAGCCATCGATCACCAGTGATCAATGGCCTATGGGCGCGGTCAGGAAAGAGTGAAATTATTATTTAAATTGCAATTTAAATTATAGTGATTATTATTTCTCCACCCTGGTCGTGGCACATGCGCAGACTTAACCCATTCATTCATTCAGGTTTTTTTTCTGTGTTCAGGAACAGCTGATGCCTTAGTAATGATGCACAAACAGAAAAATTAAATATTAGCGACTTAATGACGAAAATAAGTCCTGGAGAAGGGGAACAAGAGGGACAAAGGACAAACACAAAACTCCAAACACAGCTAGGTGACTAGTGCGCAGAGTGTCGAACAGGAACCGAACCAGTATTTTCAGCCGAACTGGAACTGAACTGAACCAAAATATTCACCGCCATCTTGAAACGGAACTGGAACCGAACCGGAAAAAAATATAATGGTAAGCAATTCAAAACGGTTCATGGAGTTTTTTTGTTTTTATTAATGCGAAATGAGTGTTTAAGAAGTAAAAATTGGCAGCTGTATTTCTATGTAGTGATCTAATTGCCATATATCGAATTACAATGTATGAGAAATTGTGCATTTTCGTGGCACTTTTGAATTAACACTACGATTAATCATGTGTAGGGATGTCGCGAACCACCTTAGGTTCGATTTCGAAAGGTTTCAATATTTTCGAAGTGAACTGAGGTTCGAATTCGAAAACTTTCGATATTTGAATATCGACCGAGGTTCGAATTCGAAAAATTCGCAACTTTCGATCACAGTGGAGTTTCGAAATCGAAAAGTTTGAAGCTTTCACGGTTTCTAAAATTTTGAGTTTGAATATTTCAAATATTTTTTTACTTAAGGTTCGATAAATTCGAAGATTTCGAACTCTCCTTACTTGAAATTCGCGATATTCGAAAAATTCGAATTTCTTGGGATCTGAAGTTCGAAAAATTCGAAGATTTCGAAATTCTTTGGATATAAAATTCGAAAAATTCGAACGCTTCGAATTTCAATAGACATAAAGTTCGAACAATTCGAAGATTTCGAATTTCTTTCTACATAAAGTTTGAAAAGTTTGAAGGTTTCGATTCTCTTTAAGACTTAACTCGAAAGAAAAAAAACCTTTGAAGATTTCGAATTTATTTTAAGACCAAGTTTTCAAAGTTCGAAGTCCGGTTTTCATGTTCCTCCACAGTATCAGTTTCAAATAACGTTTTCACGACTCACTGGTTTTCACGAAATCAGGTTTAGAAAAGTTAGGGTGTAATATTCAGACTCCGCGAAGTTGGTCAGGCAATTAAATGAGAAAACGAGTGTCCCGAATGTGCTGGAATATTTTTGCCAGTGCAGAGTGACGTGTGACCATAGATCAGTAATTATGGCCGCCAGACTGGGGGGGGTCTTTAACGTGCATCAAGCGGTAGTGATCACACGAACGCACTGTTTTACGATACTCATCCAGTTCGAAACGACCAGGGGCGGGCGGGAGGTTTTGAGGCTCAGAAAAACCTTGAAGAGACCTGGCAAACTACCTCCCCACCCCTTGCACGCTGGTAGTAATCTGATCGAACGCCGCCTGAGTGACGCTGGCATATTGTAAATTAAGTTTGTAATTGTCCTGGTGGTTTATTTTCCGGGACGGAGGAATCGCCTCGCAAAAAGCACAGAAGCCGACACAACTCGAGGTCGAGAAGCGTTCTACCATACAAGTGGCATCGGAAGAGGAAAAACGGGGGGGGGGGGGGGGGGGCTTCCGGATATTTCGGACTGTTAAAGAAAACAATACGGGGAAAGAGGGCATGGTCGAGCTTATTTTAATCTGAAATTATTAATGCATATGTATAGCTACTGTCGCTCTTCACTGCATAAAAGATAGCGTAGATGGTCATTGTCGGAAACTCGTTGTCAGAAGGCACTACTTGTCACGTGCTTAGTGTTTCGGAAGTTCAAAGCTATGCATTTTAGGCATAAATAACTGTGCCATTAATAAAAAAATAAACATAACAATAAATGCGGGGATAAAAAGCTGGAGAAAAAAAAAACTATCAAGAATTCGCCGGAAGTGTTGTATTCTTGCATATTCAGAGGCTCAGAACTTCGAAACAAGTTTTCATACCAAAATGTGCACAGGGTAAAAGAAACACGTCCCAGGAACGTGAAACGAAAAAAGAAATGTTTTTTTATTTTTCTGGAACAATATTTAGAAATCTTCTCCCATGAGTTAAGTTATTCCTTAACGTAAAAAAACAATAAATACATTTTGTATTCTGCAGATAGCAATGATATGTACTGTCTGTGGTGTTAATTTAAATGCGATACTTCAAACAACTTGGACGAAAATAAATACCAAGTTTAGGGCATAATTACAAGTAGATACATGTTTGGACATTTCTTCGAAACTCACCTTGAATAACACTAATCACATCTTAAGACGAAACTTACCTAGGCTATACATAGATCATTCTTAAAAGGTTTAACACCTCTACCATAAATAGCTTCGGCTATAGCGCGCTTCAAATATGGCACAAACGACAATCGTCAAAAACCCGTCGTCCTTCCTCGCCCCTTCAGAAATTTATTTCTTTAAAACTAAGCATGCTAGAACTTTTAAATAAACGGCATCGTCTTTCGCAAGGAACGCAGCACCGCATGTAAAAATTCGAGAAAAAAAAATTACGAATGTACCTCACTACTTGAATTGAAATGAAACCGTCCGCCGGACTTTCGAAGTTCGACGAACGTCGAACTTTTACCCTAAAATTTCGAAGTTCGTCGAACTTTTGACTTTTCAGGATTCGAAAGTTCGAAACTTTTCGAATTCTCATGATAAATCAGTTCGAAAGTTCGAAAATTGTCGAATTCCTTAGCGTAGGAAGTTCGAAAGTTCGAAAAGCTTCAAACTTTTTAGTGCAAGAAGCTCGAAAGTTAGAAAATTATCAAATTTTTTGGTCCATCAAGTTCGAAATTTCGACAAGCATCGAATTTTTCAGCGTAATAAGTTCGAAAAGCATACAATCTTTTAGCCTAATAAGTTTGACGGTTCGAAAAGCGTCAAACTTCTTAGATTAACAAGTTCGAAAATTTGACTTCCGTCGAATTTTATGATATAGAAAGTTTGAAAATTCGAAATCTTTCGAACCGCTTGATTCGATAATCGAAACTTCGGTTCGAAAAAAGTTTGCGGCATCCCTAATCATGTGTCAAGTGGTCACGTGATGTCATGGTGTCAAGACATGCTCTCAAATAATGTCAGGTCACGTGGCCCCGTGACATAGTTGCGTGACTCACTGCGTCAATCGACTTAAATTGAGAACATCATTAGATGCATTAGCGTGGTTGACACCGTGTCGTCACATCCCATCACGCCTTCTCACCGCGAGTTACGTGACACCGTGACATGCTCGATTGTCATGAGCCCGGGTCGAGTGCTCGGGTCCATGACAATCCCATTGCCAAACATTCGTGTTCAATCAAAAGTGAGAATAGCCAAATTCAATCAATGTCTAAAGCTCAACTCATGCTTTATTCTTTGCCAACCCTAACATATGACTATGATGAACACTGGCGGTATAAAATTTGCATCAGATCACAATGCCGCTTGTTCTAATAGTGAGTTGAGGAGGTGAAAGCTGTTTCTTTCCTTTCTTTTTTTTCTATGTCTGCCATTGAGGGAAGAGGAGAACTAATTAGTGTTTTTCGCAAGTTATCAAGGTCAGGGATTAGTTCTTTGTGGTATTTACTGAAAGTGCAAAAATTGTTGCACAACCCATTCTACATGAGGCACCCAAACATGTTTTCTTCGTTGCTGAACTGTCTCACAATGTTGCCCCCGAGAATAGAAGCATTGAAATGACTAATGACGGCTCAGTAATTTGCCTATAAATAGAACTACAGGTGTGTACGGCAGGGATACCTGAAAAGAAAGTTTCTTGTGGCCTCAGAGGGATAGCCGAACGTTGGCAGATGCTCAAATTTTCACAGTTTTGTTTAAACTTCACATATTTTGGGTGCAAAATAAAAGAAATGGAAGATTACTGTTAACAAATGACACAAATATAATGGCATCATTGGCACCCCCAAATGGAGGAGGGAGTCCTTCAGAAATAAAAGTATTCTCTAGAGGAGCATCGTAAAAAGAAAGAAAAAGGGGGCGGGGGGGGTTAAAAACATACTGTATTGTAAAGGTTCCTCTGCTCCGCATCTTCGCCACAGACCGGATAGCCTGATCCCGCAAAAGTACTTTGTTTGCAAAATCACTCCTGCCGGTAAGCGCGTTTTCGTGGTGCCAGACACTCGCACCGTTAACCCTTTGCCTACCGCAAAAATTTTGAAAAAAATGATTTGAAAATATCGAATTTTTTTATGTGCCCTATAAATTTAATATGCAATACAAGGGCCAAAAACAAATGCCAAAATATTTATTATATGAGACATCTTTGAACACACTGCAAAAGAAAAAGGGACTAATGGGGGCCTCGTCGACGCGCGCCAGCCAATGGGTCCGAAGTGCAAAAGGTGCTGTCGGCTAGCTTTGTGCGTGGATTCATTAATGTGCCATTTTGCATGGTTTCAAAGCTGTTGACGTCAACTCGCTCCATGAAACAGTTAATGCTTTCGCATTAAAAAAATGAAACATATCAAACGTCAAACTACCCCTCTACTTTCATGCCGTTTTTCGAATGATGTTGCTGGGAGACCACCTGGTTTCCCATTGGGTTCTGTCTTCAGAGCCCCCAGCTGCTCCCTCCGTGATTGTCGGGTCGCGGCGAGCGATCGAGATAACAGACTGTTTGCTACAGGGCTGATGGTAAGTGTAGCATTGGTGGGGGCCTGGTTTTGTTGACTTTCACACATACTCCACTGACGCTACACCATAGCTCACGTAACTGCCACAAGCGCCTGCAGATTGCCAAATAATTAGTTTTTTCCTTTGCGATTACACAACGAAGTGACTCTTTTTCGTCAGAAGGTGACGTGTTTTTTTCTCACTTGTGCGTTCATAAACAATTTAACAAATACAAGCTGCAAATTCTTTCAACATTAAAATTGTTGTACTGCCCCTTTAAGAAAAGGCATTATTCGGGCTTGGCTGTGCCGTCTTAAAGAACTCTTTCTTTTTTGTTTTATTAAGCTGGCCCCAGAACAAGAGAACCATCAGCTTGGAGAATGTGGAATATTTTTCAGATAGAAGTTTACTAAAAGTAATGCAGCGTTTTCTGCCTGCAGCTTTGGCCTCCAGGCTGCATCCGGCATGACTGGTGCCGTGCAATGCTTGCGGACGAGGCGCAGTGCGTTGGCCATTGCGAGCGACCATGACAAGTGGTCCGTGGAGAGACGCTTTGTTGTGCATCTACTGGGATCTGACTGGAATGATGAGTTCCTGTGATGGCAGTTTGTCCTCCAAATGTGGTAAGTGATGGAGGGAGCGGTCGGTGAGTACCCAGCTTTACGCATAGTCGTTGCTGTCAGATTCTACCGCGCGGGCAAAACAGAACAAAGCCTGAACAACACATACTTCGTAGAACATCTTTTCTATGACACACATCCTCAGAAATGCAACCGAACGGGACACACTGGTCGTCATCAAAGTCGGTCAGTTCCTTGTCACTGTCCGTAGACCACAGACGGTTGTCTTCTCCGCCATCCAAGACATTCAAGATACCACACTTTTTGAAGGAATGCGTGACCGTCGACCATGGGAGCGCCGTTCCATGCTTCATGAACCCACTTTGCAAGGTTGTCGAGCACTGCTTTCTTCAGACGCCTCGCTGGTGTCGGAGGACGCCCTCCCTCGATGAGCCAGTCGTAAGCCGTGCATACATGGTCCTCTATTGGCTTATTGAGGCAGACGTCGAGCAATTGGAGTTGGGACGTCATTCCGCCTGGAATGATCACAAGGACGGCTGCGGTAGGCCACAAGCTTGTCTCTCATGCCTTGGCTTATATGACGCCAAAATGAGTCTAGCTCCAGCATAGAATGGACACCAGGGCTAGCTCCAGGCCTCTTCCTTAAGGGGTGACACTACCCAAAAAAGTCAATTTTTGAACCACTTGTCTGGTTTAAACAACATTTACAGGGCTTGATTCTGTTGATGTTGAGAACATTTGTGCCAGATTTCGTTAACCTGGGTGAAGTACAAAAAAAATTGCAAATGTTCAAAGATGAAAGTGGGCGTGTCTGCGTAGGAAAACTATCGTTTTGAAATTACTCATAAATTTGTCATTTTCATGTGTTATATTGCTCTAGGACAGTTCAGAGCAGATAGCTATGGAGCTATATTTCTATATTATGCCATCTTTCATGACAAAAAAGCCACATAAACACAAATACCGTTTTTTAGATTTCCATCCTTTGTCTAAAATGTTAGTTTTTGAGCATGAAAAATGACAAAAATAAAAAATACAAGCTCATAGCTATCTTCCCCTTAAAATTTCACCCCAGAAAAACTCGTAAAGATTAATGTAAGTTACGTAATAACAAAACGATAGTTTTCCTGCGATGGCAGAATTCTGAAAAAACCGTAATGGAGAAAAATGAACTCAAAGTTTTAAAAGCGCCTCACTTTATTTTCTGAGCGCACAAGCTCAAACAAAGCCCCCAGGAGCATAGGTGGGGCCTTCATCTTCAACCCGACGCTGTTCAGCTGCGATGGCTTCAAGCTTTCGCCTTTTCGTGGCTGCTTTCGAGCTGTCGAGAGCCTTCGCACGTGCCTTTGACACACACCCTCTTGCGGTCTTCTCAACATGCTTGCATGTGTGCGTGCCAGGGGTCAAGCCTATCTTGTCCTGGACCCTTTCAATGCCCCTTGGGCCTGCGTTGTACTCCACAACGGCCAGGGCTCCAGCCGTCTCGACAGTCTTCAAGGACGAAAACTCCGTCTTGGGGCATCTCTTCCATACCGAGGCGTTGAATGACTCGTTAGAGTTCTGTGTCTGCATCCTCGAGCAGCGTGCCAGGAGGTCTGCCTTGGCCAACCTATTGTAGAGGGGCACAAGTTCTTTAGCAATGTCCCTGCTGAACAGAGGACGGTGGTGCTTCGCAATGGATGGTTTTCCAGCGCTGAGCAGGGCCTGATGCCTGTTGTAGTGGCACCAGGACTGCTCACCTTGTGGGCAGGCAAGATGGCAGGGCTTTTGATCTGTCGAGTATGAGTGTAGAAGGCTTGCGAACACCGAACGCTGCATCTTTTGGACGTCCGGAGCACTTTCCTTCAGAGCTGCTGCATAGTATGCCGTTAGTTTCTTCGCAGCTGCTACTGTCAGCTTCCCCCTGCCTCCCAAGCCCTTCTTGGCTTTCTTTAGCTTGTCGATGCCAGCAAAAACACGCTTCGCTACATGGTTAATGCAGTCTTCCTTGGTGATCTGCTTGTCATAAAGATCAAGCTTGGCAACATGCAAGAATGCCTTGCTATCTCCGTCGCACAGTACTGTCGTGTACTGAATGTTGTGGAGCTCTTCTGAGCGGCTGAAGATAACACTAGCGGCCTCCACTTCCATCGCATTGGACGAGCCATGAAAACTTTTCTGCCATACCTCTCTGTGGGTCTCCATCCACTCTTCGTGCTTTTCTTCAGCTAGTTTGGGCCCCAGGCTGCAGCCATGGCAGTAATTGCTCTGAACAGCGAAGTCGAGCACAAGACCAGAGTCAAGATCAATTGCTGCGCCTAGACCGAAGTGCGAAGTGTGGCCTCGCTTGTGCCATGTGCCATCGAAGCTGACTGCTACGTCCACCAACTCGTCGCTGTCACCTGCTCCCTTCTCTTTTCTAACCGCTTGAGCGGCTTCACGCATCACGTCACGTGCGGCGTCCATCGCAGCGCGGTGCACCTTGCGGGAAATTCCCTGAAACGTCTTCAGGTGCATAGGCTGCGGAGCGTTCATTCCGCCGAAGAAATTTGACAACTTGGTGAAGTTTATCCCGCAACTACGGCTAACCACAGCGAGGCGAACGGGCAGTTCGGGTTGGCGGCTCGACTTCATGATCGGCGAGTGCGCAGCTTTTGCGACGTCTCCGCACCGATCGCACACCACAACAAACTGAAGATTAGCACCTGATCCAGTCTCTTTCAGTTCAAGGGACTGGTCGCGGCACTCTGGGCATAAAAGCGGTGCTATTAAGTTCTTTATCGCCGACACACAAACGAAACGGTAACCATTGAGCTGTTCCGCGTCGTCACTGGCGTCATTCGTTGCGGTTTTCGACGTGTCGTCGCACTGCTGTAGCAACGCTACCTTCCGCTCAAAAGCAGTCAGTGTGGTCGCAACATCGCTGACTGAAGCACTTGAGATTTCCGAAGTCAAAGCTCCAGCGGCACTGTCGGCAATCGAAGACACCGAGGCCGTCGGTCGCGGTGGGCTCGAGTCGGCCACGCACAGCAGTCGATCGTCAAGCGCAGTCGGTCGCCCAGTGCTGCGTCGGCCTTTTGGCTTCGAGAACCGATTTCGTTTTCCGAACGAAAACTTCGTAGCGGGCATTTTCTGACAAAAATGCTGACTCAAAGCATCAAAAAGATAACACGCAGATCCATCGTCGCGGAGTCAAACAAGTTCTAGCGCGGGATTGAGTCAAACAAGTTCTAGCGCGGGATTGAAAGGCCTAGCGGCGCGGGACGCGCGAGGCGTCACATGTTGCATTTCAACCAACCACAGCCCGAGTTTCGGTTTTCTGGCCAATCAGGGTGCGTCATTGCTAGATTTTGTCATTTGTATTATCAGCTTTTGACCACTTGTGGTCGAAGTCTCGATAACAGCGTGCATGCATGTTGAAAAGAGAAAAAAACACACTTTCCAACGAGGGTAAATGCTCCGCTGTAGGCTTATTCCTCTCGCCGCGCGAACGCTTTGAAAATGGCGTTTGTGGAAAGTTTCCTGGGGTCCGAGGTGCTGCGCGGATGCCGCCGATGTGCAAATAAACGCGAATTTCTGCGTTTTTACGGCACAGACGTGAAAGATAATTTGCAAATAGATTCCTTATTAGTTATAAAACACGAAACTGAAATAATCTGGAAAGCCGTTTTTCGGCCGAAAACCGCGATTTCTTGCACAGTGTCCCCCCTTAACGCGGAATTGATCCGGTCGATCGTCAACTCCGTGTCCATCCACCCTTTGGGGTGCACTCGCACGACCACATTCTAGAGTGGTGTGCTCCGATGGTCGTCGCAAAACAAAATCAAATGGCGAAGTGCGCATTTGCATAGACTACACCGAGCTCATCCGGGACCGACTCGTGGTAGGCCTCCTTGATACGACTCTCGGCATTTCGCGCTGTGCTCTATAACTTGGAGCTTTAGCATCTTGGAAAGCTCATTGTTCACAGGTGGTAGCATGTCGTGGTCGAGATAAGATGGATTGAACTGCATAGGTTTATTCTAGCATAGCAATACAGGTGTGAGTTGTGTCGTGTCTGGTCGCGATCTGGTGGCGAGAGGCTCTGCACGCGGAAGCAGCGGGCAGTCCAGGTTCACCCGGCACGAGTTTGAGAGAGGCTAGAATGTACTCCGCCTCGCGTGCCATGGCGTAGAGGAGAGTATTTACCTGAGCAGCGCTGTCTTGCTTGCTGAGTCCTGAGATGACTCTGTAGCGACCCCATCGCATGATCCAGGGCTGCCAGTCGTCTGGATGGTGGAAGTCGAGCTCCTCTGGGAGAGCGACGACAAATGGGTTGAAGGCAGGTGTTAGAGGCGTTGCTTCTGGTTGCGGCTCTGACTGAGTCATGGCGTCAATTTGGATAGGTGGGGAACTATAGCTGCTGAATTGCTGTGCTAGCACCACTGCCACCATGTTGTGGTCGAGATAAGATTGATTGAACTGCGTAGGTTTATTCTAGCATAGCATTACAGGTGTGAGTCGTGCCGTGTCTGGTCGCGATCTGGTCGTGATCTGGATCTGCGCGCGGAAGTGGCGGGCAGAATCTAGGGTCACTCGGCGGCGGTGGCGATGATGATGATCTCCTGACACTTCCCCCACTTTGGAAGAACAACACTCACACTTCCCCAAAGCGGTCAGGTGGACGACTCACATGTCCACTCCTTGTGACGGTAGGTGCCACGGCCGGTTGCTGGTGTCCTCTTGTTCGCCGTGTAGTGCCGGTCGTCGTCTGCACCACATAGGAACAGTGTTGAGGCGCTGGCCTTGGAATGGGGCCGTAAGACGCTGCTCGCGTCAGAATTCTAACTGCAGTTCCAGGCTGAAGGGTGTTGAGCTCACATGTTCTGCGGCGCTCGTCATAGTGTTGGTGCATCTTCTCCTTGTATAAGGCGAATAACGTAACAGCACACAACAAGAGAAACACTCGCAAACTCAGACACACCAAAAAATACACACTCACTCGGCGCTGTGCCGAGTGAGTGTGTATTTTTTGGTGTTTCTGAGTTTGCGAATGTTTCTCTTGTTGTGCACTGTTACGTTATTCGGCATGAACTACCAACTCGCCCAGTCAGCAGTTTTATCAGCTTGTATAAAGCATTTCTGGAGCGAAAGTCGGTGGTGTCCCAGTGGGGTTGGAGAGATTTGGGCTTTACTGGCACGTTTGTGCACAGTCTTCGTACCATGAATAGCTCCAATGGCGCGTAACCTTCGATTCCCGGGGTCGCACGCTGGGCAAGCAATGGTTACTTTTCTAGTTCTTCTTTCTCTTTAAATAGCAAGTTCTCACCAAGGCTTCACTGCACGGGTCCAGAACTTGTCCTAGGCTATGGGGTGCCTGGGCACTAGACTGGCAGAAAGACAAGATGCATATCGTTAACAGGCTTCATACACCTAAGTGAACATGCCAAATTCACCCAAGCCATGAATAGACAAGATCTGAACATGGTGATTTCCCTTGAAAGAAAGGCTCAAGAACTCACCGCTGCTGCGCAGCGCTTGCAGCGGCCACCTCTTGGGGTGGCCAGGCGGCTTTCTTGGTGGCACCATGTGGCTCCACGGTGCTGACCGAAGCCCTGTCACAATGTCGATTGGTAGATATGAAGAGGGGAGATACTGTTAACAACAGGTGTTTTCACCTAAGCAAGATCCACTCAAGCGGCGGAGCAGAACATAGATAAGATCCAAACATGGTCATTTCCCTGAGACAACTCACAGCTGCTGCTTAGTACTTGTCGCAGCCACATGTTGTGGCAGGCAGACTACATTCTTGGCAGCGCCTCGTGGCTCGTCAATGTTACCTTCATCATCTGCTGGGTGAACATTTACAAATAAATAGGCTTAAAGACAACAAATCATTCTAAATAGCCATGAGCAAGCAAATTCATCAGCACAATCACATACCAAACTTCGAAAGGAGTGTCCAAGAAAGGGCTGCCCTTAATCGCTGCTCCTCCTTCAACTCCTTCCTTGAGGCTTTCAACAAAGCTCAAACTCTTTCGAGCTCTTTTTCAAGTTGTTTGTTTGCCTTCTTCTCAATCCTGAGCAGCCTCTCAGGCACAAGCCCTTCGTCATCATCGCTTGTCTCAATTATGTCCAGGTTTCTTTTCATGGAAAGCATTTCCGTCATGCCTTTCCTCTTTGCCTAGGCAAAAGTCTTTTCTTTCCGTGGCCTTGCTTGGGTTGCCTGAAAGACTCAGATATTAACTCTAATCTGCAAGACATGTAACTAAGAGTTACCTGACTTGCCCTGCTGCGGTCCTCGAAGGTCACAGGGAAAGCAGTGGCTCATGCCTTCAGGAGGCTTTCTATAAGCTGCTCCTTACTATCTGTTTAAAAAAAAAAAAAAAGGTTTATACATATTAAGAAAGGTGGCCACTTCAGGTGCACAGAGAGCTATTATGGGCCGAATTTGCCAAGCTTCAAATGCAACAGAGTTTGGAAGACGCCAAACTCTTAAGAGGAAAATTCGGCAAAGATTTGGCCGAAATATGTCAGAAGTCTGCGCACGCGCGTAAACGTGCCAGGTGTTCCGGTTTTGATCTATGCCCATTGATACAAAAATACACAAATCTAACAGTAGAATAGGACTTACTATAGCAAATACAGAGTCGGTATTAATTGACGAAATTCATTCAAGTTTTTGTCAGTCTAGGCTTTTTGCAAAACCTAGCGTAAAGCACCGGGCAAGCGCCCACTCAAAATTTTGAGGTAATTGCTTGAAAAAAAGTGTTTGATAAACAAAAAGGAGATACATCGCTAGAAAAAAAAAGCCCTTTGACTTCCACTTTATTATGCGTCTAGTGTGCACACTGAGCGAAAGGGGCTAAAAAGGAGCATCCACGAGATAAACAGCAACAGCGGTCCTCCCTCGCATACCGTTCATTTCAGCCCACTCTTACGCACTTGCAGTTCAGAGGCTGCCACCAGTGCCCTGCACCTGTTGACGTATGCTGTTGTTCGCAGTGGTGGCACCCCTTCTCCAGTTGCTTCTCAACGTGCTGCCATTCGTCGGCGTCCGCATGTCGAGCAGTCACCGAAAACACCCACTTCAGTTTGGCTGCAAAGTGGCCCCAGACTGGGCGTGGTTCCACGTGGCACTGCACCATGTCCGTCCTTGACCGCAAGATGGCGTGAAGGCCGAGCAGCATCAACACGGTTGCCACCCGCGTCTTCTCGTTTCGCCCAGTATCGAGGTACAGTAATCCCTCGTTATAACGAAGTCAACGTGACGGCAAAAAAATTTGATAAAAACGTGAGAGCAATAGAAAGAGTAACAGTAACCTTGAAAGTGCACAGGAACAGTCCGGAAGGCTTATAACAAATATAGACTCAATGAAACAAATCTTCCTTATGAGCCAGGCTTACTGAGACATGAAAAGAGGGGAGATCAGTTTGCCGGGCGTTTTTGCTAGGCATTAAAAAAGCCTCCTCCAACTGCCTCAAGCACCCCATGAGGCTGTCATCGCCACTGCCGCACTCCACCTTGTTGTGGAGAAAATGAAGCACATTTCACATTTTTCCAGTCGTGGGTGCCTCTCGGGGCTCCTCATCCGACGGCTCTACATCTTCGCCTGATCTCGGCATCCGTGACGAGTGACAATGGAGATGTCCGCATCCACAAGCGTAAACGAGTCTAAGTCGTCTTCGGTAGTTGCACCGACGATCTCGTGCACGGTTCTGTAAAGGTCATCGTAGTTCTCGGTGTCATCCGCCGGCACATTAAGCATGCGCGCGCTTGAAAAGCCGGCGTGTACGAAGCAATTGGTTATCTTTCTAGCCTCCAGTTGTTTTCACTAAAAGTTTAGCAGATGAGTGGCTCCGAGCAAGTCGATACTGTAGCCTTTGCTGCAGTCGTAAGCAAGGCGCATGTGCTGCAGAAGGTTCCTGCGGTACAGTTTCCGAGTCGTTTCAATAATGCCTTGGTCCATGGGCTGCAATACTGAAGTGTTGGGTGGCAGAAACCCCAAAGTGATGGCTTGCAGGTTTTTGATTTTTCCATGGCTGGGACAGTTGTTGACAAAGAACAGCACTTTGCGCTGCTCCTTCGCGAACTTCCGATCCAAATGGCGCACATAGTCCTCGAAGAAAGCAGCCGTCATCCACCCGCGCTTGTTGTTTTGGTATACAGTCAAACCCATTTATATTGAACTCGCAAACAAACGTCTACCACTTCGATATAGTGGGTAATTCAATATAAAAGTTTTAATGAATTTGACTCTTGAAAATCCACTTTTTGCTGACATTTTACACAACAATATAGTCTTGCATCTTCTGCTGCTTTTTCTTCATTCCATCCGCGATAACAATGTTTTTCTACGCTATCAACGGACTCCAAAGTAATAAGGCCGCTGCCTTCTATATTCGCGCATTTGCGTTGAACAATGCCGAGAGCACGGAGCACGTCCGAGCAGGAGCACCTTCTCCTGCAGAGCGCCATTTTGATCTGCAAGTTGGCTTTCCCCTAAGGCAGTCGGCTGCATTGGGGGAAAGCCAGCTAGCAGAGCAAGCTGGCTTTTTTTTCTTCTGGGTAACCGCGTCAACCACCCGGAAGAAAAAAACATTATTCTCTTTTGCGGATGGAGTGGGGAGAGGGAGCACGGAGCACCCTCTCCCCGCTCCCTCCGCAAAAGAGATTTTTTTTTTCTTCCGGGCGGTCGACGCGGTTGCCCTTAAAAAAAAAAAGAGACAGCCAGCTCCGAGTTATGATGTCCTTTCTTCGTGATTGTGCCGGGACCCGACGACGGAGGCAGCTGATGGTCGCTGACGGAAAAGTAAAGCAGCCAGGACTCTGCGGATAGGGGAACAAAAAAACACGTCTATTTACAAGCGAAGCTATTTTCCGAATCCTTCCGAAAGGTCACCCCACGTGTCTCTTTTTTTCTCTTCTTTTCTAAAATGTCCCCTGCGCCAGCCCGCACGAGCGCCGCCAGTCCACCCAGACACAGGGGCACACATGCAAAGGCAAACATGCACAGAAAATAAAACGAAACTCAGTCCCGTTCCTGCATCCATTCACGGCGACGGCGGGGCTGATTCTCATACTCTGCAAGCTGGTTTTCCCCCAATGCGGCCGCTCGCATTGGGGGAAAGCCAGCTTGCAGAGCAAAACGGCACGCTTGGCAGTTTGATATGTTGGTAGCGGCTGCTATTTTTGTTCGATGTAACCGTAGCTTTTGCTATATATTATCACTGTAACATTACTGTGCGCAAAAATTGTTCGATATAAGGGATACTTCGATGTAAACGGGTTCGATATAGTCGGGTTTGACTGTATGCAGTCGTCTGGGGGGAGCGCCGCGTTCCGGAAACACCGAGGCTTCTCAGCCTCCCCGTATCAGCAGGGGAAGCTTGTGGTCACCCGTAGCATTCGCTTCAAACAGCACACTGACTCGCTCTTTGCTTGCCTTCGTTCTATAGCCACCCGTAGTCGTATGAGTGCGCTTGGGCAAGATCTTGTAGAAAAACGTGGCCTCCTTGAGGTTGTAGATGTCCTTGTCCATGTACTACCCAGAATTTCGGCAAGGCGATGCCTTCACCATGTGTCCACGGTGTCCTTGCAGACCGCTCCACTTTCGCCCACAATCATCTTGGAAGTCACACCATGCCGCTTCTTAAATCGCTCGAGCCATCCGTTGCTGCACTTGAACTCTGGTTTGTTCATTCGCAAGGCCAGGGCCTCGGCTTTGGCAGTCAATGCGGGACCATGGACAGGCAAGTTGGTGGCCCTGGCACTTTTTAACCATTCGAGAAGTGTAGTTTCGACTTCGGGATACTTCGAATCCCGGACACGCTTTCTCTTGCTTGAGGAGCTCTTTTGAAATCCTCCCAGCACATCCTGCTTGTTTTTGAGGATGGTCAACAGCGTCCATGCCGGGATGTTGAATTCTTTTGCAATTTTCAACTTCGGTCCACCACCTTTTTCCACTTCTCGGATCAGCTTGACTTTCTGTTCCACAGGAAAACACTTCAACTTGGGCTTAGGCGGCGCCATCAACAGTGAAGCAGGTTGCACGCAGCTACCGTACACGCGGCAGACGGGCTGTGCTGCCTTCGCAACGCAGAACACAATATCAAAGGAGCTGCCTCGACACGCACGCGATCCATAAATGCAGCGTTGACTCATGCTGGCAAGCATGTGCATCGTGTGTGTTGCAACCAAGTCGACCAAGTCAACCACAGTACAGCCAAAACTACAAGAGAGAGGTTGTATGCCGACCTGTTCAAGAGGAGGGAAAGGTGGAATGGGAGAAGCCCAGCCCTTCTCTCCCATTCCTTCTTTCTCTCCTCTTGAACATGTTGGCATACGCTCTCTCCCCTGTAGCTTTGGCTGTACTAAATGGTTTTAGTGAGATGGAGTCTTTATTTTTTTGTAAGATAATTGGGACGGTGTTTCCAAAGAGGTGGGCGCCGGCAGGGGATGCGCTTCCCTGACTTGATTCCGACGAGAGCCGGGCCGCGGGTAACCGTGGGCACCACGGGCACCGTGAGGTGTCGGAACTGTCGCTCATTATGTTGCCGCATTCCTCTGCACGCACAGAGCTCCCAAAGAGTTGATCTCCCGCTTTCTTTGCTCCCTTGACTCGACAAGTCGGAATCAAGTAAGAGATAGGCGCTGGGCTACAGGCAGGTGCGTTGGGGCTCCAAAGAGGTGGACACGACAGACACTCCTCATGCAAGCTTCGCGGCTCCTTGTGCATTTATAGCTGCGAAAGACGATACAGTGCAGTCCACTTATAACGATAATATTAAATGCGGAAAATCCGATCGTTATAACCGATTATCGTTGTATCCGGACTGACCCTGAAAACTGCCCAAAATAGTTCCCCCAAGCAGAAGGTTACTCACCAGTGTTCACTGAATCACACCATAGAAGAAGCGCCGCAATATAACAAAGTTTTATTCTAGGGTCATCAGCAAGCACGCAATGAAATGGTGTTAAACACGCTCAAAAAAATCCAAGATCTCCGCTTGCTTGTGCGGCAGCTGCAGCTTGACTATCGCAGTGTGCATCGCGTACAGCGGAAAAGGCTTCCCTAAGCCTTTTCCGCTGGTCGTCAAAGCCGCTTGTTCCAGCCTTCTTCATTACGACGTCCCCGGATTTCAGGATGGTCGATATCGTCGACTGAGTGCTCATACTTCCGGACGAGACTTCCGACCTTGAATCCTTGCAGCCAATCACGTAGGATTTGCTTTTTCTCCTCGAAGGAGATAGCTTTTCGCTTCGTCGGAGCAACGTCGGAGCCATCTCTCACGCCAGCGACGCGGGGAAGAGGAGGGCGGGGAGGGGTTACGAGGTTACGGGTATGATGATGATGATAGCGCCGAGGTTTTAAGGTCACGCGCAGCGCCTACTCCCGGAGTATTCGGTCAGGGCCCATCGGCGATGATCACGTCTGCCGATCTCGGTCGTTTCTTCGCGGAATTTCACAATTTTTATCTCATTTTCTGTTGAATTTTTTGTAGTAAACACATTCTACGCGATCATTTGTTGATCGTTATATCCGATATGCCGGGAAAAATGCATCGCTATATACGGTTTATTTTTACATAGAACCAATGCAAAAATTGGTGCTTCTATAAAATCGATCGTTATAACCGATATATCGTTATAACTGGTATCGTTATAAGTGGACTGCACTGTATACCTTTTGCAGCTAATGGCTTTGTGCGCACTTCGAAGGGTTGCGCTGGCTTGCATTCTGTACTTTCGCTGGATCGTTCTTCGTAATAAGCATGTCCGGCCATCGATACACTTTGAATAATCCGATTCAAACTACATGCATTGTGATCGGGACCGCGTCAAAGTTAGAAAAATGCTATAATTCGTAAGGATCGTCCTTCGTAATAAGCATGTCCGGCTGTCGATACACTTAGAATAATCCGATTCAAAATGCATGCGTTGACATCGGAACCGCGTCAAACTTCGAAAAATGCGATAATTCGTAAAAAGCGATTTCGCTATAATGAGGGATTTCTGTACCTCAGGGCGGTCCGCTCCACTTTAAACGCGTCTCTCAGGTTGAAAGTCGTCCTCATCTCATCCCAGAAGACGTATGTGTTGCTGCATTCCACCAGGACGTGTGCGAGGGTCTCGGTGGCCCCGCAGAGGTCACAGTTGAGTGACCAGGGGACGAAGATTCCCTCTTGGTGAAGCCAGGTTTTGGCGGGAAGCACCTTCATGTGCGCGCTCACGAAGAAGTCCTTGGTCGTCACTGGAACAGGGAGACGCCACATGAGCTTGGCTGCTCCGTTGGGAACCAGTGGCCGTCTGTACAGCTAGGGCGGAAAGGCCACAGAAACTGCATCCCAGTAGAGCCTCTTTCTTCCAACGGTCGCCAGGTAGCTCTATGAAAACTGGGCCTGGAAGAACTTTACGGGGTTCGCTATTTCTTTGTGGAAGCGCCGTGCTGCTCCCTTGGTTGTGCGGTCGCTGGTGCTTACCATCCAGTTCATGAGATGAGGGAAACCGAGCTGATGAAGTGTGCTCATAAAGATGGGATCCCTCGCGTTTCGGAGCAGGAGGAAGCGCTGGACATGGGCCTTGAGCACAATCTTTTCCAGGCCCAGGCCATCACTTTCCCAATGCAAGAAGAGGTTGTCCCAGTGGGTTCGCTCTATGGATGTCTTCCAGAGAAAGATTGCCCAGCTCCGGTGAATTCTCGTGGCCTCGGCGCCTGGGCAGCAGACAGCCTGTGCCTTGTAGAGGACGGCAGGGTAAATGGCGGAGTTGCAGACGTGGGCCCGACTGAAAATGGAGAGGTGTCTTCCCTGCTAGGCGACAGCTTCCTCGCGACCAAAGTGTTGGTCTTTTTCCACCTTGAAGTCGTTGCCTCCTGCGGGTCGATCGGAACTCCGAGGTAGCTCTCCCCAGGGTGGTTTTCCACTTGATGCCTCCAAATTCTTCTGGTTGTAGCTCATCCACCTAGCCACACCCCAACCGACTTCTGTGAGTTGATCCAACACCACCTAGACTATTTCAAGGCCTCCGCAGGCTCCCGTGACGTCATCGAAGTGGGATCGGCCTGGAAGCTGGCTTCACCCACTCGATCAGGCTCTGTAATGCGTTTCCTAGTCTCTCCGTCCTCGGCGCTGAATTTTTGAGAATGGAACACTGACAATACGTTTTACTTCAGAAAAGCTCGTAGGAATTAAGACTTTGGTTTGAGGTAGTTGGTTCATAATTATTTAAAAGGTTAAAAGCGCAAAACAAGGACGAAGAAGAAACGCACACAAAACAGATTGGCGCTCGTAGGACGTTTCAAGTCGTGTTCTGTATTCATTCTTCGAATTCTCACTTCTATGTCGCCTATGTCTACGAACATTTAACGAGTCCAGGACTCGCGCACGATTTGCGAACATAATAAATAACAAAATTAAAAGCAAGAGTCCTGGCACCCCGATTTCCACATCCATTAATAAAACATCACAACTGCTTTTCGGGGGTACAGATTTTCACTCTTTATTTTGCAGGAATAAGCTTGACAAGTTTATGAAATAGGCTTGTAACACACATAAGAACTTGGGTTTGTGGGAAAAATACAATTTCTCAGGAATAGCTTCCACAAATGAACTGATAGCACATTCATAAACAAGGTTTCAAACAAAAATATTAATACATCAACATTTCCAACAAAACAAAGCAAGAAGAAAATCCTCGAAGTTCTAAACAACATACAGCAACGTCTCCAAATACATTGTTTGCACAAATTGAAGAGAACAAGAAACAGAAATAAGTCAGAACACACACACACACACAAAAAAAAAACACTTGTGTGACAATAATTTCCAGGCAGCAGTCGAAATAGTAGACGTTGTGCGCTTATGCCTGAAGCGTCTTCAGTTTCCGCTTTGCTGCTTTGGCTTCGGCAAGCATGTTGTTCTCTCGTTTGCACAAGTTATTCAACAAAGTGTTGGAAGCCGCACTTAGTACATAACCCATCACCACGTGAGGTAAATGGCCGTTTTCACAGACGTCCATATCCTCGTTATACTCAACAAGGGGTGTTGTCAGGGACACAAGCAAATCTTTTTGCTTTTCGCAAGAATAAAATTTTAACGCATACCTTTCGCTGCTCAGTTTTTTCAGCAAAATATTCATTGTCAGCACGGCATTTACAACCACGGCCTGCGGGAACTTTAGTTCACCTCTTGTTACACCCGCAATGAGCTCTTCTGCCTCAATTTCAAGAGCGGTTGTCAACCACAAGGTTCTCTTTGCAGAATGGGCACATGAGCTTTTTCAGCGCAGCATGCGCACAGTACCCAGCCACATATGTAATAGCTGGGAGCATGTGTTCTTTTTTTTCAACGTCAACTGCTGTCACTTTGACATCGAACTGCTTCACGGCAGCATTCACCACATCAGTGCGGGCACACAACGAGATGTCATCAAACTCGGGAAGCTCGAGAACCGTCTGCAATCTGAGTTTGTGTTCCGACTCGTATATTTGGCGGATCGAGATGTGGTACTGTGCGCCGCACAATTGTCGGTACCGTCCAAACCTATCCTCAAGGCAGTCAGACTGAAATTTACCAAGAAGGACATACTTGAAGTCGAGTTCTTCAATGCAGTAACGCGACACCCGAACTAAAGCAAGCGATGTGTGACGAAGTGCATTGTGTGTCTCATTTGTGAGGTGGCCTGCATCATGCTTCTGGCTTTTCCAGTAGTCTAGCCACTTGACTACTTTCTTCGGGAAATCAATTTGGGGGCAAGACACTATCGTTATGGGCTCCTGAAGCTTGTCCCGAAGACGCCGGCCCTTGTTTGGCGTTTTCACATTTACTATGCACCACCACATCACAATAATGTTAATAAATTCAGCTGTGCCTTTGGCATGCTGCAGCGTTGCAGCCTTGGTGCTTCTAAGTGCTGCAACAGTAAGAATGTTAAAGATCTTCAGGACAAGCTTGACATTCTGTCGTTCCAAACTCGAAGGTTTGAGCGCTTTCAAGCATGAAGTTGGAGCAAGTCACACCAGCTCATTTCTTTCTCTCTCATGAAGCTCTACCAAAGCATTAAACGAAGCTGTCAGCACAGGTGGTTGATCACCAGCAGCATTAATATCGGGGAAAAACATGCACTTTCTGCTGTTTCGCTGGTTGAGCCAGTTATTCCGTACACACTTCAGCACGTGAACAGTATCCAAAATAAAAAACAGGGACCTTGATTGGTCCGAAGGATGCTGGTACACAGTGTTAACCTTTGGAGGTTGGGAAAAAAATGACATAGCCTTGCCATTGATGGAGTTATTGTCTGAAACTACCGCGATAATACGAAGTCCAGCCTTCTTGAGCTCATTAATCAGCTGACGAAGAAATTCATGCAACTGTTTTGCATCTATCTGTGCTACTGGCAGAATATGCACAACATCTTTGCTCGCTGACAAAAGGCTTTGGATCATGAACACATATGCTGTCTTTGCAGCAATTGTGCTGTTTGTGGCCATTCCCACTACGGTTCCACCGTTATAGTCGAGGTATGGCTGCAGGTGGATTTCGTCCATGACTAGCGTTACAGTCTTCTCATGATCGTTCATTGCAGCTGCAAGTCTTTTTGCATAGGACAGAAATAGGGTACTTTGCTGCCCTGTACAAGGGTTGACACTGTACGACGCACAAACACGCCTAATAGTGTCAGGATGGGGCAGTTTGAGCTTTGACGTGCTCCGGATGAACCTATAAGCGTGTGGGGAATTGTAAACACCAGGCTTGAAAACACAAGCAGGTCTGCACGGTAATTCGGAGACTTGCTTAGAAGCATGTGTACCTGCTGCATTAAGAAGTTCACAATTTCCATTTGCCACTCATGTGGGAAATTTTCTGATGACAGCTCCTCTAGAATTGCCACTGTCTTCTTTAGGACAATTTCTAGTCGCTGCTGATCGTTAGAGGAGTTCTTGGCAAAACCATGCACAGCCTCTAAAGCTTTCTCTAGCTCCCTAATGTCAGACACACACATTGGAAAAATGAGAAGACCAACCTTGTCGAGCTGCAGGTCCCCAAAAAACGCTCTCAATGAAAGATCTGCAGAGACCGTCACTGAATAGCGCACAACTGGTGCATCTCGAGGAGCAAAGTTAAAAAAAAGCACTTGCTTGTCAGTGACCAGCTTTGTCCATAAATCGGCCACCTGGAATTCCTTGAGAGCAGCCTCGAGTTCGTCAAAGCTGCTATTGGAATTCTTTCTCTGTTCGTCTTCATAAGCTTCGGTGGAGAGCGTCACTGCTTCCTGCAGGGCCTCCGCTTCAAGCTGAGAGCGCTTTTCTTCAGGACCTTCGCGGGCAGCAGGTGTGTTGCGGGACAGGTATGCAGGGCAGTTGGGGAAGATGCTAGGAGTAGCGCAGGGCTTCAGCCGCCTGAACTGAAGAGGAACTTCAAGCACTCGTCCAGTTTTTTCGTCCGTGTACTTTGCAGTAGTGGCGAAGTCACCCGGAGAAAAGTGCTTTTCACAGACCTGTAGAAAGTGCAAAAATCTCAATATAGGACAGGCGATTCGCGCACGGTACCACGACAATAAAACGGGAAGCGGTAAGTTACATGTCTCAATAATTCTTATGTGCACTCGTATAGACACAAAACTACTCGTCCTCGTAACCCGTTCGGAACTATGCGCGAGAGCTTGAAAACTATTCCCCGTGTCAAGAAAGAAAACAAAGACATCCCAGCTGGTAAGATCAAGAATCATTGCAATACCCCGAACAGCAAGGGAACATGCAACAACCACGAAAATTAAACAGCGTAAGAGGAATTACTCACCACGCTGTACTTCGTTGGCGCGAAGTCTTCGCGAGGTATTGCTTTTGTCCAAGCCGTTCTTCGTTCCTCATCAGAAGGAAAACGGTGAACCCGCACTTTCGGCCCACTCACATAGTTTGAGTTACAGTTCGGCGCACAACAGCAGCCAGGCATGTCGCGTAACCCGAGAACAAACAAGAACAAAACAGAAAGCAGCACATCAACGCGAGCGGCCAGAATCAAATGCGCTGTTAACTCTGCTTATGGTTGCCAGATGTGGTAGTACGCGCCA
This sequence comes from Ixodes persulcatus, assembly GCA_013358835.2. NCBI lineage: Eukaryota > Metazoa > Arthropoda > Arachnida > Ixodida > Ixodidae > Ixodes > Ixodes persulcatus. The sequence goes on from JABSTQ010009218.1 coordinate 1,126,767, forward strand.
CCAAAATTCAACGCAATTAAGTTTCTTGCGTAGCAAAAATGTAGGCGTGTAAAATATTCCGTATTTAAAAGCGTCAAAAAAATTTTTTTGTTGTTACAAGTACAATTATTCACGTTTTATAAGAAAAGCTTTTTGAAACGTTTTCTAACTATTTGCGCCGGGCCACACGTTTTACAAAAGCCGTAAGTCGTTCCAATCCAAGCCCGTTGTTCTCGGATTTGGGCTGATCTCACAGTGATGACGTCAGGTTGTGGAAAGGGAACATTGCGGAGGCCTTGAAATAGTCTAGGAGGTGTTAATTGATCTCGACCCCCTGATGCGGCGCAGAAACGTTAGACGTGTTGAAGGATGGCCTCCACTTCTGTCTTTGACGATCAAATAAAAGATACGTAATCGGCAAAAGCCAGGACACGGATATTGTCATCGCTCAGTCTTAGTCATCAGATGTGACTGTCTTCATTTACATATCGGATCGAGCTGGAGCACAAACCAAATGGGCGAGAGGGGGCAGCCCTGCCGCACCAATCTCTTGATGGGAATGAGCACTCCCTTCTCACCGTTGACCAGCAGCCATGTATTGATCTCTCTGTAGCATAGAGCCACCCACTCTCGCTGCTGCTCCCCCATGCCGAACCGGTCCAACACCAGAAGGAATTCATGCGACACTTGATTGAACGCTTGCCGCAGGTCCAGCTGCAGCACAGCCAGGGGCTGACATCCCTCCGCCGTCGCCTCGCCGATCGCATGCCTGATGTGGAGGTTCCGTGAGATTTTTCGTCCTCGAAGCTCATAGCTTTGGTGTGGCCCAATGATTGACTTTAAACCAATGTCTAACCGCTTGGCAAGAATTTTGGCGAGTATCTTATAGTCGGTGTAGAGCAGGCTAATTGGACAAAAAACGCCGACCTCGGAGACGGCGCCTGCTTTCGACTTCTCGGGGATCAGGACCGTGTGGCTCTGCCGCATGGACGGGGGGAACAATTTTTGTTCCCCGATGTCGGCAAAGACCTGATCGGGCAGAGAACAGCCGAGAAAGTCTTGTAGAAATCAGCTCCAATGCCATCTGGGCCGGGAGCCTTGTTGCGTGAGAGTTCCTTGATCCCTCCTGAATTTCTGATTCCTGGATCGGGCAGTTCATGATGTCAAGGACTTCGTCCGGAACGGATGGTGACCCTTTCAAAAAGGGCTCGAAGGCGGCCTTGTCCCGTGCTACTTTCCGAAAGAGTTCTTCAAAGGACGCCTTGAAGGCACTGACGATGTCCTCCCTCGATGAGGCAACACAAGTTCCATCTTGCAACTCCTTGACGGCATTTTCAGTTGCTCTTTGGTGGGTTAGTCTCTCCTTCGAGTGCCTCGCTTCTGCTTTGGACTATTGGCCCCCTGTACCGCTCTTCCAGGATGGCCAGAACAGCTCCTCGCGGTACCTAATGTCCTTTCCGAAGGACCCAGGGCTGCGCTCCTCTTCCAGCAGTGTCTTGAGCGTGTCCGTGAGGTGGACACGAGCTTGTTGGTCCTCATCGCTTTTGCGGAGGCCTAGCATGCGGGCTGAGTCGCGGAACACAGTCTTGTAATTCTCCCAACACACCCTCTCTAGGGCATGCATCGTCTCTTCTATGAAATCCTCGCTGTCCAGGAAGCTTGCATTAATTTTCCACGGGGTATCATGCCGTTGTCGCATACCTCTTGGTCCTCCGCCAAGTATCTCAGGAGCGACAAAGCCGTGGTCCGAAAACAGCACAATCTTCGCATCGTACAATATGACGCTCTCCGGAGACGTACACGCGGTTCAGCCTTGCCTGCGACACCCCCCCTCCACCTCATAAACTGTGGAGAGAAGGCATCGAGCGTCACCGTCATGTCCACGAGGTCGAAGTCGAGCACAGCGTCGTGCAGCGCAGCCACACCCACATTGGCTCTGGGGACCGCCGATCCACGCACCTTGTCGCAGCTGTTACTCCGCCGACCACGAGCGTTGCGGGAGTGTCCAGGAGGATGTGCAACTCCATGTAGAAGTCCTTGCTCTCTGCCGGCCGGCTCGGGGCATACACAGAAATAAGGTGCACCAGCCGGTTTCCCATGATGCATTCAGCCAGCGCAATGTGCCCGTCCGCCTACAACTTTGGATCCAGGATTGGGATGCCTGTGTCTTTCCGTACCAATATGGCGGTTCCCCCAGCGCGGTCAGTGTATGCGTGCACCAAAAAACGTTGCCAAAAATACTTCACAAAACTTTGCCTTCTCAGCAGAGCAGATCTTAGTCTTCCGTATAAAAATGATGTGAGCTCACTCCTCATTTAGGAGGTCCATTTAGGAGGTAACACCGACACAGTTAAGAGGTGCTATTTTTAAGCTCATCATTTGAAAATATCATTGTAAAGGGAAGAAAAACCAAACCAACTATGGATTGTGGAATGCAAAAAAAAACAAAAAGGGGCGAGTGAAAGACACAACTAAAAGAAAGAAAAGACCAAAACCCACAACTACAAAAAGCAGAGTTTCAAAACGACCAGGGGCTTGGTTCCACTTGCTCCAGTGATGACCGACCCACTTTCACGGGACGCAACACAGGCAGAGGGGAAGCAAGGTCATTGTTCTTTTTCTGGACACTCTGTCAGGTGACTTTGTTGGTGTCCTTGAAAGGCACACCTGTTTCTTGTTTGGGCAGGGGACCTTACACTGGAGCGGCCGTCAACGCCGGCAGAGTGGTCGACTTCGCTGCTTCCTGCGATGGGGTGGGCAGCAGAGGCACGCTGTTGGAAGTCGCCGCGGCGGCCTTCTCCGTCGACACTGCGCCTGCTTGTCAAGCACAGGGTTTGTGCCGGTCCCAGGATCCTCCGTGGCGTCGGCGCTCTGTGTTTTTGTGTCCCTACCAAGATTTGAGGGCGGTTGCTGCCGGGTCCGCACTTTTGGACGGGGCCTGCAGCTTCGGACTTGGATCAGCTGCAGTCACCGTGCTGGCTTGGGCCATCTCCGTGTCGCCATCGTCCAGCAGCTCGTTGCGCTAGTTCCTCTCCGGCTTGTTCCTCGTCTTGGCGGCATACGTCTGGACACTCTCTGCCACGACATGGCCGCTGCCTCGGCAATTGACGACACTAGGGCGCCCCTGCACTGCCTCCGCATGTGCCCCAGCTGGTTACAACGGAGGCACATGGGGGGGGGGGGGCGGCGGCGGCGGCGGCGGCGGCGGCCGGGCACTGAGATGAGGATGGGGCAACCTGCGACGTGTCCCTGGTGCGGCAGCTCGTCTCTGCGTCCTCCCTTGTTCAGGACATCTTCACTGCTTCCGTCAACGTTTCAACCTCATACCCCAACAACACACAGCACTACAATGATGTCCATGGACATGCTTAAACAGATATTCGTATGTCCCATGGATATCCCAATGTTCGAAAAAGGTAATGTGGGAAGGGTTTCGATGGGACAAATTAAATATCCCTAGGTCATCCGATAATGGGCATCCTCTGTACATCCCAAAGGAGATCTGGCCTCCTATGGGCATCCATAAAAAGTTTTTATGGTAAATATCGGGATGTCCAGTAGACATCCCAGATATTTGCGGAAGTTACAGCTGCATTTTGGTGCAAGCACAGCTCATAGCAAGCTGCATATATCAGCCATCAAATAGCAACATACGTGTAAACTCGTGTAAGGCCCGCAGTATTTTTTTTCCCGATTTGAGGCAAATTTTCAAGGTGCAACCCATACACGGATAAAAAAAAATTTGTATCCACATTTTGAATGAACGTACATGAGCGCGCTCGGCTGCACTGGTCGGAAACGCCTTCACTCCGGAATCCGGACTCAGTCG